>JANRMT010062842.1:7183290-7211838 GCA_026402145.1 Polypterus bichir lapradei | reverse complement strand
ATATATATATATATATATATATATATATATATATATATATATATAGTTCTTTTATAGCATGTACAGCTTTTTTTTCATTTTTGATAGCACTGTGGCACAGTGGTGTATGCTGCTACCTCATAATGTCAAGGATTCAGGTTCAACACAAAATTGGCACCATTTTATACAGCACGATGATGCCCACTTTACATTTTGAGGTGCATTGCGTCATACATTATACTTGTGATAACAGGAAATTCTCATAAAACCTAATCTGGCCTAACTAGATTGATTAAATATTGAAGAATGATGAGGCATTGCTATGTTCTTTGCACTTAAGTTGTATTTCATCAAGATCTGCTTTGAAGCATCTGCTGGTACTGCTTGTAATACAAAGCCTGTTAATGGAATTGATTTTGGCTCCTTTTGGCTGTGTAATTATGGCATTATTTTTATTGGTTGACGCATTTATCCAAGGCACTTACAAAATTAATGTATTGCACAACTGTTTACATATATTTTTACATTTTTGAAAAATAGTGTTATAATTTGAAAACAGAACATGTGACTTGCTTAGGATCATACAGTGATACAGGGCTTTAGCTGGTAGCCTGATGGTTTAAATTTCAGTGCCTAGGGTACTATTTTATTTTGTTTGTTATACTGCATACTTTACAAGTAAAGAATGTGCTTGAAATTATGTCAAGTAGGGTACATATTTTAACCCTTTTTGGTGAACTTTTAATATATGAAGTGTAACCTTATTACTATGTTATTAGATATTACAGATTCCATGAGAATGCTTACTTTCATATTAGCGTGTACACTTTTGTGGAGAAAAAGATTTTCATTGAAATAATTGTTTGTCAGTTGTTCATGTAATTATAAAAACTAAAATAAAATGATCACATTTTTAGTTCATTCCTGAAGTACCCTTACTACATTAAGAGTCATGGTGGACCAGAACCTTTTCCATGGCAAGAATGAGCATGATGCACACACCAGCACCTAATCTGCATTATTTTGTGTCCAATAGATGTATAACTGTACCATGACAGATTAAATTCAAAGGGGTAGTTGTAATGAAGAAAACTTTACATTGTAGATGTAAAGGACACAGGCTGCATGCTGATTTCTGTGAATATTGATTTGGGATGCCACAAAGGGATTATACATTAGGTTTTCAGATTCTTTCTTCTTAAAAGATCTTTTTGGTCTTTGTTCATCTCCACAGGAGCAAAGTTTTAACATGTGAGAATTGATGGCTACAATGGGTAATATTTGTGTTTGGTGTTTAGAAGACTGAGGAGACTGCAAATTTTTATGTGGAGTCAGAACGATTGGCATGGGTGTTCCTCTATGTCCACTGGCTTTCCTCTCTCATCCTCAAAAATTTGTCTATTAAAATTTTATTTTAAAGTTATTTGGAGACTCTTGGTTATTTAGTCCTTTGAGTGAGCAGGCCCTTTGATAAACTTGTCCAGGTCTGCTTCCACCATTGATTCCATCTTCCAGTCATCTTGAATTGAATTAGGCAGTTTGAGAAACACATTATCTTATTCTTTTTTTGTAAATAAAGGGAATTGTCTATATTAATCTTTCTAAGGTTACTATATTTTATATGTTGTTTTTTGAAGGATGTGCACTTCTGATTGAATGTTCCTCATCTGCTATTGCTTGCACAGCATTCAGGGGCGGCAGTAGATATTTTCTCTGATGTGGCTTAAGTGAGTCTGAACAACGTAATGAGATCTAGACCTTTTTAATCTGATATTGCTTGTAGCCTAGAGTCACATTTTTTAATGTTACTTGCCCTTAATTAAGCCCAAATTACATCCTTAGATTAAGAAATTAAAATGGAAATGTTTTATTTATGAGAAACTAACAGAGATTTAACAAGGAATACTATTTGTTCTAGCATGTCCTTCTTTCGTAGAGTTGTTGTTCCTGTTGAATTAAATGACTTAAATTCTCACAGCTATTCCTCAAATAGATTTTAAAGGACGTTTGTTTGTTTTTTCAAGTTCAAGTTATTTCTTTGCATTCATGGCATACATTAATTTGCTACATAAAATAGTGTTCTAAAGTGAAGTGGTTTTTTTTTTATAAATTATAAAAATGTCTTGTCTATTCTTGCACCTTACAATAAGACTTAAGGTAACTTGGCTCCATCCATGAAAACCATGTTAAAACTTACCAAATAGTCAATTTTTTAAGCAAGAATGTTATCACGTATTAATCTGTGCATTGAGATTACACAAACAATATAAAACAGTATATCCATGTCGCTTCAGAAAGGAATTAAAAAATATTAGAGACTTTAGTAAGATTTGGCCATTTTAAAAGAAAACTGACTCTGCACTTCATCTTGATGAATTTCTCTCCCTCCACAGTAACATTTCACCAACAAGGAGCTTGGTTTCCTCAAGCTTGTGTTGTGAATGGCGTATACGCCATTTTCATTTTGAGAATCTATTACTTTCGGGTATGTTTTCTTTCAAGATTTAGACAATTAAGGTATCGTTTAAATTGGCAAAATGTCTGACTATGAAGATGAGGATACATTTAGCATTATCACAGAACCATGTTTGTTTGAGCCAGAATAAACTAATGATGAAATTGAGCAAATTGAAGAGGAAAGAACAGGGAGGAGGATAGAATTGGAGAGACCATAAACAGTAAAATATTGAGCTGGAGGGTATGGTCATGCAACGGACAAGTGGCGATTGGTGGTGCACATGTAGAAAACGTGAAGTTAGGGTGACTTATAAAGAGTGTCTCTTTTACAGGGATTGGCACTTGTTGCTTCCACCGCTAGAAAACCTGTCATGTTGGGGGATACAGATGTGTTTATTGATTTGCAAAATATATGAGACTACTCTGTGTGAATTTTGAATACAACTTGAGTCTCGCTTTTATGGCTCCTGTTGAATATTTTAACTTTCTCATTGCTTTTGAAATGTGCACAAATATCCAAAGCTGCAGTGCAAGCAGGTCCAGTGATTCCTGCTTATCTCTTACAATCAACAGCAGGATATAGCTGCTCACTGGCTACTGAATAAGCATTCACAGGCTGTTCTCAATTATATATCTGTGATATAACAACAATAATGTTAACATGAAATCTTTTGTGATGAATAACATAAACTAAGCTGTTGATAAAATAGTTTGATTAAAAGTGGAGGGTGGTGTTTGCTGGCAGCTTCATTTACAGATAATATTTAAATTGCTCACTTGTGTGTTCTATGGATTTAGTACAATGGCTGTTAACCTTGCTCATGAGGACCTTCTGTAGTAGCTAGATTTCATCTAAACGATTTCTTGATCACAAGCCAGTCTCTATTACATTAATTTCTTATTAATTCAATTACTAGTTTCAACTAGAAGAATTGTGCACATTATACCTAGGCCAAGGCTTTAAGACACAGACCTTGAAAAATCTTCACAAAACATGAAAACTTGTATACCCAGCTTTTCAATACTATGGCAAGGAGCATCACTATTGTGATCAAAAAATGCTGTCAAAGTACTTGCTGCATGAATTATTTTTTTTCCCAGACACAAGGTAATAGCATCCTTGATCATTGTGATGGCACCATAAAGAGAGTAATACAGTTTACCACATGGGTGCTTCTAGTTGCCACCTTTCTCTTCACCATTTATGAGCTGTTTGTCAACCACTTCTCAGAGTGATTTTGTTTGATTGTTTCTTGTTTGTCATTTGTTCACTAAATGATTTGAATTCAGCTATTTTCTTTCTAATACACAATGCTTTTTCTTGGAGTGGGAGTAGTGCAGATTAGAAACTTAGCAGCCGGCTGGATGCTAGGAGCATGCACATGCTTTGAAGGAGGGGTCTTATTTGCTGAGAAAGACTACACTCTAGATTGAAAAAGAGAGAGAGAGAGAGAATGAGATGAGGAAGCTAAAGCAAGTGTAGCAGGTGCATCTGAGGAGAGAAGTGAGAATTATTTACTGTGGTGCAGAGAGACTTTTTATGGGATACATACTTTATACAGTATAATTATTATACTTTCCTTGATTGCACAATTGAATAAAATATAAGCATCTCTGGTCTGTGTGAATTAAATTCAAATTCTCCCTGTTTAGGTATACCTGTGGGTGTATGTGAGTGGGCCCTGTTAGAGAGTGATGTCCTGTCGAAGGCTGAATACTGAATACTGATTGAGTGGGACTGAGAATGTTTTTTAATGCTATTCTATTTGAAAGATGCCTAGACAAGGCATGTAGACAAGGTAGGTAGGTAGGCAGGTAGGTAGGTAGGTGGGTTTGGGGTCGATAGATAGATAGAAGCTCTTTAAATATATAAATAGAATAATATAAATAGTCGAATATAAACTAAACTAAAAATAAATAAACTATGGTCTGAACATATATTAGAATGACTTAAAAGGAATGAAACAGAAAAAAGAAAACCTCTGACTTGGCTGTAACAGTCACAGTGAGACATTATGCAGATTTATTGCTGTTGATATAAAGGAATCCCCAGTAGCGTTTCTTGATGCATTTCTGCTGAATGATTTGTTGGCTGAAAGTACTTAGTGTGTCAGAGAGAGGACGTGCAGCATTGCTTATAGAGGCACTCAGTTTTGTTTTAATTCTGTTATTTGCTACTACCTCCAGAGGGGTCCAGAGTGCGTCCTATAACTGAGCTCACTCTTTTAATTAGCTTGTTGATTTGGTGGGCCCATCTTACTGGCCCAACACACCACAGAGTAGAAAATCGCACTGGCCATCAGAGAGTAGTAGAAGATATGAAGGATGTCACTTCCCACATTAAAGAAACACAGTCTCATAAGAAAAAAGATCCTGCTCTGCCATTTCATATATAGTTCCTTTGTTTTAGGAGACTTGTCCTACCCGTTGTTGATGTGGATCCCCAACTTTAAATACTATTAAGAATGAATTAGATCATTTAGAAATTCATTTCACAAAAGACATTTTCTTTAGTGAGGAAAGCATCTTACAAGTTAATCAAAATGAAGATATGGTTTAAGTCACAATCTTTGCTTAAAAAATACGTGCAAAACAAATAAAAATAAATTGTGGTATACCCACAAAGCCTTCCTGCTCTAGGAGGAAATAAGCTTACTACAGTAAAATTCATCACAACTTAATGCATTAAGACAACATTTTCTTTAGTCAATAGACTGTTTTAAAATGCTTAAATAAAATATTGAATCATTCAAGAAATGCAAGTCTGCAAAACACTGCGGACCTCAATGAGATTAACTGTGCAGTGGTTAATCGATAGGCTTAATAAAAGAATTTAAGGCCTTCTGTTGTACAATAATACACTTTTCTCATCATGTATCTCTTGATTATTGTCAGCGAAATATCAGTGTACATATTACTCTCATTTTTTATTTTGTTTAATATAATGGATCATTTTTACTTCTGTTATGGATCATTTTTACTTCTCCTTGAATAAGAACTATCTTTAACTTGGGACTTAAAATTGCTTTTAGCACTTTTCTGAAAGACTTCTAATGTAGGTGGATTTTATAGATCGGGTCTTTTTATACCACCTTTTATTATGATTCATTTGTTTCTCTGGTATGTAGGTCTCTAGACTACCTCTTTTGGGAGTTATAATTATTCAGAATAATTAGGGGTGTTAAAGCATATGAAAGAATCTCTGAACTTTTTTTCAGAAAGACCTTTAAAGCATAAATTAAAAAAGTGGAGTTTTAACATTATGGTTGAATTTGAAATTAATAAAAAAACTTCATTGTAATGTGCATAAGGCTAACTGTGTAGACTATTTTGTTGGAATGAGCTGAATCACTTTTACTTGTTCCATCATTATTGAGTTCTTTATCTAATGATTGTTTCAAACTGGAGTAGTTTCACTCTTGAAGTTTTAAGTCACTATAGTCACATTGTGAAAATAGCAGAAAACGCAAAAATGCTTTGTGTTTTTAACTGTGTAGTTTAGAAAAAGATATTTCAAAAATGATATGCTTAATTAATGCAGACTGCTCACCAATTTTTAGTTTGAAGCATTCTATCTATAGTATAGTAGGCCAGCACACATTTGGGGGTGCTGTTACATGGTTAAAATAATACAAATGTTTTATTATGTGTTTATAATTATATTATTTGTATTCCTATTCCCTCCCTTGGACTAGCAACCTATTCAGGGTTGTTTTTTGACTCATATCTCATGCTGCCAGGACAGGGACAGGCTTCCCTGAAATTCTTAGCTTGACTGGCATTTGTCATAGAATTGGCAGGTCCACCCCTGGCACCCTGTGCTCTTCACAGATGAGAGCAGGTTCACCCTGAGCTCATGTGACAGATGTGAAAGGGTCTGGAGAAGCCGTGGAGAATGTTATGCTGCCTGTAACATCATTCAGCATGACCGGTTTGGTGGTGGGGCAGTGATGGTCTGGGGAGGCATATCTATGGAGGAATGAGAAAAGTGTATTATTGTACAACACAGACCTCTACAGGCTAGACAACGGGACCTTGACTGCTATTAGGTTTTAGGATGAAATCCTTGGACCCATTGTCAGACCCTATGCTGCTGCAGTGGGACCTGAGTTCCTCCTGGTGCACGACAATGCCCGGCCTCAGGTGGCAAGAGTATACAGGCAGTTCCTGGAGGATGAAGGAATTGATACAATTGGCTGGCTACTATGCTCGCCTGACCTAAATCCAATAGAACACCTCTAGGACATTATGTTTCAGTCCATCCGACACCACCAGGTTGCACCTCAGACTTTCCAGGAGCTCAGTGATGCCCTGGTCCAGATCTGGGAGGAGATCCCCCAGGACACCATCCGTCGTCTCATTAGGACATTGTCGGGCATGCATAAAAGCATGTCGGGGCCATACAAACTACTGAGTACAATTCCCAAGTTGCTGCAATGAAATTTCAGCGAAATGGACTAGCCTGATGCATCATCTTTTAACTTTAACCTTTTAAATATTCAGGGTGTCTTTGAATTCAGCCCGCTGTAGGTTGATAATTCTTATTTCCATCAAACGCTGTGGCATCCTTACACATTACCCAGTCCATATCAGTATAGATATCCTGCAGGATTTTTTTTTCCCATTGAGATCTGATGTGTTTTCAAAGTGTTCCTTAAATTTTTTGAGGATATACAGTATATATTATATATGTTATGGCCAAAACTGGCCGGCCATTTCGCATTTTGGCTGAGAGGTGTGGCCATAAAGTCCTAATAACTAGGAACGACCAGTGTATACAGTATGCTACTTTGGCCTGCCATTTCGCAAAGTGGCGAGAACTCCTTGGCCAAAATTCGATGTGCTGATGTAAGACTGTCCGCTCAAGGTGCGAAGATGCTTAAAAATTTCAGATGCAGATTCAAAAGTGAGTTTTCCATTCTGCACGAGAAACTGCTCAAGGTGGGTCTGGTTCAGAAAGCAGACGCCACTTGAGACGGCCTTCCCCTCACCCAAACACTAACCTTAAGGTCAATAAAATAGGTCCATGATGTTAAGTCACTATTTTAGGGCTAAAATGATAATGTGAAATGTGAAACCTACTTATATACCTAATCTTAATTAGGGGACACTACTACATTTAATGACCCACTCATGTACAGAAGAGGCTAATTTAAGGTGTGCTAGTTAACTCATCAAGCATTGTTTGGATGTAGGAGTAAAACTAGAGTACCTGAAATAAAAACAGGAATTATGTTCAGTCAGGTTCTCAGACCCTGTCTAAGACCCTAGAAAGATCTAGCAGACCTAATTTGTTTTTCTCTATTAATTCTTTGACTGTTTTTGACCATGCATGTTATATTTGCTACTGTAAGCTTTTACTTAAATTCTACAGAGTTGTTGTGTCATTTGTTCTTGTTCTTTATACTAAATGTTTAATCCCGAGGTCTGTGTGAAGTTAAAGATGCACTGTAAGGTTTAAACAGGCGAGTCAGCTTAACAACGAGCAGAGTAAATTTTACACTACCATTATAGCTTAAAACCCTTGCCCTTCTATCAACGCTCAACAAGGGAGTTATATGCTACAATTCCATTATGTGGAATTTATACATCTTTATGCTGGCAAAAAATGAGAAGCAGTTAGCATTGTTCTCATGTTTAATGCTGCATCCTCAATGTTTTTGCAGATCAGCAAACTGTTCATATACATTTTCAGATTTATTTTTCATGTATCTGTCATGAAGAAAACAAGGCTGTTACCTAATAAAATTAAGATAATGTAGCTGAATCCATCCATCCATTTTCTAACCCGCTGAATCCGAACACAGGGTCACGGGGGTCTGCTGGAGCCAATCCCAGCCAACACAGGGCACAAGGCAGGAACCAATCCCGGGCAGGGTGCCAACCCACCGCAGATGTAGCTGAATGACTGCACCCAAACAACAGTCATGTATTTGAATATGAAGTAGTTAGAGGAGCTCATGATGACACTTCCAACGTTCCTAATCCTACTTCAGTTTATGTATCAAATTAGTAGATCACTGGCTGAACACACTGCTTTAGAACATCCTGACAAGTAGGCCATCAATATTATGATTATATGTATTAATTGCAGCAATGTTTTTAATTCATGCTGCTTAGACATCTGGGACAGTGTAAAAACTAATTCTTCAGAGCAATCCAGTGTAATGACTCCATTAGAAAACATCTGCTTTAGAATGGCAGCAGAAAAGCAAAATGAAAAATCCTCAGGTGCTGTGTAATATTTTGAGTTTGTTATTAGAACCGCCATGTCATGCATGTTGCATTTCTATAAATGGCCCAATCAAATTGTTTTTATAGTAATTTTAAGGGAGGATGTCTAAGGCTCATCAGTCAAATATCCATGTTTATTATGGTATGCATTTAAGTATTGTGTCTGTCTGCTTGTAACAGAACTCTTGATTTCCAGGAGTTTACAGAGCCTTCACCTATAATGAGTTTATACACCTGATATGCTGTTGTCTCTGCCACAGACTGTATTAGTAATTTGTTCTAGACTGCACAGACCAATACAGTAATAACCACAGTATTAAGGTTTCTGATGAAACTATAATAATTATGCTCATCAGCAATAATGAAAACACTGCACACAGGAGTGAGGTTGTATGTGTGAAAAAGGGGTGTTTTTATAATAAAAAGTTTTCAGCACAGCAGGAAGAGAAACAGAGTAAAGAGCACATGCTGTATAAGCCCTGAGTAGACATATTGCTAATTTGGAAAAAAGAGCTAAACTGAGAAAGCCATAATATCTCATTTACAAACATTTTCATTGCTAACCTGCATAAACATAAACTAGCTTCTGAAAAGCATGTAAAAATAAATGCTATAGTATTTATAGCAAAACAGACTCAAGCAGAAAAATAAGGAGAAGCACAATAAAGTAATACATAAGAGTATTCAAGGAAAATGAGTATAAAGAGGCAGGGGTTATCCAATTCTGTTGGTTGTTGTCAGAGTCCTCAATAAGAGTTTCCATTTCTGCTTTCTCTGTAACCGCTAACTGCATATTTTGACTGATGGTTGCCTGAAATGATCTCAGCTTCAAAGGAACCATCCTTACATGGGATGGTAGTTCAGCACATCCATACCTTCATTGGGGCAATTTATATAGTTACTTATGAGCTTGTGGTTCAACTTTTAAAGAAAATCAGTCACTGGAAGAAAATTTATGAATACACAGATAATGTGCCTACTTCAAAAAGAAAATTATCCTGGCTAGTGTTTCTCAGTCTTTCTGGTGTCTTCATGACCTGTGGTCTCCCTTGGTGAATCGAGCATGATCGTCAGAACCAGGGGCAGTCCCTTTTGGTGACTTGAGTGTGATTGTGAGAGCAGCTCTCCCTTTGTGAATTGAGTTTGACCGTCAGACCTGGAGGGGGATTGGTGAACTGCGAACCACTCTACAATCCACTTCATGACCCATCACGACCCACTACCACTATAAACAATAGCAACCCGTAACCCTCATTGCTCTAGGTCTGCATAGCCTGATCCTTTTTGAAATATGTTGGAGAACAAAGGAGGCCCCTCAGAACCCTTCATGATACCCTCAAGGTTTTTATATAAAATTTTAATTTATTGTGAGAAATATGATTTTAGTTAGTTTGTTTTTGTTTGTGTAGCAATTTGCACACAAGGAAATGAGCTGGTATTTCAGTTGTTCAGCTGTTTAATTGAACGCATTACTGCTAAGTTTTTTTAAATGACTACCTGTCTGATAATCAGGAAAATTGATCACAGGGGATATCCTAATTAGCTGGCTTCATGTCTTTTCAGAAATTGACATTCCCATTCTCAGGCATCGCCTAAGAAGTGGCATGTGACATCAGGCCCTCAGCTTACCACTGAGACTTTTTCAATTATCTGTAAGCTAGAAATGAGCACAAAGTAAAGTACATGAACTTTGATATTGCTAAGATGAAGTTAGATTGTCATATACATTATGTCGGCAGTTTAATCAAGCTCAAACTGCTCTGTAGCACAGTACTCCCCTAATATATTCCATGAACTTCCTGATTCTTTGATGTGTAGCTCAGAATATGAATAGCAAGCTAAACAGTTAGAAAATCCAAAGAGCATTTAATGGAAAACAAGAATGATTAAATAGGGATAAGAGACTTGAGGTGAATATTCTAGTCTGATTAAAGAATATTTAACTGTATGAAGTCTTGTAGTCCTTGTGTGAATGCCATCCATTATCCAACCCGCTATATCCTAACTATAGGGTCATGGGGGTCTGCTGGAGCCAATCCCAGCATGCAAGGCAGGAAACAAACCCTGGGCAGGGTGCCCACCACAGGGCACACACACACACTAGGGACAATTTAGGATCACCAATTCACCTAACCTGCATGTCTTTGGATTGTGGGAGGAAACCAGAACACCCGGAGAAAACCCACGCAGACAAGGGGAGAACATGCAAACTCCACACAGGGAGGACCCGGGAAGTGAACCCAGGTCTCCTTATTGCAAGGCAGCAGCACTACCACTGCACCACTCTGTGTGAATGCTTATGAGGAAAAAAAATACCAGTTGAACATTCCTTTAACTTAAGGGGAAACCTGTGGTTGAAAGCAGTTGAAGGCCCCTTTGTCATGTTACCAACTACTTCTTAAAATCTGTTTGTCAAATTTTCCTGTTGAATTGGCAGCTTGATTAAATTTTTAAAAACATTCATTGAAATCTTTAACATGTGGCATGTGAATTACATAGATGCACAGGTGAGGGAAATGTGGAGCAGAGGGTGCTTATTTAATTACTGCTCACTTTCAGCTTCCTTTTGAAGAAAAACAAATATGTGCAGTACCACTTGTGATAATTAAGTGTGCAATGTAACAAATCTTAATAAGTATACTTATACAATATGGTTCTCCTGTCACAACTTGTCTCCTTATTTGTGGCTTTGCTGAAAGAAATATGAGCACTGTAGATTACAGCAGATAGCTGATGATGACTTGCTTAGCTGTTGATCATGTGCACATGGTTAACATCATGCTGCCACCAGCAAGAAGGCAATTGCAGTCAGAAATATAGGAGAATGTTATATGTGACAAAAAACTGCCTTGCTGTATTTGCATTGTCCATAAGCGGGAGGAACATACAAATGTGCACTTCTGCAGATGAATTTAAAGAGCTCTAAAGAACAACAGGCAGTCAAGTGCACAGTTATATTGAAGGAGGTATATTAATTTTTTGAGACTTCATGTACTTGTCACAATTCATGGGCCTCATGAGATCATTTGCATTGTATTTTAACATTTAATGCAGGATTGTAAACCCAAATTGTATGCTATTTTACTTTTATTCATATCATTGTAAATGCTTATTGTGCACTGCTTGGCAATTCCACAAAAAAAGAAACTTTTTAGAAGAAGAATAACAAGCGTTTAAATCAAAGTCAATTGATTTTTCAAGGATTTATGTGTTTTATATATTTCTGTAAAGCATCCATTTTCTGAAGCTTCTTTTGACCAGTAAATGATCACTAGGTGCGTGATGGCACTGGGGTCAATGCTCAAACCAAACCCATCAGAGAGCACATTTTCATTCACTCACTGTGGGCAAAATTAGAATTACCAATCAAAGTAATTTGCTCATCTGGGTAATGCTGGAGGAAACCCATGTAGATCTAATTAGTACATGCAAACGCTGTATAGTTATTGAACAGAGGAGGGATAATATTGGGCTCCAAGAACCTGTGCCCCAGCACTACACTTTTATCGATTTTTAATATATGATTTTCAGAGTAAACTATACAATCTAGTAAGTAGACTTTTATTGTCTATCAGCTATCCTGGAACATCAATCCACTTAGGTGCTGTATACCTAGTTATCTTTCCATAGGCCTGCCTAATATAGCCTCAGCTGTAAATGTTTTTTAAATGTCTAGTTCAAATTATATAGCTTCTCTAAACAACTCTGTTCTGAAGCTGTCAAAACATGTCATGCTATAACATAGTTAGTTTTGACTGTATAAACCCTTCTATTGGAGAAAATAAATTTTTAACAGCAACACTCTGTATAATAAGTCAACTGACTGCAGGTTGGTTGATGGTTTCATTGTTTATTGCCCTATTTCATTTTATTTATTTTTTTGATTTAATTTCTACTGTTATTAATGTTGTTAATTTTTATCATTATTTTTGTGATGTCACTGCACCACAATTTTGTAGTAGTGGTAGTGGTAGTAGTAATGGTAGTACAGTATGAGTACAGTGAAATTCTTACTTGTATATCTAATTAACATGCAACACATCTCCACTTCTCATTAGCGTGATATCCAAGAATCTTTTCAAATACATGACATAATTTTGTTGAGTATATTATTGGCGGGCACTGCCATTCTCTGTATTATTTTCAAGGGTGCCACCATATAGTTGGTAGAATAGATGCCTGTTACTAATCACATAAACCAATGATGACGGAACATACAATGTCTTCACACCACCATAGTCTCTAGTTCTCTTGATCTTGGTAAAACAACATTTTGTACTCACCATTCTAATATTTTCTGCCTTTTAACTATGAAGACAGTTTCGTCAAATCATTATTCTAAATGAACATTAAAAATAGATTATGCCTAAATTTGGATAAGCAGCATAGGCAACAGTCTTAGACATCCAAAATGAATGTGTCTCTTATTTATCTGAGCCTTGATATCCTGTTTATGTGAATTTCAAACAAGGACTCGGGCAGTTTTTGCCATTAATATAAATTAATTTGTTGCCAAACTTTATAAAATGAAATTTATGTCAAGAAAACATAGACTAATGCTGGGCGGTATGACCAAAATTATATATCACGGTATTTTTCAAAATTGTACCGGTTTCATGGTATTCAACTGTATTTTTTTTCCATGCATGAGTTAACCACATTTTCCACTGCAATTACTGCAGTAGACTGGCTAAGAATAACCTATTCCACGGTCATGAAAATTGTACATTGTACAAAAAAAAACATTTTAATGTGCACAAAAGTATTAATAAAGGTTTGCATGACCCCATAAAGTGATAGTTATCAAGGGGGTGGCACTGATGAAGAGAAGGAATCACACTGAATGACAGTTGCAGTCAAAATAAAGAACCTTTTTATTGAACAAATTTTGCAAACAACTTAAACTAAAATTTTGACAACATATTGTCAACCATCCAAAGAGGCATTTAGACTTAGTAAAATATCCAGAGGTGCTTGTCAAAAGTTGTATTGCACTGAACATGTCTTAGAAAAGGAATAAATAGTAAATATTTTTTGTAAACCAACTACACTTTCTGTTAATGTTAACAATCTCTGTCCACTGACACGTTAAAGTGACTTTTTAAACAACTTTACCATCATTAAACTGCATAATATTTAAACTAATAAATAATAACAATAAAATAAATAATAGTGTAACTTCCAGTAATTGTACTATTACTTCAAAACGCGATTGCACGACCGAAGGGAGTTTTTGAGATGATTGGGATGAGTCGCACCCGATCGTTCTCTATTGCTTCATCGGCTTACTGCGGCGTGTGAAGATGTATATTTATGGGCCGACAGGACAGGGGGAAGCAAAAAAGAATAGAACACAAGGAGGTTAAAGAAGGAAAAAGGCAGACATGGGAGACGATCCAGACACCAGGAAAGTGAAGGCAGCACGAGCTGGGGCTCCATGAATGAGTGCAGGCTGAGGCGATCTAGGGGCTGGTTCATCCCACTGACTAAGCGTGTAGAGTGGGGCGAGCGAAATGTAAGGCCTCCCAATGGATCTGAGGCGCGATTGAGTAAGCGCGAAGGAAGACGGGAGGTGTGCCGAACCTGGACGGTCTGGCTGCGCAATGTGGCGGCAGCCAAGACAGGAGTTGGCAGAAAGCAGTTCGTGCTGCAAAGGATCCGCCACCTATGCCCGTAAAGAATGAGCCTTGGAGACAGAAGGTAGTGTGCTGCGATCAGGCGAGGAGAGAAACTGCTTTTTAACCACTGTTTTAACGAATTTATTTATTATGGATTTTATCCCCATGTTTCACTGGTTTTATGGATTTGCTATTTATTTGGGTACAGTATTTTTCTGAACACTGCACAATGGACACTTTTGGTTTTACTTTTGACTGTTTTTAACAAAAGCACTTGAGCACTTCCACCATCCCCTGGTTTCAATGAGATTTCTCAGCTCATCTCGGTCATAACTATCGACGGTGTTGGTTCAACAGACTCCCATGTGGGAAGAGGAAGTCTGTAGGGGACCGGCATCGTCACAATATTACACAGTAACGAGGTACATTACACAGTATTGAAAAAAAAAATAAAACAAGTACAACTTGGCCTGCAGTATTATCCAGGAGTATAGAAACAGTGTTCACACATTTGAACATAATGGTCCACATCCGAATTTTTAAAAAACCAAAGTATCTTCAGACAACAGACATGGCACCTTTTTTTGTCAAAAGTTCTTCTGTGTCATCATGTTCAACTTTATCGTCTGCTACAGCTTCCATTTAGGAATGTTCCCTGTCCATTTTCACTTCTCAATACCTCCACTAACGCATGTACTCCATCCGTTGCACACCTGTTTAGCGGTGCAGCAGTGAAAAAGGTTCCCCCTTAAACAGTTTCCCGCTGCGCCATGTTCCAAACGTTGTTTAGGCTATTTAAACCGGTGTTCTGGTATAAGAAAAATCCATATCATAACAAAAATAAAAAATGGTTTTTGGTATGAACCGGTATACCACCCAGCACTAGCATAGACACTTGTCTCTTTACTTGTCCAGAGAAGGAACAGCATCCTTGCCTGTTCCCCAGTTCTCCCACAGAACTTGATATAAGACTTGTCTGAAACAAATCTGTACATTTTCCCAGTCTTCAAGATATGGTAGGTGTAGACTGGATTAGAATCTTCCCATTACTTGTTACTGGTTCAGAACAGAGGTATAATTTATTTTTCTTGAACAAGCCAACTCTACTAGTGACCTACTTATTGCAATCAATTATAGTCTATTAATATAATATAATATATATAATAATATATATAATGTATACATAAATTGTGATATGGGAGTCCCTGTCTTACACCCCAAAACAGAAGAATGAGTATCAGTACTTTAGCAAAACTAACTTTATTCAGTTTCAAACAGGAACAGCACGGATATTTATTGTAACAGGATCTACCCCTCTCCTATAACACAGCACTCAGGCAGGGTCACTGCCAGGTTAATGGCCAAGTAATACTGTTCCCTGCATTTACAATATTCCTTGCATCACCCATCGGCAGTAGGTGCTCATAGCGTGACAGCGATCTTTTCGGATTTGTTTTCGTGGCAAGCTGCCACAGCGATGGGAGCCCGCAGTTGCCCTGGCAAGTGACAGGCTATCTTCCATAGACACGGCGATCGCACTTTGGGATCCTCTTTAGTATGTCGTCCCATTGTGGGGAGCACCAAAAGAGTTTTGAAACTTTAATATATATTGTAAGATACTAGGGGTTTCTGTTGCCCCTTAAACCCAACAGAGAGATGCTCAGGTCACAGGATAAAAGCACTCAGAAGTTTTGTAATAATTCTTCTTTTAAGCATTGCCTGCAAAGCACTCCAGCCACAATAAACAGGCTATTAAATAAATGATAAATCAATAACTATAAACACAAATCTCTCCTCCACACCTCCCAGCAAGCTCTGTCATACTTCTCCCAACTCTGGCGCACTTGATGGGTCTCCAGCAGTCCTTTAAATAGTCCTTGACCCGGAAGTGCTTCTGTTCTTTCTCCCATGTGACTTGCCAGCACTTCCGGGTCAGATGGAGAATCCCAATTCTTTAATCAGAAGTACTTTGGGCCTTCTGTCCTCATGACTTCCTAGTACTTCCAGGTTGCAAGGGAAGCATGACTCCCCAGGTCCTTTCACAGCTCCCCCTGGTGGCACCCATGGCACCCAACAGAACTGAGAAACTGGACTCCAAGTCCCAGGATGCCCTGCGGCAATCCGGGGCACCGCTGCACTCCAGTGGAGCTGCAATCTAGCATTTTGAGGGATGCAGTGTCCTGGAAAAGCTGCCTTCCCCCATCTTTCCATCTCAGGGGTGTCCCGGCTGGGATGAGCTGCCGGCTGTCTGCCACAATATATGTTAATAATTTATGAATATTAGAGGAGTATGGAAACCTGGCAGCATTGGGAGTAAGGCAGGAACCTGCTTTATAAGGTATAACTTGGAGTTTTCAGGAATAAATTGATTGTTTTTTGTTTGCATTATTTTTATATTTGTTTGTTGCTTTTAATACTTTTAAGAATAATTTGCTGAATTCTGTATCAGCATCTAAAAAGCCATTTTTATATTAGGTTTTCAGTTTTCATTTTCCATTTTGCAGAAACTACTGAATCCATATTTTCTCTTCCAAATTCAATTATTGGCCAAATTTGAGGCCACCCTATGTTCATCTCCAATGCATTAGCCATGTTTGCTTGGTTAATGTCCGGTTGCTTTAAACACTTCTGAATCTACCTCAAGGAGTCTTTGTCTTTGCAATAAGCTCAGTGACACAGGATCCACACACGCCCACTGAAATATTACAAATTTATAAATGAAATCTTCTATGACTCATAGTGTTTCTTCAAGATGGTGCATTTTAGATTTTTAGGTGATGTCCTCATATTACACAAAAAGAAGATTTACAGTTTCAGATATGAAGACATGCAATTTTTCGACCATTGATGCAGAGCTTCCATCAATCCATCATGCTTTGCCTCAAAGCAGAAATCAACCATATACAGAGCAGCAGCCCATTAAAAGCACACTCACACACAAGCACATACACATACATACTTTATCAATTAAGGCAGCACATAAATCTTTAGGATATGGAAGGAAAATTGGAAAACAAAATGCATCAGGACACAGGGAGAATATGTATAATCCATGTAGAAGGTGAATGGGATGACAGTTGTGATGTATAGACATGTGGTCAAATTATATTTTGATAATTCTTGTTAGAGATTACATTGGTAAATAAAAAAGTAAAAAAAATCGAAGGGCTGTTATTGGATCTTGAATATGTCACTCTAAGCTGAATTAAAGTCTTGACATGCCTCACTGATCCACATAAAGACTATTACATCTGCTTCCTGTCCTATAGATTTCAGATTTATCTGCCAAATCCTTAAGGACACCTTGTCAATCAATGACAGCCAAAGCATTTCTTTCCTGCTTTTTCTTTTTCCCTTGGAGCAGTGACTAGGCAGTCTGGCACCACCCTGCAGTTGGTACCAAGTGTAAATGTTTTCTAAGCTCTTTTTATTAAGATTGTATTCACGCCTGATTTCAATGGAATTGTAATGACTGTGCATTATGCCCAAATAAATTTAGTAAATTCTGCTAAACCACCTTCTCAATTAATAATAGTTTGTTAAAAAAAATATAGGTTGTCTGTTTAGGTGTTGCACATGTGGCAAATTCTAAATGACAGGAAGTTATCTCAGCAATTTTTAATAATTAAATCTGTATTGATAAGCATTCATAAAAGTTCAAGTACATATAGAAAAATACCAAAGGAGACTGAAATTAGCCTTAATTAACACATTAACTCCTTTCACCTTTTCCTTTTTAACTGTACTCATTCCCAAATAATTTTATTGTTTAACTCTTCATGGAATTAGAATAGGATTTGGAAGACAGCAAGAAGATATCTAAAGAAGATACTGTTCATTAGTCCATCTTTTCTGTTTTCTGATTGACTTGTGTAATTCTTAGGTTACATGGTGTGCTGCTGCCAGAAAGGCAGAAACCCACCTGAGTGGGATGCCACTCCAATCCAAGGTACTCTGGGGTAGTTTAGAGTTGTCATTCACTATTACAGTATTTTCTAAAATGGCAAAAGTAAATCCTCATGAAAATAATGAGGAAATGAAATATATAAAAAACATTTTTTAAGTAAAACAATTTTATTTACTTTAGTTATAAATGTACTAAAAAGCAAAAAATACATTTTTCTTTAACCAAAATTTTCATAGTTATATGTGACTAAATAAAATCCTGGGGCGCACATAAATTAATCGATTCAAACAATTTTTGAAACTTGTTTGGCTGGTGGGGAATTACAATGTTGTTTTTTTATTTTAGATTTTATGGTGAAAGTAGCTATTCTATTAATTGATTGAATCAATTAATTTATGTGCACACCACTATTTTATTTAGTCACATATAACCATCATGGCATGCTTCCCAACTTGACCTGATATATAACCACAAAAATTGTGGTTAAAAAAAAGTTTTGTTTTTTTTGTTTTTTAGTGCATTTATAACTAAAGTAAATAAAATCGTTTTACTTACAAAATTTTTTTTATATATTTTATTTTTTTACTTTTTAGTTTTTGAATATTTTGCAAATGATTTCTCTTTGATTGTTTTTCATGAATGCGAAGCTTCTTTAAATGTATTACATAATACAGTATATCTTCTTGGCAGAATTATTTGAATACTTTTGTTCTTTTTAGTTTTTTTTTTCTTCTTTTTTTTATCAGAATTCACTGTCGTAATCTTCTTTATTCATTTATTTGGCTTGTACAATGCTATATACTGTATACCCTGCCATTCTTTCTTATATTCTGTAAGTGCCTTGAGCATGGGAAAGGCGCTATATAAATAAAATGTATTATTATTATTATTTTGGTCTCTATTTTTCTCTTCAGGCTCTTACGGGATTAGTGCTCGGTTGCTGCGAAAAAAAATAGCAACAACAGAACGGCAAGCTTACGCTAATATTTCCTACGCATGATCATCAAGGTTACTCCTTCGCAAGAGTAAGCAAGTAAAGTCGGTACGCATATTTACCCACTGCACTCACTGGAAGAGGCGAGTGGGGGCAATCCCTATATTCTCTCACCATCATTGTTGTGTGTGTGTTAATTGGAATTGCATAACCATTGATTATGGCAAAATTTGTTTGGATTATTGTACTGTCATTGATACTGAATTCATAAGCAAAATTTGAAGAAATATGCTTTGCCAAAAGTGTTTTTAAAATCAGTTACAAAATTTGACCCAGACAAACAAAGAGACAGAGGAGTCAAGTTAAATAAAATCATTTAATAAAAAATGAATGAATGCTGATGACCAAGATCTGTGAAGGTACACTGTTAACTACTATTGTACAGTACATCACCTACTCCTTAAATTCATTCTGTATGACTTTTTACAACAGAGCAGATTAACATTTCAACCACTAAAAAAACACAACAATATTGGGTGATTTTGAAAAAAAAAACTAAAAGCAATCCTTGTTTTTTGCCAGCCATTGTGTCATTCTGAGGCCCAGTTTTGAGTTGCCTGAGAGAAGAAAAGGAGAGTACAGTATATAGCTGCTGTCCGGTCTCAAAATGCGGCCTATAGGTTTTGCGCAAATTTCCTCCACCGGTAGCTCGCCACCCCTTTCTAAGTAGCTTGCCAAAGGGTTAATAAATCCTACATAAATTTGAAAACTTGATTAGTCAAATTAGGGGTGGGCGATCTTTCCAAAAAATCATATCACGATCCACAATCTGAACTGAATTCCATCTTTTCAGTGTGGCATACAATTAAGAGAATATCTGGACTCAAACTCATCAAGACCTAAGTAATACTTAATTTTAAATATCAAACAAAGTTGAATTCAATTGTTCTCTCGTTCGCTAGCTAAGCAGAGTTAAGGAACTCTCCCCAAAGCTGGCGAGTGAGTGAGGAAGGCCCCTCCCCTCAGCCTGCTACCATTTTCTCGGTACTGCAAGCGAACTATGATACATACAGAAATGAGTGAAGTCGCAAAATCAACCAGAATGTTCAAGCAAATTATAGAAAAAACCTGATCTAAATCCGTTAAGTAGTTCTCTTGTGAAAAGCGAACAGACAGACAGACAGACAGACATTGGATTTTATATATTATATATTAGTAAACCTTCAAAATAATGTGCAGTTAAAGGCTCAACAGCATTCTCAGCATTTCTGGAGCTTAGTAGAGACACATAACTATAAGAATCTTCACCAAGCAGCACTGAAAATGCCTGCGTTGTTTGGGTCTACATACCTCTGTGAGTCTGCCTTTTCTGAAATGAATGTCATGAAATCAAAGTTCAGAACAAGACTGACAGATGAACATTTAAATGACTCCATAAGAGTGAAACTAAGTGGCTACACTCCACTATACACCCTTCTTGTTGACTCCATGTATTGCCAGTCATCTGACTAACTAAAAGAGACTGAATACACATCACATATGCAACTGGACATGTGAATAATGTGAAACAATGACATGTAACAAAATGTCAAATAAATAAGTAATATCTGTGTATTTGTAATTGCATTATTTTGTTTTGACAGCATTCATATTTTAATTCAATAGTGTGAGATACACTAGAAAATGCATACAGACATATAAAATGCACTTGTAGGTGAACTAAATATTTTTTGTCATGTTTTATTGCAAAATGTGCGTTGTGGACGCCAACATTTTGTAAATGTTCAGGCAAAACAAGCTTATTCAGTTTGTTTGTGTTGAAATAAGCTATGAGAATAAACGTTAGAAAACATGAGTAGCTCTTGGCCATTTCCATTTTGTAAAAGTAGCTCTCAGGGGAAAAATGGTTGGAGACCCCTGGTCTATAGAGATTATTTTATGGCACTCAGTAACCTACAATATTTCACTGCTAAAATCACATCTTTATTTAGGAATGGTTAAGTACGGAACCTATCTGAATTATTCAACCGCATTACAAAGCATTACAAACTTACTGCTGAGTCTTTAAAAGACTTGAAAACTTACATGGCATACTTCTTAAATAAATATATAGTAGAGATGAAATTAAACACTGATTTTCCTCACCATGTTTTCAAAATATCTTAGCTCCGTGCACTGCCTGTAATCCTTGGCTAAATAATTATTTGAAAGCTAAACTTAACAAAACATATTAAAGCCTTGTTGTGTATAAAAAAAAGTTTGAAAAACATTTATGCTGGACAACTCTTGTTAACACTCAGAGGCTAGAGTTGAAAAGTCAGTATTTGATTATTTGCTCTTACCTAGTCATTATAAGCTTATTTGAAACTCACTATTATTATTTTGTTAGCCTTAGTAATGTAGTTGAAGAGTGATCTGAAAGAATTTCACCAAATTATAAAACATTCATATGAGACAAAAAAATTACATTAAAAACCATAGTTCAGCTGGTTTACCTGCCCACTACTTCTTGCTTTAAGTAGTATTGACAGTAGAAACCTGAGTAACCTATCTAGCTCTGTGATGTTTTCAACAGGGACAGTTTTTGAAAATGTACTAGTTGTCAGGAGTTTTAAAATATAAGGAGTCATACAGCATTATGCTTGATGGAGAGCTACAGAATATATATAAAACATATGCTGCTGACATACCATAGTTACCTTTTTACACAAAAGCATCATATAAAATATTTTTTTTTCTGGCTAAGTGCTATGCCTGCAGGGATCTGGGACAAGCCCTTATGCATTAGCTTTGACAGCATGATTGTGTTCCATGCATTTTCAAGCCCTTAGACTAACACGTGTATAGGTTAAGCTTGTCTGTAATTACTGCATGCCTCCTGGTTACAACTGTATACTTAATTCTGTTAAACAAGTTTGCTTCTGTAGGATTTATAGCTTGTGGGTATGTCTTTTAATATAAAATATCTTGTTCTTCAAAATACATAGGTGATTTAACCAGCTTGAGTATTTACCATCATCAGCCACATGGTCTATTAGGAAATCAAGATACATTTTTGCTTTTATTACTTTTCTAAAATTTGTAAATGATTTATCCCTATTTTTTGCCCACCTTTTAAAAGAAGGCATTGTATCTCTTTGACAAGAAAATACAGCAGTTTGGTGAACATCTAACAATATTGTATACTATGGGGCACCAATTCTTTTCTATTCAGACACCTTAATCATGAGGGTGTTTGTCAAAGAGCTAAATTTAAGATCTAGTGTTTCACATATCCTTGCAAA
Source organism: Polypterus bichir lapradei (assembly GCA_026402145.1). NCBI lineage: Eukaryota > Metazoa > Chordata > Cladistia > Polypteriformes > Polypteridae > Polypterus > Polypterus bichir. The sequence goes on along the minus strand of JANRMT010062842.1, from coordinate 7,189,425 downwards.
AAACTCCACTGGGATAGTCCAGATCTTTTGATCTTTTAAATAAGTGATATGTATCAGGAAATTCAATTTTGACTTTAGTTGCTTTTAACTCATCATTTTCGTTCCCCTTTTCCTAAATTATATTTATTTAAACCTTTAGTCTTTGTCTATTTGCTTGTTGAACTCACTTTTTTCAAACTCAAGACTAAATAGGGTCAAAGCCTACATTTGTGGGGTGCCAGTCTGTCACAGGGCACCAATACATGCACACTCTTAGACTTCTTATATAAAGTGACTTTAGCGTCCCCAATATGCCTAATTTGCATGTCTTTGGAAGCGACTATCCTGGGAAAACCCAAATAGATATGTAGAGGGTGAGCAAATGCCAAATGTGCTGTCATCTGCTCCGGATTCACATCCAGAGCTGTGGAGCTGTAAGGCAGAGTTGTCTATCTAGGCAGTTTCTTTTAGAATTTATTTCTTTGTTTGAAACGCTTACCTAAAATAATTTATAGTCCTTGCATAGTCCAATTATTAGCATATTTCTGCAGCTTTTGCACTGGTACGTGAAGTGATTTTTATTATGAAGTAATTTAGTGTTGGGGACTGAACTGAGCACCCTGTGATATACAATTCAAATGCTTAGCTACTAAGTGGAAATTCTAATAACAGGTTCAAGGCAGTGACCATAACAGAAAGAGAAATGGAGGAGTGCACACATCCATAGAATGGGTCAATTAAATATTACTAGTCTATTCTGGAGTATGTCTTTGGCGGTGTCCATGTCATAGTGTCTTTATCTTTTAAACTAGTAAAATACCCGCGCTTCGCAGCGGCGAAGTACTGCCTTAAAATTTTTATTAAGAAGAAAAGTAAACCTTTTTAAACTGAGGGAAAATATACCAATAATTATTTGTTATGGATCTCTTTGTATACCACGTTGTCAGTTCGGCCCTCCGGTTGTAATATGACCAAGCTGTGCGCTGAGCTTACTCTTGAGCATGCAACATACAGTTGGCCATGTGAAAAGCAATCTTGCCTCAAATCTCACAGCTTGGATTGCTGCTGTCATAATCGGTTTGAGTGTCATGGTTTGTTTCAATTACGACAGTATTTGCAGGACTTGTTGTGTTGAAGTGACATTCGGCATCTGTCAAGCATTATAAGCATACAACCGGTTTCATCGATAACTTTGCATCCAGCTTTTGAGAGTTTAAACATTCATAAACATCAAAGTGTCCACTACTGAAATCGTCACCTGTGAATCTAAGATGTTTAAGAGGCATTGGCGGTTGTCAAAAGCTGTAAAATATTTGGCCATTTCGGTACACTTGAAAGTGACAACCGAACAATTCAGCGGCAGCCATCAACTCACATGCAGAACCATAGGTGAAGGGCTTAAGCATTTCACTCTTATAGTGCTCCTGTGTAGTATAAGTATCTCCTGTACCGTCATCAGTCCACACCTTGAACCTGTCCCAGTCATTCAATACATAAGACACAATGTTCCTCCGGATATCAAGAGTGAGCCTGATATGGCCGTGCAATATGTAACACAGAGAATGGAAAAGGCAGGTGCCATCTCCAGGTGACAGTTCTTTGATCGATGGTGATCACCTCGATAGACATGTTAATGGGGGTACGGTTAAAACGATAAAGGAAATGGGTACCTGAACAATGTAAAGTAAGTCTAAAATACCTACACAATAACTATAATCGTAATAAACGAACAATAAAACAGCGGAGAAGCCGTGGATTAAATAAAAAAGGCTGCAGTTATCAGCAGGGAGACGTGAATCCCGTGGCGATTCCCGTGGCGAAGCAAGGAAGGGAATGAAGAGACCGTAGCGATGGACGGCCTTATATAGGGAGGCAGTCAACAACGTGGGAGGCGTTGGGATGGGGGACCCAACACCGCCTCACACGGCGACCGAGCTGTAGGCTATGGATGTATATGTGTACGTAAGTTAGCGTTGGGAACCCGCGTACCAAATTTCTTGAAGATGGGCCCATAAGTAACAAAGACTGTTGGAAAGTTCAATGTGGCGGCCGACAGTGGCATCATACTACCGAAATAAGTACGTACATCGGTTTCGGTTAGTGCAGGGAAGCCGCCTACCAAATTTCGTGAAGATGGGGCCATAAATAAGAAAGTTCAACATGGTGGACGTTGTCGACCATTATGACCGTTATGCGTAGAATTTCGAAATGAAACCTGCTTAACTTTTGTAAGTAAGCTATGAGGAATGAGCCTGCCAAATTTCAGCCTTCTACCTACACGGGAAGTTGGAGAATTAGTGATGAGTCAGTCAGTGAGTCATTGAGTAAGGGCTTTGCTTTTATTAGTATAGATGATTATCTCTATAGTAATAGTGGCAATCCAAATAATCCCTTCTCATCAGTTTTTTTGTTTGTTTTTATATCATATTAGGGAGAAACAATATTAATATGAATGTCTTGTTTTATTTTTGTGAAATCTAACAGTAAAAGGAATTCTATTGCAGCTTTAACAATATTTTAGGAAGTAAGTTAATACTACATAGCTTTGTAGAATTTGTGAGGTATCTAGAATTCAGATTGTTGTAGAAATGTGTCATTCATCCTGGGCTGACTTGGAAAAAAGGTTTTGATGCATAATTCATGCTCATTGCCCATTATCTTGTCTGCTGGCTAAATGAATAAATATGGTGCTTCCTGTAGTGTGCTTATTGTGCAATTATGATTATGCTTACACTGACAGCATCCATGATCCACATAAGTGGCCTGAAAATGTTGCTAATGCAAATATTGAAAAATGTAATGAAAACCTAAGGATAAGATGAACAGGTATGAGGTCCTTGAATCCTCTGGTTTAAAATCTTAAAAGAGATGTTTGGCCTGAGAATTTACAGTAATGCCATAGGTATATAGATAACCTTTTTGTTTCATAATATTATAGATCATAATTGAGGTTTCATTAATTAATCACTTGCCACAAAGGATTGTGAATTCACCTTAGTAACAAGCACTATTTAAATTAAGCTAATGAGATAGTTGATGGCTTACTTTGCTTATGTAATATTTATAGGAATATGGCATTTAATTGAATGGTAAGTGTGGCATTTCAGTTGTGCCAATAGGTTTAGTGAAATTATTCTTTTTAAACTTTTAAAGCATCATCTGCTCATTGTGGTATTCCAGTTGATATATAAATTGCAGTTAGGCTGTGATGGGTAAACAAATTGAAAAAAAAAATTGGGCATGATTCTAAAAGCTTTTTTTTATTAGCACGTTATTTGAAATACAGACTCTCAAATACTTTTACAAACGTTACTCAGTGTGACAGATAGGGGGCGCTGTCATCCCCTTGAACCCTCGGATCAGACGCCAGACACCAGATAAAAGTCCAAATAAATTTATTTTTACAATAAAGTGCACACAGCACCTTCACCTCCACTATTCCTCCAATAAACAATACACAATAATAATCAATCACAATCCTCCAACCTCCCAGACGCATTGTCACCCTTCCTCCCAACTCAGCTCAACACTGTAATCTCCCACAGTCCTTTTTAAAGTCCTTGACTTTAAAAGAGTGTTTCTCTCTCTTTGTCCATGTGACTTTGCAACACTTCCGGGTCAGATGAAAACTGTAGGGAAAATATTCCTTGAGCCTAACTGCGGTGTCCTCTAGCGGTCCCCATGGTATCCAGCAGGGCTGTGAATAAAGACTCCATTGTCCATGATTCCCTGCTGGAATTCGGGCACCTCCATGCTGCAGGGAGGGCTCCATCTGGTGGCCTGGGGGTATTGGCCGGGATGAACGGCCGGCCATATACCACATCAGTTAGGCCAAGATCAGCCATTTACTGAACGCATACAAATGATGTAATATCATTTTTATATGTTTAACTCATTATCTTGATTCACCTGCCTTGTTTCTCTTTTGCCATTACTGGAGGCTAAAGGCTGTCCTACCAGTGGTAGTTATAAGTCAGGACCATTCAGTGAACACAAAGTCATTCTGCCGCAGTGTGCACATATACATACGTACACAAACACATGTGCATTAAGATTGTTAATGAACCATCCACCATTGGACTGTGAAGTGAAGAAAATACAAACTTACACGATCATTCCCAGAATTAGTAAACTCCTCCAGCATGCATCCAGCCAGGATTTGGACTTTTAGTACTATGCCACCCACTGTGTTTTTATAAGTTATACAACATTGTGATCCTCACTGAGGTGTCATTTAGGGCATTATCAGAGTACAAATGTGGGTTCTTCTACTATCACTTTCATCCATATTGTACTTTATTATAAAAATAAAAATCTATTTGTCTTTAATTACTGCAATGTGTAAAAACAGATATGCATATATAATTTACTAGGGGCATGTTAAAAAGGCATTTTAAAAGTATATCTTATGAAATATAAAAAATGATGGTTGAGATTGGGACAATATTGTGTCAGGTAAGAGCAAAGAAAAAGAAAATCAAATCAAACTTAGGGATATTATGCCAAAACTCTACTAATGTCACATGTGATGATATGCTTACAAATATGTTAACCATGCTTGAAAAAATACGTGCATACATTAGAATAAATCCAGAGAACAGTAACTGTGTATATCTCTAGAGTGAAGAGATATCCTCCTCCAAGTGGTATGTAGAAGCTGTTTATCCAGCATCGAGTAGACAAGACTTAACACACACCTTCCCAGTTTTCATAATTTTCAAAGCCATTCACAAAATTAATCATTAAGAATTCCTTTGTCTTAAGAGTGAAGAAAGGTGATAGTGTATTTAAGATAGAAAAATGAGAATCTATTATTTATTTATTTTTTTTTATATTTTCAAAAGCCAGAACATTACAGTGGTGTGCTACTAATAAAGCATATAATAATATCATAACAGATACAAGTTACTTTAACATAAAAGCAGAGATAAGAAAGTAAAAATAGAAATGGAAAGGAAAAAACATGTGAGCATCAGCAGGCTTTGTGTCCCTATGAATCAAGTTACCTGAATTATTCTATAACATTTCTTTAATTATTTACCATTTTGGTGCTGATCTTTCTGATCATAAAATAGGTCATTACAATAGAAACTGACAAAAAGAATTCACAATTAATTGCAGAATTACAGTAATTGAGGGTTCCTCTAGAGTGCCTCTTTTTTTTCTTGCATGATTTGGCTCAAAATCTAATCAGCACATTGTCATCTCATAACAGTCTTAAGTTCCAAGTTTGGTATTTTTCTGTCAAGCCGTTTTAGCTCCAGACCATCCTCAAGAAACTGTGACACACAGACAGACACACACCCATCATTGAGATATCAATGTTTTCAGTATCAGGGGACACTAAAATATCAAGTGCCATTTAAAAATAGGAGATCACAATTTTTGACAAATCTAAAGCTTTCGCACCTCCCCCATAGACAGTAGGTTATGGTAGGGGAGGGCGCAAAGCAAAAAACAGAAAAAAAGACTCAACCCTCATCCAGGAAAACAAGAAAACAAAGAGAGACATGAGCAAGTAAAAAACACCATCTAAATTTTCAAATGTGATACATCAATAAATAGCATAAGAGAGTTATTCCCAGCCCAGCGTGCATATTTTTAAATATCTTAATATTAATGAATTTTTGACATATTTTAAAAGAGTCTTAGACATATCCTCTATGACAGTATTTGATTTTTTCTAGCATATATAGAATGCCACTTACCCTCTGAGTTATAGAAGATGGATTGGAGTTCTTCTAGTTGAACAAGATAAATCTGCGTTCTAGTAGTGTAGTGTAGAGTATTTCAATTGATTTCTCCCTTTGTACCTTAATATCATTTGGGATCTAAGAGTACACTAAATATAATCATTAACGGATTAAGAATGATTATAACACTGAGGCTGCCAGAGAAAAATGATAAGATTCTTGTCCAAAATCATATCAATGTAGTGCATTACCAAAAATATTTGGACTAGTTATGCTTGGGGCTAGATGGCAGTGCTCGAAGGTTGGGTCTTGCACAGGGTACAGTTTGGACAATTGTAAATGAGATAAATGTGATTGATGAAAGTCCTTTAGTTGAATTATGGAATGCTTGATTCATATAGAACTAGAAGGGTCTGTATGGATGGCTGAGTTCCATTTCTTTTTTGAGATGCCAATTGAAAGG
>JANRMT010062842.1:7160303-7183280 GCA_026402145.1 Polypterus bichir lapradei | reverse complement strand
GAAAAAGGGGAATATATATAACTAGACATTAAGCCCATTACAATAACAGGCGCTAGAACAGTAGTGCATAAACATTAGCAGGAACAGTCTATATTAAATGGCAAGGGACCTTGTATGTGGCTGTAATATGCGTCACTGTATTTAGTGCCTCTAATTTTCTCTCACAGTAATACTGCTTTGTATTTCCGTAAAATGCCTGTAATTTTCTGACAGTAATACAGTGGAACCTCGGTTCACGACCATAATTTGTTCCAAAACTCTGGTCGAAACCCGATTTGGTCGTGAACCAAAGTAATTTCCCCCATAGAATTGTATGTAAATACAATTAATCCGTTCCAGACCGTACAAATTTGTATGTAAATATATTGTTGAGGATGCCAGGGGCCACGACCCGGCCGGGACGCCTTGGAGGACCGGAAGTGGGCGTGTGCCCATCTGGGATCACGTGGGGGCCGCCTTCCTGGTTGCTTTGGGGGCCACGGGTTCAGGGCATGGAAGCCCCACCCTGTAAGGGCTCGTGGTCACCGCCAGGAGGCGCCCCAATGCCTTGGGGACCCTGGACCTCAGCACTTCCGCCACACCAGGAAGTGCTGGGGGGAAGGGAAGCAGGGACACCTGGAGAGCTTCCGGGAGAACAGCCGGCACTTCCGCCACACTGGGGTGTGTCAGCGGGAGATTGCCGGGGAGCACCTGGAGCTCATCCGGGTGCGGATAAAAGGGGCCGCCTCCCTTCATTCAGGGCGAGAGTCGGGAGCGGAGAGGACTGAGCTGGAGAAGGCAAGGAGGCGGCCTGAAGAGAGTGAGAGAAAGGCATTGTGTGGCCAGGACTTTGGGGACTTTGGGGGTTTTGTGGTGCACTTTAAGACTTAATATTGTAAATAAACGTGTGTTTGGGTGACAATGAACGTGTCTGCCTGTCTGTGTCCGGGTCAACCTCCACAATATATTTTTTTAAGTTTTTAAGCACAAATATAGTTAATTATACCATAGAATGCACAGCGTAATAGTACACTAAAGGTAATAACAATGAATAACACTGAGAAAACTTTGAACAACAGAGAAAACTAACACTGCAAGAGTTCGCACTATAGCTCTACGAACCGCTCGCTAAAAACACTTTCTTTTAATGAATTTTAAGCACAGGGAAAAAAATGAACATTTGAAAAATCCATAATTTAATAAACAACCAAGAAAAGTAACACTGCAACAATGCATGCGCGCGCCTGTGTGTGTGTCTCTCTCTCTCGCGCGCCTGTGTGTGTGTGTGTCTCTTGCGCGCCTATGTGTGTGTGTGTCTCTCTCTTGCGTGCCTGTGTGTGTGTCTCTCTCATGCACCTCTGTGTGTGTGTCTGTCTCTTGCACAACTGTGTGTGTGTCTCTCTCGCGCGCCTGTGTGTGTGTCTCTCTCGCGCGCCTGTGTGTGTGTGTCTCTCTCGCGTGTGTCTGTGTGTGTGTGTGTGTGTCTCTCGTGCTCGCACCTGTGTGTGACTCTCTCTCTCTCTGCACAGGGAATGCACAGGGAGAGACTGAACACGTGCGGCCCCGTGCATGCGCACTTCACCAGAAGACATACACACACGGACACCTGGACGCACACAGGTTTTTATTAAAGAGGATATGTAAAGAAACATAAACAATACTATGTTATGTATGAAGGAGGTTGAAATTAGCATATGAAAAGCCCCTTTAATTTTCCTTGTATGACATTCTCAAAAAATATGTTGTTCCTGCTTGTGACACTAAAAAAGAAATGTTGTCATTGCTTTAAAAGTTTTGAAAAATTTGCATTGAATTACAGTAAAGATAAATAATGGTGGACTGTTCACAAGGGCATTCTTTTCTTACCTTAAATAACATGAAAGTAGTGTATTTGTACTGATTATTTTCAGGCCTGCTAAAAAAATGTGCAAACCATCTACAACCTGAAATGCTTGGTTTTTGAATCCTAATTATTTTCTTTTTCCCAAAATAGACCTGACAATTTGTCAGGTATTAATGTGTTTTTTACAGCAGTAGAAATAAAAATGTATATTTTCCAATGGAGACAATTATGCAAAGGTTATGATTACACATAATAGTAAATAGGCTATGCCATTTCCTAACAACCTATGATGTAATGAATTGCTTTATACTGTATTTGTTACATCTATAAAATAAAAGTTAGTTTAGGAATAATTTTATTTTGTGTTTTCAGTTTATAATGTTACTTTCAAGAAATTAAGGATCAAGAATGGTAAAAACATAACTGATTTGTGGATATGAAAGAAAGTGTGGTTAGTTCACACTTGTCTGGAGTTGTTTTTTCTTGTTTAGAGGCTTTATATAATTAAACACATTTTTTGTAAATTATATATCATATTTTTCATATATCATATATTTCATGGCGCAGACGTGTATTTTAGCAGTTTTGTTCACATTTTGGTTAATATGTTATTATATAAATAAAACATGTTTACAATAGGGAGACTTGGTTAAAACAGCTTGCAGTGTTTAGCTCTGTCGTCTGCTAGATTCAGTATTCTGGGTTTACATCTCATGCCTTGTGGCTGTATATGTGGAGCTTGCATGTTCTCTGCCAGGTTTACATAAGGTTTTTCTTTGAGTACTCAGACTTTCCTCTCATAACCACTAGCCATGTATGTTAGATCAGTTGGCCATTCAAAAATGGCCCTGTGGTTGTACATTTAGATGAGCTTTGTGTTGGACTGGCTTCCTGTTCTGTGTCCTTTTCTGACTTAAACTAATAGACATTAGACCCCTGCAACTCTGTATTTGATTAACTAGGTTTGGGAATGTTATGTTATGTTACATTTAAAATGAAGTGATTACCATTTTTGCTTAAAAATGTTTATGTCAGCCATCAGTTAATCAGCAGTGATTTAGTTCATGAAATAGAAGTTGGTCATTATATGTTATCACAGAGTAATCATCGAACAAGAGAGTTTTATTCTAAAATAAGTGTTGTTAACGGACAAAAACGTTGACTGGGACTCTGTGCTTAATTGCACAGAGCCTGCAAAATCCAAAAATTATAAAAGTATTGAATGGGTTCTGGTATTCTCCAGCTCTTCAGCAGAACAGAGACAACTTCACAAAATAAAAGATGTTGCCATGGGGAATCCAGACAGCCCATTAACAATCACAACAGAAAACTCTCACGAAAGTGCCACTCTTCAGCTCATTCACCCCTGCTCCTCCATCTGAAGCTTTGTTCCTTTTCAGATTCCTACATTCTCAGCAGAGTGCAAGAGTGCTTTTTTCTGCTCTCCTCGTGTGGTCAAAGTTAAGAACCCAGAAAGTAAATGGCCATATGCTGATATGAACATTAAAATTCTGCGATCATTAAGAAGTTATATTATGCTATGTTTTTTTCTCATATATTGATCTATAATTTACTTTTTACAATTTTAAATATACAGTATAAGTAATTTCACTTCTAAATGACATTCTTTTTTTAGTGCATGTGGTTATTTACAACAACTGTAATGCTGTCTGTTGCTGAAAGCTGTGTACATTAATCAGTTTGTAAATTTAGAAATTGTCTTCTAAAAGGAGTAACCTTGGAAAAAATATGGTTCATAGAATGAAGTGATGGGCACCCATAGATACAATACAGTAGGTCCTCAGCTTCACCAGAAATTCAGTCTACACTGCAAATTGCAAATGTGGACTTAAAAAAAGTTATAATTGGGATGATGACCTGATTAACCCATCTTGAAGGCAGCCTTTCCTGGCAGCGCTGAGTGAAAGGCAGAAACCATTTCTGAACAAAGTACCAGTCCATTGCATAGCAGACTCTACTGTATACAGGTAGACATTTCAAGCTACAAATATATGAATGGAATATAGTAGAATTAGGCAGTGTACAATTCAGGCGAAACACTGTTGTAATCTCTCTCTAACCCCACAAAGTTTTTTTGTATTTTTCAAAATGGTGAGGTAAATGCATCCAACATAACTGAATGCTGACTAGCCTCCTTTAACTTAGAATAATAGACAAAATGAAGCTCATAAATGCGTACAAAGTAACATGAAATCTTTCTCTTACAGTGGAGACTTCAAAATAAAAAGGTACATAAGATTTTTAGAAAACAAATACATCATAATAAATTATTTATTATTTTAAGCTTCAATAATTGATGACATGGGAGACAGGAAACCATAAATCAAGTTTACCATCATCTCTAAATATCGTAGCTTTGCTTTGCTTTAGTTAAACTTCACAGATATGGAGGTATCAACTCATATTGAACCTTTACTGCCTTCCTTTCTCATTTTTTTAATTAGCATATATTCAGTCTTCCTTTTTATTGTACACAGTGTACTCAGAAGGTCATGTTGCATAATTACATTGGACTAGGTGTAGGTACAAAGATATCTCTTGGCATGAATGAATTTTTGGAAAAATGGTTTCGTGCTTTTTCTGCTAATTTAGTGGATTTGACTTGCTGTTCTCACCAGCACAGTGTTGGTAGCATGACACTTTAGTCACAATGGCCTGTTTCTTTGACAGCAATGTAGTAGATGATTTCAAAACTTTTTTCATGGACCTCAGCGTATTAACTTTGGTAGTGCTAAAAAGTTATGGCTGTCTGCTCATATTTAGGATCCATCATTTTAGGCAGCTGCTGAACTCCTGTTTTTTTAGTTAGTACTGATGGAGGCCATGTCCTTCACTATATGATAAGCTACAGTGGTAGTAATTTCTCTCCACTTTTTTCTGTCTTTTTTTATAAATTACACAATGTGAAAATATTACTGCTAATGTAGCTTGTTTTAAGATGACAGATTGGTGTTTGGCAGTGGAAGAAGGGTGTTCGGCATGGAGTTTAATGCACTCTTTGTACTGAACTATGTGTTGTTGCTTGAGATGGCGGAAGAGATTGGGTATATCACTAGCTTTGGTAATGATCTTTTTTAGGCATAGCCTGCAAATGACTGTGCTTTGTTCCTTTTATGATGTTTACATATAACCTTTTATAACCTTTACCATGCAATAGATCCATAGGTGTCTTTTTTACAGATAATATCATCACTTGTACGGCCCTCCTCTAGGCTAACTTTGTCAGCATTCTGGTGGTCTGGCTTATTCCAGTCACTATGCTTCATTTCTACAAAATAAGATGTGTAAGAGGTACAATAAATCATGAATTATACATTAGGGGGCACAGATTGGGAAATAGACATGCCATAGGATAAATGATGATGACTTTATGTATATGCATGCATAACAAGTGATTTTAATAGCTTGGCCAATTGTACATTAGCAACATTGTCATGGTGAGCAAGTGCAAATACTCAAATAACAGTGCTAGGTTTTGTGCACTACACTGTTGAGTGAACACAGCTGGCTCAAAAAAATCAATAAATGAATACATATTCTACATATTCTGAAAGTAAATATGTATCAAATAACCTCAATATTTGTTATATTGCCCATCTCCACCTAGAAGTATTAAAACTAATTAACAAACAAAGCTTAATAGTTTATTTAGTAACATATTGTTTTGCTAGTTTACATTATTTATGTGTGTTTTCAGACCAACATTTCTTCTTACCGGGTAGCATATATTCTAGAGAATAAGTAAGAGCATGGATTGCTGGGCTCACCCACATCGTTATGGTGAGGCACTTAACAATACAGGGAAGTATCAGGGCAGAGCCTGACAAGACAGTTGGTCTTTACTTGTACTAAAAATGTCCTTTGAGTAACTAAAACACAACTGTCATATGAGTGTTGGCTGATTGGAAGAGACCCACAGGAGGCCCAAGACACAGCAAGTGGAGCATTAAACTATCGCTAAGCATGAAGTGGGCTAGTGAATCCCACCTACCCTGTTTCCACTGTAGCCCACAAAAGGACAATTGAATTCTTCTTTTTCTTGTTCACATGATTTTTGAAATTGCATTGCAATGAGTACATTTACATGGCTTGTAATCATACAGTACTCTACCTTAGTTAAAACAGCTTGCAAATCTTCTGTTCTTACCCATCCAGAGAGTCAATGAAGGAAGAAAAAACACTTAAGTATTTTTACCGTTAAAATGTTCATAATTTAGCAATTCAATTGTACATTTGTGCAATTTTCTGAGGTCAATATTAAAGAATGCCTGACAAATTCTAAAGAACTTATGGGCTGTTCATTGTAAGCAGGTTTTGAGTTTTTCTAATTTTAAATAACATGAGATCCTTTTTTACATTGTTTATAGTGGATGGATTAACATTCTTCCAGCTAAGTAAGCTGAGATGAGAATTCAGTAGTAGAACAGTATTGTGTGAATTATAACAACAGGTTGTTTGTTAAGTAATAATATCCCATCATATAACAGTGCTGTAAGTGATGTGATGTAACATCTTAGGGAGGATTATGATTCTAAGACTTTCTGATAAATAACCAAAGATTGTATTCCGGTAAGGTCTCAGCAGGGGACAAAATATTTGCAAGCAGGTGCTTGATAACATCATTTCCAATTAGGATCTTGGCCTGAGCTGAGAAAAATCTGTGCAGCATGCAATTCTGAGTCAAACTAGACCATTTTTTACACAGACTGATGAAGAATACATTTTACCAAGAGTAGATTTCCAATAACAATCTGAAACAAGTACGTGCCTGCACCCTCTGTGCCCTAGCGCACCATATTCATTTATTTAAAAACTACACATCTACATAAGGCTTTCATACTGTGCATCTCACATTCTTATGAGAAAACTGTTCATCTTGTAGATACTACCTGTATCTTTATTACAGCTTGAAAGTGTGGTTTCTATAGAAGACATTAAGATAATATTAGGAAGGATAGCCATTTTTATCTTTAGTCTCAACTTGCATGTACATAGTAGAAGCAAGCTAATATATTTGAGGAACAGTTCAAATAATGCATATATATTGTAAATATACAGATATCTAAAGATCCTAATACTGGCCATATTCATCCATCCATCCATCATCCAACCCGCTATATCCTAACTACGGGTCATGGGGGTCTGCTGGAGCTTATCCCAGCCAACACAGGGCGCAAGGCAGGAAACAAACCCTGGGCTGGGTGCCAGCCCACCACAACTGGTCATATTACATATGTTAAATATTGGATTATTTAGGGATGGAGGTGATATGCAATTTTCTTGTAAGAGTACAGTTGACATTTACATCTCAGCCTTAAAGTGTCCTCGGAATTGGTACTGTGTTCTGAAAGATTGCTGAATAGCCATATTTCTTTGCACAGATCTAAACTTGCTGGGAGGAATTAGAGATCTACATTGCTAAACAAGCCAGTACAAGTACAGTTCTTTGTAATAATTTCTGTAATCCCATAATACATGTACTACATTTTCAACCCATTAGTAGAACTGAAAGTTGGGGATCAATATACCCTCATTGACTTGCTTAGACCCCAGAAAAATAAAAAATGTGCTGCCTTTTTATTTTAAATGAACAAAGTTGGAAAGGCATGTGTCTTTGAATGCACTGAAAAAGGTAAATAAAGTGTCAGTAGATATTAATTTTAACAATGTTAAATCTCCCAGCTTAAGTAAGATGAAGAACATGAACAGTTAATAAGGTCTGGCTTCTCTGTTTCCACCTTGTCACTGAAATGTAATTTGAACACAGTAGCAGTTTAAGTCATTGTGGAACTATTATTCCTGTTTATCTAAACTGTTTTAAGACAGTTAAAGAAAACTGATCAACGTTCAGCTGAAGTGCAAGACTGTTTTAAAGGGGAATAGTTTATGTCTATAATATAATGCCCATGTCATCTGCATATCATTTACTGATAAGTTAATGAACGCTTAAAAACAATTTTAAGTACTATTGCTAAATTCATATTTTAAAATGTAATGAAAGTACGATTTTTCAAAAAGATTTGGGCGGCACAATTGCACAGTAGTTGGTACTGCTGCCTCACATCTGCAGAGCTCCTGCCTGGGAAACTGTCTGTGTGCAGTTTGTATGCTGCCTGCAAGGGTTACTCTCGCCATTTGTCACATCCCATAGGTGTATGCGTTAAGTTCATTGGTGACCCTAAATAAACGTAAGTGAATGTGAAATTGATTCTATCTTGTGATCATTGCTGCCGAGATGGGTTTCCTATGACCATTTATTGGAAAAAGTGGCTTTATAAGCTGGACTGATGGGTGATTAATTACTGTTTTCTTGCACTGCTAAGCACTCCATGATTATATCAACTTAATATTCCCATTTCTTTTCTCTTTCTGGGGATGAAAGCCAAAAAAAAATGCAAAGCATTAGCTTTAGTGTAAAATAAGTCTTCAGTAGAATTGTGTATATGTATATTTTTAAAGATACTGTACAGATTATTTCCCGTGGCATTGTTATTAAAGTGGTTTATCATCATATATATTTAATGAAAATAATGTCCATTTTAATTCTAAGGCTTTCACATTCAAACAGTACTGTGCAGCTGCACCAGCCAATAGCCATGGAGGTGTCTGATATCTGTGTTTTATTATGTTAGCAACTGCATGTCTCTCTATTGTTCTGTCTGAAAAAAATTAACATTGCATTTTTATGGAAAGAAATTATGAACGGAAATAATGGAAAGATCGGATCACAGTCCTACGCTCTTCATTGTGCAACTATCTGATCTGTGTGATTGGGGTCTTGATTTTATCTCTCACCTTTAATGTCTATACACAGCACTATTGCATCCTGCTAAGGAACCTTTCATTGTTTTTCAGTCTACAGGTCGGAGATTCCATGAGATACTGAGTCTTTGCTTCTGGAAAGTGAGGCATTTCACTTAATGTGAAGGTGGGGATATCACTGAAGCAGTCTATGACATAATTTTAGCATTAGTTGGTTGAGACGAGTATACAGTCACACTAATTTCAATAGGACTCAGTGAATGAAAGACGATTCTAAACTTCACAGTTGTGAAAATACAGTACTGTAAATTGAAATAAATTTTTATGTGAATTGGCAAAATACTACCATAGTCACCACACTTACTATGTATGTGTTTTCCATACTTGATATTGAATTATTGCACTGGATGTTTGTCAGTTTGTTTACTGTCTTAATCCAGTCATCTGTGAGTGCTATGCTGATTTTCCCAATCAGCCTTTTATTTGAGGTGACAATTAAAATAACTGAAAATAAAAAAATAAGTGTCTAAAAATATAATTTTATAGTAGGATTTTGCTTTAGTAAACACAATCTGTTTTCTGAATCTGTGTTTACAGTTGAAAGTTGCACAGAGCCAGTTCAAATGAACATAGAGCAGGAGTCGACTTGAATGAGACACAGAGCACGTTTATGGACACATTCATAATCATTTAGATCTGATCAGTTAAAAGTCAGTAGTTATCCTAACAGTATGTTTTTGATTTGAGGGAGGAAGGTGGACACACAAAGAAAGCCCTGTGACGATGCGGGTTCTGCTCCATGCTCCCATCTGCTGTTCGGGAGCCCTTGAACCCTACACCGTCGGTAATGTTACCGATGAGCTAGACAGTGAGGCAACAACATAGCAAGGGTATGGTACAAAGTGCAAAAGTGGTTTTATTTATAAACAATCAAAAACAAAATTTTTCAAAGTAAAGTGCAGTGCCTTATCAAAAGAGCCATTAAATAAATAAATAATCCATCATAAAATGAAAGTGTCACATGGAGGTTAAAATAGAAAAAACACAGTCCTTTAAAAACGAAGTTAAAATGTTGCTGGAAGCAGTCCTTTAAAACAATGACAAGCCCAGTGCTTCTTTTACACTAGCATCTCACCTGCTTCACCCGTCTGGGCCCTGCAGCAGGCGAGACGCTCTCTCTGCAGCTGACCTTCTTTCACTTCCAAACAGGTCTGGAGGCCTCCTGATCCTGGCTTCGGTTGCGCACTCATCCCAGGCCCGAGACTTAGCTTCTCTCCAATAACCAGGACTCTCACGCTGGAGATTATCCTCCCAAGTCTCCCGACTCCTGCTGTCTTCCACGGTGAGACACTCCCCTCGGTAGTCACTCCCGCTCCTCTCAAAATGCTCAGCGGGAGTGACCACCATCAACTGCCCTAGATGTTAGATAAACACCTCGCTAGGGCCCACAGTCCAGCTGTACTCGAGCCTGCTCTCGCTCGTTCACTCTCTCACACCGGCTTTCTCTCTCCACCTGCTATACCACAAGCCCCCTCTCAGGGAATCACACATAGTCAGGAAGCAGCTTTACCCACAAAAAAGGACATAAAATTCACTGAATCCTTACCATTTACGTGAAGCATAAAAGCAAGCACCTCCCTGCGGGAGTTTGCATGTTCTCCCCGTGTCTGCGTGGGTTTCCTCCGGGTGCTCCGGTTTCCTCCCACAGTCCAAAGACATGCAGGTTAGGTGCATTGGTGATCCTAAATGGTCCCTAGTGTGTGCCTGGTGTGTGGGTGTGTGTGTGTTTGTGTGTGTCCGGAGGTGGGCTGGTGCCCTGCCCAGGATTTGTTCCTGCCTTGTGCCCTGTGTTGGCTGGGATTGGCTCCAGCAGACCCCCGTGACCCTGTGTTAGGATATAGCGGGTTGGATAATGACTGACTGACTGACAAAAGCAAGCAAATACAGAGTAAGAAACAAGTAATTGCTGCTACTTTTTCATCAAATACTTTTTTGATAAAAAGTAAAAGTAATTTTCTTAAGCAATCTTTCAAAATATTTATAGATCAGAGATTACAAGTATCAGCGATTGTTGTAGTGTCTCATTTTTTGGCCCATAGTTAGGCTGGCAGTCTGGTCCAGCAGCTAAAACTTTAGACTTTAAATAACAAGGCTGCAAGTTCAGCTGCCATCTCCGACTCCGATTATACATAACTCCAATTCTAAACAATTGTACTTGAGCTCTGTTCTGGTCTTGACACTGTGTTCAAAATAAAATAAAAGGTCCTTGTTTGTTTCTATGTCATGGCATTCTATCCATGAATACCTGATCACTGTGCCTACTGCAGCATCACACTAATAATGGACGACCTTAACACCTGCTTTCATTGAATTGCGTGAAGGTGGCAGTTACTGTGGATTGTGCTGAGTCTTTGTGCCGTGGCACAGAGGACCAGTCTAATTTAGCTGACACAAACTCTATGTTTTCAGTCCCTGATTGCTTCTCATCTGAAATTCTCAACAGCAGTCTTGTTCAAGGTCAGATCCAGCAGTCGTGAGGATTCGAATATTACATTTTCTTACAAGTTTTGCATTGGTTATTTATTACCTGCTGTATGTCACAGGAAATGTGTAACCCTTGTACAGCCTCTCAATGTTCTGTGTCTATGCTTGTAACACATCTCTAATTTTTCATGTGAAACCCTGGACTTCTTTCTGTCTTTGCTCTATTTATGCATGTTTTTGTAGGTGTGGAAAGAAGAAATTAATTTTCTCAATTAGTGATAATATAGTTTAATTGTGGAATGGTTAACTCTATCTCATCTGCAATCACTGCAATGTAGGGTACCCAACCCCAGACAGAGCACAAGCTTATCATAAGGCACACCACCAGTCAGTCTAGCAGCATGCATAAGAGTGTTAGTGAAAATGGGAAGGCCATGCAGTGTCCTCACTGAAGAACTCCAGAAGATCACATTGAACCAAGACTAGGGCTAAATCTGGCTGTGAACTGTTGCCTTTTAAAAGCATTGAAAAGTATCCTTATTATTAAATAAAAAATAATCTCAGGGCAACATATTAGACTTATATATATAGTAATAAAAGCACAGACAAGCATAAAGGTTTGGGGTGTTTTAAGCCCCGTATACTGTAAAAGACAAAAAAAACGCGGGTTTAGTCAGTGTTTTCGAGTACAACAGACAGTCAAAATAAACTGGGTCGGACATTTTATAAGGGTGCACAGGAAATGATGGGGAGAGCAGTGTTGAGTGATGGGAAGAATGATGTCATCTTTGGGGGACCGGAGGTTAGAAAGGACCCCGGAAGCTGGAGGGAGTTGTAGACTTCCGGGTACGTCTATGGTGGTGGCGTTTTGGTCCTTCTAGGGAAACAAAAGAAGGAAGGTCTGTACTTCGCCTTTGTCCCTGGCATGGCTGATCGCCGCGCCCGGTAGGTCCTTAACCCGCTCCCCGTGCGCTCGTGCATGACAAGACTCCCCCACCAACCCAGACCCGGCGGGGCGGGCGACCCTAGCCGAGAGGTCGTGGACCCGGGAGAGAGCATCAGCGTTGGCCTGAAGAGAGCCCCAGCGATAAGTGACGATGAACTTGTAGGGCTGCAGGTCTAAAAACCACCTGGTGACCCGAGGATTCGACTCCTTGTGCAGGGCCATCCACTGAAGGGTCGCATGGTCCGTCATCAGGGTGAACTCCCAGCTCAGCAGGTAGTACCGCAGATACGTCACCCCTCACTTAATGGCCAAAGCCTGCTGTTCCACCGCCGCATACCTGGTCTCCCGATCCAACAGTTTCTGGCTCAAGTAGATTAAGGGGTGTTTGACACCGTCGACGCTTTGGCTCAGCACGGCACCCAAGCCTGTGTCCGAAGAGTCGGTCTGGAGGAGAAAAGGGAGAGAAAAATCAGGGGTTCTCAACACAGGCGCCAAAGTTAGAGCCCTTTTCAAGTCACTGAATGCCCGTTCCGTGTCAGCGGTCCATACCACATGCAAAGGAGCCCGTTTCTTTGTCAGGTCTGTCAAAGGTGCTGCTCTCTCGGAGAAGCGAGGTACAAACCCGCGGTAGTAGCTCGCTAAACCCAAGAAGGCTTGCACCTGCCTTTTGACTATCGTACAGGGCCATTCCAGGATGTCTTTGATTTTCGACCTCTGTGGTTTCACCAGCCCTCCGCCTACTAGGTAGCCTAAATATTTGGCTTCGTTCAAGCTGAAATAGCATTTCCACGGGTTGATACAAAGCCCAGCCTTCGCTAGCGTCAGGAGAACAGCATAAACCTGCAAGACATATTCCTCCCAGGTTCCGGAATAAATGATGACGTCATCCAGGTAGGCGGCACAATAGGACTGGTGGGGCCGTAGCACTCTATCTACCAGATGTTGAAAAGTCACTGGTGCCCCGTGCAGACCAAATGGGAGGACCTTGTATTGCCAGTGTCCACTAGGGGTACTAAATGCAGTTTTTTCTCTTGCAGATGCAGCTAAGGGAATTTTCCAGTACCCTTTGGTCATATCAAGTGTAGTCAAATAACGGGCCGCCCCCAGCTGCTCGAGGAGCTCATCAACACGCGGCATGGGGTAGGCGTCAAACTTGGAGATTTGATTCAGACGCCGAAAGTCGTTACAAAATCTCCAGGACCCGTCAGGTTTAGAAACAAGGACGATAGGACTGGACCACGGGCTATGGCTGTCCTCGATAACGTCCAAATCCAGCATCCGCTGGACTTCCAGCTCGACCACGGCACGTTCCGCCTCCGGGAGTCGATAGGGGCGCTCCCAGACTACCACCCCCGGGTCAGTGACTATGTCGTGCTGAATCAGCGAGGTGCAGCCTGGTGCTTTGCTGACCACCTCCAGGGTGGACAGGATTGCTCGCTCGAGCTCCTGTCGTTGGAGGGGCGTCAGGTTACGACTGAGGTTAAGGTCCGTTGATTTCGAGAAAAGGGAGAGGGTGTGGCCGGTAGGTGGAGGGTCCTCCCTGTCCTTCCACGGCTTTAGCAGGTTGACATGATGCATCCTCTCGCGCGGTCGACGGTTTGGTTGGCTAACCAAATAGTCCACCAGCCCTTTCCGTTCCTTTACCTCGTAAGGGCCAAGCCAATGAGCCAGGAGTTTGGAGTGGGAGGTGGGCACGAGCACCATAACATGGTCCCCCGGTTGAAACTCCCGTAAGGTGGTATTCCTGTTGTAAGACCGCGCCCGCGCTGCTTGAGCCTTCGACATGTGGTCTTTTAGCAAAGACCTGATCTTTCCCAATCTATTGCGTAATTGCGCGATATACTCCAATATATTGGTAGAGGGAAGTGCCTTACCTTCCCATCCTTCTTTTAGAACATCTAAAAGGCCCCGGGGTTGACGCCCGTATAATAACTCAAAAGGGGAAAACCCCGTAGAGGCTTGGGGCACCTCACGATAGGTGAAAAGTACGAGTGGCAACAGTTGGTCCCAGCTCCTACCGTCCACGCTGACTACCTTGCGGAACATCTGCTTGAGGGTTTGGTTGAATCTCTCCACTAACCCGTCCGTCTGAGGATGTTATACGGACGTTTTGAGATGCTGTATACGGAGCAACTTAACAACCTCCCTGAACGTATCCGAGGTGAAGGGGGTACCTTGGTCCGTCAGGACTTCTTTAGGTATGCCCACTCGTGAAAAAAGTCCTACTAATTCCCATGCAATATTTTTTGTATTACCGGCTCACAGGGGAACCGCCTCTAGGTACCGGGTCGCGTAATCTACCATAACCAAAATATATTTATGGTCTGGTGTCGAAGGTTCCAGGGGTCCAACAAGATCGACGCCGATCCTTTTGAATGGGATGTCTATGAGGGGAATGGGAACAAGAGGAGCGCGACCCCTCTGGGGTATCTGTTGTAGCTGACAAGTCGGACAAGACTGACAGAAACGCCGGACCTCCTCATTTATTCCGGGTGAGCAAATTTGGAGCTTCACTCGCTCCAAGGTTTATTCGGCTCCGAGGTGGGCGCCTAAGAGGTGGGCATGAGCCAGCTCGCAAACCTCCCGCCAGTAGTTCCGCGGGACAAGCAACAGCTTCCGCCTCTCACCTTCGTATTCGGCCATCCGGTACAACAGATCGTTATCTAGAACAAAGTAGGGCAGTGATGGTGTGGAGTCTGCGGACGGTATGTCATCTACGGAAACAATAGCATTCCTGGCGAACTTCAGGGAATCATCATTCCACTGTTCTCTCTTGAAACAGGCCAGCATGAGGCGAAACTGATGTTCCACATCAGCAAGTGGGTCAGGTGGAAGGTCCGCTATTATTCTCTGACCAGTCTTGTCCCAGAATCAGCAGGAAAGGGGGCTCGGGCAAAACAGCGACGAGCATTTGTTTCAATGTCCCCTTCCAGGAGACAAAGCACTTCGCGGACCTATACGCCCTGGTCTCCCCGTGTATACAGGTTACTCTCAACCACTGGGCCACCCACTGTCACGATAGAGACGTTACTCCCGGAGTCAAACAGTGCCACCACCGAGTACCCATTCAACAACATCACTTCTGTATTAGGGACCGCCAGGGGATGGGACAAAGCACAATACCTTTCTCCTTGGGCCCAGCTGCAATCCATCGGCTCCGCGGTGTTGAGAGGACAGGTGGGTAGGAGGTGTCCGACCTTGCCACACTTGTAACAGCATGGTACGGAGGCCCCTCTCTCTCGTTGCTTCGGCGGAGGTTCCACCGCTCTGCGGATGGGAGCC
Organism: Polypterus bichir lapradei; assembly: GCA_026402145.1. Taxonomy (NCBI): domain Eukaryota; kingdom Metazoa; phylum Chordata; class Cladistia; order Polypteriformes; family Polypteridae; genus Polypterus; species Polypterus bichir. Next base: position 7,167,963 of record JANRMT010062842.1, on the reverse strand, counting down.
TTTCTGAACCCCCGAGTTAGAGAACCGCCAGTTGGCGCTCCAGGACCTCCAAAAGCCCGTTCATGTCGGAGTACAAATGCCGACGGACCTGCTGGGCAAGATAGTCCGGCATGGCGTTTACTAGGCCCTCACAGGCCATTTGCTCCACTACTTGCCGGGCCTGGTTCACGTCTGGCCGTAGCCAGCGCCCGAGCTTGCCCCAGAACTTAAATGCCTGTGCTCGCGCCAGGCCGTGAGGGTCGAATTTCCACAGCCGCTATTCCCTCGCCTGCTGGCCCGAAGTTACGCCGTAGCGTTTAAAAATCTCGGACTTAAGGAGGTCGTATCGGGCGGCCTCTTCCTCGGGGAGATCGTGATAGGCACGCTGCGCGGGTCCCTTCAGATAGGGAGCCAAAATGGAGGCCCACTCTGCCCGTGGCCACTGATTGCGGGAGGCGGTCCTCTCAAACACCGAGACGTAGGACTCGATGTCATCAGCCTCGGAAAGGGGCACGATGGGGGGTGATGGAGGCCAAGCCGGCTCAGGTTTCGCGGCCTTGGCTGCAGCGATACGTCTCTTAGTCTCCTCCAGTTCTGCTTTAGTTGCGGCCTGATCTACCTTCAGGGCCTGCAATTTGTTGGCCATGGTGGTCAGGACTGTGTTGAGATCTTGCCCTTCTGACATTTTCGGGCGTTCATATCCTGCTGGCTACACCACTGTAATAAAAGCACAGACAAGCATAAAGGTTTGGGGTGATTTAAGCACCGTATACTGTAAAAGACAAAAAAAATGCAGGTTTAGTCAGTGTTTTCTATCGAGTACAACAGACAGTCAAAATAAACCGGGTCAGACATTTTATAAGGGTGCACAGGAAATGATGGGGAGAGCAGTGTTGAGTGATGGGAAGAATGATGTCGTCTTTGGGGGACCGGAGGTTAGAAAGGACCCCGGAAGCTGGAGGGAGTTGTAGACTGCCGGGTACGTCTATGGCGGTGGCGTTTCGGTCCTTCTAGGGAAACAAAAGAAGAAAGGTCTGTACTTCGCCTTTTTCCCCCGGCACGGCTGATCGCGGCGCCCGGCGGGTCCTTAAGCCGCTCCCCATGCGCTCATACGTGACAATATATATATATATATATATATATATATATATATATATACTGAGTATACTTTATACATAAAATATATGTTTCGTACCTTGCATAACTGAATAACCATTATGGCACAATATCAATATACCCAATATACATTTATGGACACTACAGTATTTGGATTTAATAATCTTCATGTTTGAAAAGGCTGACTCGCATAAATAAGTAGAGCTGAATAATGCAGTCAAGGAGCTTTTGAATCCAGCAGAGTGAAAAATAATGGCTGTCCGATTAACTGCGATTTTAGTTCCCTCTCTTTTCTCTTTCTCAGATTGCTTTTTCGGAAGGAAGTCAGTTTCTTAGTTTTTATGAACAGTTCGAAAGTGCCTTTACACATTTTCCTTCTTTGGAATAGCAAATGATAGATTGACAGATCAGACAAACGCACTTCGATTGTGACATTGTGAGAGAAAAAAATCCTCTTCTAATTCCACATAAAGGCCATACCCTCCCCAAACAATTTTTTTTAAATCCCTTCTTTATTCGATATAAAGTGGAAGGCTAACTAGATCACAGCAGGAGTTTTGCAGTAGCTCGCGCATTTGATCGTGCGTGCAGGATGATCAGCGTGTTAGAAGAAAGGAGATCTCTGACTGGCCTCCCTGTATGTCAATCAAGTGGCAAATGGCATAGGGAGGATATATGATAGACTAACGTTTAAAAAAAATTTTTTTTAATGCAACGCGATCTACCTGCACTACCTTTGCGATCTAGCGGTCGATCGCGATCGACGCATTGGGCACCCCTGATTTACAGTAACGGGTCCTGTTACTTTTTTTGTGCTATAAGGAAAGAGTTGTTGCTTTGAAGTAAATTGTCAGAGGAAAAATCAAAGCCTCTAAAATGCACATTAGGCTGAGAAATATTCATAAGGTTATGAATTCCCTTTCACCTGATAAAAAACTTTAAAACTAACAATTGAAGGTTACATTAATAACAATGAATATTAAGTCATTTGAAATGTTCTAGTTGCTGTGAGAATTTCAAATTATCTAGTTTAGCACCACTAAATCATTTAAATTTATTGTATATATATTATCATTTTTACAGCCAAAAAGCATTTTATACGCAATTTAGATTGTAGTACAAGAAATACAAATGAAAACAATAACAACATTTTTCTGTAGCACATCTGCACATAAAGTGTGTTGGTCAAAGTTACAGACAAAAAAAATCACACAAAATAAGCTCTTAAAGCACAGAGGAAGCAATTATTTTTGTATTTCTTTGTCTTCTCTATTCACCTCTATTGGCTTATCAAACTTATTAATTTAGGTATGTTTACAAGCCTTAAATTTTACGCCGTTTGCCTTGCTCTCTCTCTCAGGGGTGGGGGTCGACTTGTTCTCAGTTCTACTTTTTGTAAAAATTGATTGATTCGTATGGAAAGATTTTAATAAAATTAATAAAATTAAAAAAAAAACACACTAGCAAAGACTAATTAAATACATGAATTATAAATAAAAAATTATATAAATAAAATAATAAATAATACATAAATTCAAGCTTATGTACAGTAATACAGATAAGTCACTGAAATGGTGGAGTCCTTGAGTATATATTAAATTGCTAAACTGATTTTTAAGTCACTAGTATTATAGCGATAAGTTCAATGCTATGGTCAGATAGCCAGGGAGGACAGAAAATAAAAATGTCTGCCGAGATGGAAAAAATGAACCTACAGGGGTTCCAAAGGTTTAAAGATCAACAGGACTTCATGGGCATTGTACTAAACATAAATATGCTAAAGAAAGAATAATAGAAGTTAGTAATGATTGCAAATCTATAAAGTGTATGACATTGCACATATTATAATCTATTAGAACCAGCACAAGGAAAAACAAAACTATGAAGAGCCACTTTTTTAAAGAATTTTTAAAATGTCCTACAGTAATAGGCTGGAATATCTCTATTGGTAAAGCATTCCCAGATTTTCACTGCATAACAGCAAAAGGCCTCATTACCACTTCTTTTATGTTTAGCTCTTTGAATGTTGTTTCAGGATCAAAGATTATGACTGGTAATATGAAGGTACTCTGTGTAGAAGTTCAAATCAGTTCATCCATCCATCCATCCATTTCAGTTCAGTTTAATTTAATTCATTTTTGCATATCCCTCTTCTCAAGTACAGGCTCAAAGTACTTACACAAGAATATCAATGCAATCACAGAAATAGTTAAGCCATAAATATTTACATATGAGGGGTGTTCAAATAGTTTCCATACTTATATATTTTCGTTGGAAACCATGAAGGCAGGAGGAGTAGTAACTGGGCATTAAAAAGTTGGTACGCCGCTGGGAAAATTGCATTACAAACAAAGGTGACTATGTAGAAAAGTGATGTAATTTGTTTTTGAAATTCTTAATAAATAGAATTTAAAAAAAGTGCGGAAACTTTTTGAATGTCCCTCGTACATGGACACTGAAATGTGTTTTTAATAAATTGCTAAAAAATTAACATGATAATTGAAATATTGTTAGTTGACAAAGAGAGAAACACACAATTTCCAGTCAGTGTCATTTATGGGGAAAATTTCTCAGGGGTTCATGATCAATTTTATTAGACAAAGTCATTTGGTGACACTCTGCACACACTCTCCTGAGCTTTCAACAATATTATATTTATGTGCTTGGCAGCTTAATAAGAAAATTAAATCCTTTCATTATTGGATTTTAGGGCTCCCAAAATCTCTTGTGTCTTTCCCAAGGGCAGGAAGAGTAGCATAGCAATATAGTATAGTCCATGAGTGCTGCAGCAGGGTACTGAGGAGAGAAGCAGAATAGAGGAAGTTCAGTGGCTGTTCAGAATAATCGTTACACTTATATTTTTGTGCAAATGACTAGCCAATAAAGAGACTGAACACTTTTCAGAGTAGTTATTGTGTATTGTGGAAATGATTTTTAATGGCACAATTACTCATGTGATCATTAAGTAGAATGAATCTGAGTGACAGTACTTTTTTAATTTTTCAATGCTGCTGTATGCACACCTTTGTGATTTGTAATGCCCAGCACCCTTTCTCACACACAGATAGAGCTATTTCACTGGGTTCATTGTAGAGATATTCAGCTTTTCCTGTCACACGCAATCTGCATAGATGGAATATTCACTCTACCCAGTGTCAACTGAAAACTTAAACTTAGGTGTATTCATTGATCATATAGATGAAGGAATGGACAGAGGTTTGTTTACAAAGTTGTGACCCATTTAAGCCTGAAATTACCCACACCTTTGAAACTTTCATCCCTGGTTTACAGATAATACATGATATTGCTCAGCATGAATTTCAGGTTTCTATCTTTTACATCTTTCAGTCTTCAGCACCAACCATCCCAACCACTTAATACATAGTGCAAGCTGTACACTGTTATTTCTTTTGGTAAGTAATCCTTAATCCCAAAGTCACACAACATGCCTTTTTTGCTTTGCTGTGAGTCCTAGTGAAGTGTGTGTAAAACAGGCAGGTGATTTGTGTTGTTATTTGCACCATGGGCTGGAGTCTGCAACAATATTCAGCCTGTTTCTGCTTCTGGCCCCTCATTTCCCTAAAATTTTGAAGCATGCCTCCTCAAAGTCAGGTGTGGCTGGATGCTCATCTCTTTACTTGGTACTAACGGTGGGAATAACCAAGAACACTGCTATACAATATTATCACAATACTTTAGTCACAATAGGATAATGTAGCATGTTTTTAAAGGTTTTGCAGTATATTAAGCATTCTAATTCAATTTTGTCATATAGTCCAATTTATTATTCTTTTTTATTTGTCTAAAGGTAATATTGAAACCATATCTTTACAGAGTCAACAAACAGATTTCATGGTTCTGCTTATTTATGTTTTATAGCTTTTGTTTAAGTTTCTTTTTTGTTTAATTTCAAGCATTTTGTCATTGTTTATTTTATTTATTTATGCAGTGTGCATAATTCTTCATTGTTGTGTAGTTATATTTTGATGCGTGGTCACGTATTCTCTTAGGCTTTGTGGATGGTTCCCCAAGAGGTGGGGCCACCTATCTGTTTTCCTGTCTGAACCTGTAAAGGCTGAGGAGACCTACTGGTCTAATGTGGCTCATGTCCTTCTGTTCTTAGTGTTGGTGAGTTCTCTTGTGTTTTGGATTATTTTTGTTAGTATTGCATTACTGAACTTCTGACCTCTGCTTAGCTTTTGACCACTTGTTTTGGATTCTGTATTGGGACTTTGTTTTCTATCGGGTTGCCTTTGGGGATGTCCATTTTTGTCTTTTTGTGCTCTTTGAGCATTTTACAGTTTCAGATCCTTATGAAAATAAAACCTTTCTGTTTTTACAAAGATTCTTCTTCTGCCCTTTATTAGACAGCCAGAGGTTTATAGTGCCCCTCTCCCTATAAGGGTACTTAGTAATGCATTTTGGGACATGCAATTTTATTGACTTTGGGGGACTTACTGTATAGATTTGTGGCCTGTTTCCCATTTCTATTTAGAGGACTAGCTTTTCTTGAAGCCAGTAGGTTCCCTCTGGTAACTGACTGAGTCAAGTGTGCCCCTGCTGGGTGCACCAGTGAGGAATTTGGCTTGCTCCCCAGTGAAAATTGGCAGCCCCTGTGAAGATTGGGGAGGAGAACTCCCCACATTGTAACAATAGATACATTGCATAATTTAGCTCTGGATGATTCCTTGCTCCTTAAGACAGGCCTTTATGTTTGAGATGGGCCTTTATTGCCTGTCAAGCAATAATTGAAACGTGAATGTTTCATATTTAAAATATATAATTTGAAAATATCTGAATGTTTGTTTAAAATGATGGTGGCTACATACATTTATTTCTAGGGATCCAGGTTTTATTGCATTTTATGGCATACTGACGATTTCTGCACATGCCCCACATTCACTCTCAAAGATTCATAGACACTTTTCTCTACTTTCTCTCTTGTAGTGTCCACATACCTTTTTCCAATTTAAAAGGTCGTTTAAGACAGAGTATGAACAGAGAACCACAAATGAATCTTCTATATAAGTCTGTGCATGTACAAATTCTGAAAATGCAGTATAAATCAAACTACAAGTACTCATGTCAGGTAGAGGGGGGAGAGAGTTATAATTTGTTGCTTTGTCAGAGTATCATATGGTAGTACTTATGAGATGCATATTTAATATCTAATTCTTTCTTCACTCTAACAACAAGAAAATCAAAATGAACATAAATGCTAGACTTTGAAGTGGATGGATCATTTTGTATAATAACCTCTATAATCTATAGAAATGTGAAAGCTTTATATTTTGTTATGAAAATACTAAATACCCACAGAAAAAGCAAAATACAAATGCCAAAACAATCTTGATACTTGGTCTTAATAACAATCATATATCTAGAAAAGTGTTGAAATATTATAGATCTGATGTTAAATAAATAAACCACAGGAGATCAGGTCTGCAGACTCAGACAATTTGTGTCTTTGCTTAGAAGCATCTGGAATGGCTGTGCTCCTTAATAAAATCTCATAACAGGCAGTGACAAATGAATTTATGAGCAGGAAAAGACAGATGAACCAATTGGGATTGGAATATTCACTTTTGGCACAGACAGACCCACTTACAATGCAGTTTCCAAAAAACACAATGTTAGTATAAAACTGCATTTAATGCTGGCCCCTTAACTTCTGGTCAGGGTGGAGTGGTGGCTCTGAATATAGGGAGTTGCACTGGCAATTGGAACGTTGCTGGTTCGAATCCTGTAAAATGCCAAAAGTGACACTACTTCATTGGGCCCTTGAGTAAGGCCCTTAACCTGCAATTGATCCATCCTGGGTATAATGTTAATCTGCATTCAGCCCTGCATGTAGGCCCTCCAACCTGCAGGGAAAAACCTGGGGGTTGGTGGCAGAATTGGCACTTCAGCCACCATAAAAAACCTCACTGGTTCCATTCCATCTGAACTCGTGTGGTGCTGAGGTATCACTCATTGTATGGCTGCACTTGGGTCCTAATCTGGGATCGTCATGTGGTGGGTGTGGGAATGCGCTGCATCAGCGCATGCTCCTAATCTCCTCCACGTTAACTCATAAAGTACTTACCTGGTCATCTAATTATGATTAATTAAGTATATTCAGCAGACATGTAGTTGTTTTGGTATCTTATGGAGCTTACAACAAATCCTTGCCCCTCTCTCTCATTTATGAAGATGTTTATGGCTGAACTTAAAAGCCTTTTTTGTCTGCCAGGGGATGCAAATAAATTAGTGTTAAGGCTTTTTACTTACTAAGTGTTTTTGGCTAATTTTCAAGGTCTGTTTTGATTCAAGTGTCCTTTGCTAGCTCACCTAAAAAGTAATCATTGTTTTGTATCACACCATTCATTTTAATTCATATATAATACTATCAAAATACCACGCTTCGCAGCGGAGAAGTAGTGTGTTAAAGAAGCAATGAAAAAGAAAAGGAAACATTTTAAAAATAACGTAGCATGATTGTCAATATAATTGTTTTGTCACTGTTGTGAGTGATGAGTGTTGCTGTCATATATATATATATATATATATATATATATATATATAT
>JANRMT010062842.1:7122362-7159903 GCA_026402145.1 Polypterus bichir lapradei | reverse complement strand
GCAGGCATTGGGGCGCCGCCTGGCGGTGGCCACGGGTCCCTACAGGGCTGGGCTTCCAAGCCCTTTACCCGAGGCCCCCAACAAAACCAGGACGGATGCCCCCTCGCTGTCTGGAGGAGGCACAAGCCCTCCTCCGGTCCTCCTGGGCGTCCCGGCCGGGGACCACAGTGCCCCACCGCTAGCGAAGACATGTGGGTTCGAGCGACACTCCCCGAAAGGGCAGCACGTCCCCAGAGAGGGTCCTACTATGTCCCCAGGGTCCAACACGGCACCCTGGGACATCTTATTTCGGCACCCCCTCCGACGCCAACGCACCCCTCTGGTCTGCGCCGCTCTCGCCCCCGCCGTCCCCACCAGCCGGGGCACCATCAGCCTCCCAGCGGGGAGCCCTTCCGCGGAGCGGCCCGTTCCAGGAGGGCAGGTCCCAAACGACGTCGGCTCCAGCGCTCGTCGGAGCTTCGGGCCTGTAAAAAGAGAAAAGGGAGGGCCAGAAGCACTGCCAGGACACTCACCCCGAGCGTCCTGTCGGTCTCTGTACCAGCAATGCTCATCCCCCCAACCGACAGCCCGCGACTTGCCTGATTGGCTCCTTTGCCGCAGGTTCCATGCCCGTCCTCTTGGTCTCAGCGGAACCGCTCTCGCAGGTGGCTCGTCCAGCCGCCCAGGGTTTTCCCTCTGCCTCCGCAGAGGACGACCTTTCTTATCGGGGGAATCGGCACTCTCCCCTCGATTCCCCCTTTTATTCTGGGACGCTATAATGGCTTGTGTCTGCCTATGGGAAAGGTACAGACCCTGTCCGGTTTGCGTCCCTATAGAGCGACGGGAGACTGTTGCAGGCTTGGGGCGTAGGGCGCTAGGACCCAGGGCACTCATCAGCCCGTGTCCTGCCAACCCTCTCGCTGTCTCTCCCCTCCCCTTGCACACAGAACTCACCGTCGCATGCAGTATCGGACAACCCCCTACTTGATACCGTTCATTCGGATCACGGCCGAGTTCGGTGGGTTCTCCTTTATGCTGTACGGAGTCGATTCTACTCACCGTCTCCGCGGTACCAGTCCGTCCAAAGATTCCAGCGTCGCGCTGTTCTGACGTCACTGACGTGCCCGCCATCTCCTTCAGACTTTGCAGTTCAGCACGGATGGCACCTAGCACCTGCATCATTGACAAGCACAGAAAGTCAGTCGACGATTGACCTACCTGGTTGTCAGTCTTCGCCGTCTGCTTTCTGTGAGGCTTCTCCAGTCCAATCGGGTCTCTCCTTGGCACGAGATGGACATTCCTTTGTCCCGCCTCTATACAGTCATTGGCGGGCACACAAGACACACCGTCCAATCCCGTGCTTGTCACAGGGAAGAACTTCCGGTCCGCGGCCATCTTGGCTCCTCTCCTCCTGGTGCGACGCCATTCTGGCTCTTCTCGTTGCAGCGTCTCCTCCATGGCGGCTCCTTTCGCCGCTGTTGCGTCCACAAAGCGCCGCGGATTGGCGTGCGTTTGCCATCCGTATGGACCCGGGCAGCCCCTGCCTGCTAAACACCAGACTTGATGTGCCCTCCTGGGCTGACCGTCAGCAAGCAGGGACCTTACGTCCCGGATCCCCTCTGACCGAGGCACCCGCCCCGGCATGGACTTCATAATCGCCACGCCGTCCCGGACGTCTTCATGGGCAGTACCCACACAGGAGACTGCTGCACCCCTGCAACGCCCGTTGAAGTTTTGCCGCACCAGGTAGGAATCCGACTGCACTCCGGTGGCGATCTAGGAAATTTCACGTCTTCCTGGGGCCGTGAGCACTTCGCACCCTTGAAACCTGAGCGGGGTTGCCTGCTGCTCCGGGCCGTTCACAAAATTTTTGTCTGTCTTGGCACAGACAGAGGGCCCCACGTTGGGCGCCATTGTGAACCTTGCCCCGGACACAGACAGGCAGACACGTTAATGTCACCCACAAACACACGTTTATTTTCCATTTCCTTTATTACAGTTCCGCTCACCAACCCCTAATACCCCTCAGTCCAGGCCAATCCAATGCCTTCTTTTTCCTCCTCTCTATCTTCTTCTTTTTTCTCTCTTTCTTTCTTTCTCTCTTTCTCTTTTCTTCTGACCGCCTCCTGCCTCCTCCAGACGTTGCCACTCTTCCACCTGACTCTTGTCAATGACTGGAGGGAGGCGGCCCCTTAAATGGGAACCCGGATGGGCTCCAGCTGCTTTCCGGCACTCCCCCTTGGACACACCCCTGTGTGGCGGAAGTGCTGGCTGTGCACCCGGAAGCCGTCCGGGTGTCTCCTGTCTTCTTCCCCCCAGCACTTCCTGGTGTGGCGGAAGTGCTGGGCTCCAGGGATATGCAGGCATTGGGGCGCCGCCTGGCGGTGGCCACGGGTCCCTACAGGGTTGGGCTTCCAAGCCCTTTACCCGAGGCCCCCAACATAACCAGGACGGACGCCCCCTCGCAGTCTGGAGGAGGCACAAGCCCTCCTCCGGTCCTCCTGGGCGTCCCAGCCGGGCTCCAGCCCTGGCCGGGTCCCACACGGGATATTCCAGCACCGGGGCGCCGCCTGGCGGTGGCCACGGGTCCCTACAGGGCTGGGCTTCCAAGCCCTTTACCCGAGGCCCCCAACATAACCAGGACGGACGCCCCCTCGCGGTCTGGAGGCTCCAGCCCCGGCCGGGGACCACAACATATACACACATACATATACATACACACATACATACATACACACACATATATACACACAAATACATATATATATATATATATATATATATATATATATATATACATACACACACACATATATACTGTAAACATATATATACATATACATACATATCTACATATATATATATATATATATACACTCTTTGGGGTGCGAGCAACTGTTGCTGGGAGTGGCAGAATCCATCAAGGAAGAAAAATGAAAAACATTATTTGTACAAAATCTTAATTTATTTATCCATTCCTAAATAATTAAATGGGCAGGCTATTTCGTATCAGTGCAATACGCTGTTTGTTAAAACGGATGACTCCCGCTCTTACGTGTAAGTCTGCGTGGATATTATGAACTATCATATCTGTTCAAGTTCTATTTAAATTTTAAATAGAAGGAATTTTTACTTAGTCGACAGAAATATCTTTGGTAGGAATGTAAGTTAAATGTAGGCATCATTGCATAAATTTTCCTTCACCATACAAATGTAAAGAGTAAATTCGCCTTACATTCCAACCAAAGATATTTGTGTCGACTAAATAGAACTTGAAAAGATATATTTTTTCGAATGTGATCGCACAATTCAGATCGAGTTGACGCGCACCGACGCATCGAGCCCGCGTGCTATTGTGGTTTCGCCTGCGTGCCTCAATAAGTCACCCTCCCCTCGCTCCTACTTTTTTACCTTTCATCTAATGAATACACTGAGTATGGCTTTACCAAAACAATCATTGATGGCGAATAAAGTATCCATTATTCATAAAGCTTCAATTGTTGATCTGTCTTTCTGCGTTAACCGCATATTTTTTCATACGTCTCAAACCAAGGGGATGCGAGGGTAAAATGAATCGGGAAGGGCGCGTACATACTCAGTGCACCCCCTCTCGGGAATCAAACCTCGGACGTCGGCGCTAGAGGCAAAGCCTCTACCATTGTGCCACGGCATGTGGTTTGTCTATTTGAGAGTATGTAGATCGGGGTATATATATACATATATATATATACCCGCGCTTTGCAGCGGAGAAGTAGTGTGTTAAAGAAGTTATGAAAAAGAAAAGGGAACATTTTAAAAATAACGTAACATGATTGTCAATATACAGTAATTGTTTTGTGAGTGTTATGAGTGTTGCTGTCATCAAGGATTTGATTATCATTATTTCTTTCAATCAGGTTCGTATTTGTAAGATGTGTTGTGTTCAAGTTACATTCCGTGTTTGTCAATCGTTGTAAAGATAACAGGCTTCATTCATCGATTCATTTCTTACTGCATCAATAAACAGCTCGTCTTCCTCTTTATCTGAGACGTAACACACTGCATGCAGGTTTTTTTTTATACTGTCTTCCTTTAGCGGAACATTGACTTTTTCCACCTTGTGCTTTGTTTCCGCAGTAGCTGCACTTATGAATATGCTTGTATGTATCACATGCTTCATATTTTTTTGCTGCCTTCTCAATTGTGTAATTCGGTTTTTGTTCAGCACTCTTTGGAACTGTTGCTTTTTGTCTGTGCACTGCGTCATTTCATGTGAGCTGCTCGGTGTACATGCATTGAAGGTTACCAGCTGTGCTGGTGCCATCTCGTGCGATGTCCACGGCTGTATTTAATGTTAGCTAAGACCCGGCACTTAAAAGTTTCTCTCGCAGTTTCGCCGAGTTTGTGCCAAACACCACCCTGACCATCTCATCTTCCTCTGCATAAGCACAGTCCTTCACCTGTGAATATTTAGCGGCAGTGTTTCTATTGGATTGCTGCTGACGGACGACCTTATATGGGCAGGCACTAAATTACGTGGGAGGCGTAACTCCGCCTCCCACGGGCATCGAGCAGAAGTCTATTATAGTCTATGGACGAAAAATTAGGTTTCAGTTATGACCATTACGCGTAGAATTTCGAAATGAAGGGGTCCCCGCAATAAATAAAGAAATTGCTGTCTTCCAACTGTCTGAATCTTAGTATCCCCTCGAATGCTACATCAGCACTTAGGCATATCCACTTCAGGCACAGGTTTGTTATTTCAGCGTGAATCTACAGCCCTGTAAAGTATCATTTCATTACATTTTTGATGGTTCCCCTCCGTTTTAAACCACCAGTTATGGATTATTGCCCCTCTGTGAAACTAGTTCTGACACCTTTGTGACCCCAGGAATGATTACAGGTTTGGTCTGTGCCTTTGGTATTGGCATCTCATTTATGACAAGATTATAACCATACTCTGTGAAGTCTGCAGTTGTTTGCCCTTCTTTGCTTTTCTTCACCATTTGTTATCCAGCGTCTGACATTTGTTACACAAATGGTTACCCCTACTCCACCTGAATTAATTTTGTTGTATCCCTGGTAAGTCAACACACTCAACAGGCATCTTGCACTCTTCATAAGGAAGATCTTTCTTGTGATTCTGCTTAGTGATCATGACATTTTTTCTCTAGTATTCACATACTGCCAGGCTATCACTTGTGGGCTCATGAGTGGCAATTTCATCTTAATGGAAGGAATCTGGACATACTGTACCAGAGTCTGCATGCCTTCAGTCTCAAAAGTAAGATTCTCCATTTTTTTTATCAATTGTAGACAAATCATTAGCAGCATCTTCTTTTTTCAATCACTTGTATGACATCTGTCCGTTTATCTGTTTTGTGTTTTGCCTTCTATGAAGAAAGTATTTGGCCTCTGGTATCAGGCTGAATTTTCTCAGTGGCAGTTCCACTACATATTCACCCTCAGGAAATCAGTGGTTCCATGTCCTCTATAGCACTAACTAGATGCTTTGTTAATGTTTCATTCTCAGTAATACTCTGAGTGGTGACAGTACAAAACCTCTGCTTATCTTTTTGATTTCTGGGTGCCCCTCTCTAAAAACTGATAAATAGCATTTGCTTCTAATACTTACAAATTTAAGTACACTAAAAGGAAGACGGCATCTTGGATCTTAATTAAATTAACAACAGTCATTTGATTTTTTTCCTTTGAAAATTTAAATACTTTTGTTTGGTAAATATTAGTCAAATGCAATCTTAAAAAAAGCTTCAGAATTTGTAACATCTTTCAATTATCATGCACTATGTACAAAATCAAAATTGTTTTTTTCAGTTTTTATTAAGACATTGAAAATATTTTTAACGAAGTCTGCTGCTAACCAGACTGAGTAGCTCATAATATACTAACACATATTGACACCAAAAATGCACATGAAAATAGCATCATTGATTTGTCTTTGTGAGGTAAGTGCAAGGGATTTTTTTCATTTTGCATCGGCACCTAATGTGACAAAAACAGTAGTCAACATTACCACCATATCAGTCCCAGAAATGTATCCTTAAGGAGCAGTAGAACAGCATTTCTGTAACTTTAGTTTTATAAATAATAGTCTCTTTACAATCTAGAACTTGGAATCAATTGTTATACTGAAACAGATTTCACCTACAATAGTAGTTAGTGTTCACTACACATGACGTACTGCTGTGCTGTGGCCTATAATCTGGTTAAAGGTTATACTTCTAATTTGTGATTTTAAATTATGCTGCATCTTTCAAATTGCAGAGAAGAAAGATGCTGACACCCAGTTCCATTTATTGTCAATCTGTTACCACTTTCTCAGTCAAAGTGAAATTTCCACAAACAAAGGAGGGAGTTTCCAAGCATCTGGCTTGTAAATTGCCCACTAATTATGAATGAAGCCTGTGGAAAGGCACGTTAACACACAGACTGAAATATGAACAATAATAAAATGATTAGACATTCCAAAATATAAAGAGCATTAAGACATCATATTAATAAGCTCAATCATATAAAAATGCTAACAAATTAAATATTTCAACTACTTGCAATACAACATATCCCGCAACTGTTATGGTCTCTGAATATTGGGAAGAGTTTATAAAAATGATGCAGCATAACCAGAATAAAATATTGGGACAAGTGTAATGAGAATAAAGCAAGGGAGCACATGAAATACAATGGCTATGTGTCAGGATTTGGTAAAGTTAATAAAGGTATGCGTTATTTTATGTCCTCATTACATTACACAAACAATTATGACTGGCAGGCATCATTACTTACTGTATCATAACCTATTAATGTTGTCAAGAATGCATTATATTTTATTTGTAATGTTTTCATTTTGTGCTGGTATGTTTTTGTTACTTCTTGTTCAATTGTTTTTTTTATCATTCCCCCAAAATATTTAGAAACATTTGTGTGCTTTCAGTTAAGAATCAATTCCTAAACAACATTTAGGGAGTGCAGCCTACAACTGACTACACCTCATTTATCTAATCTTAGTATGTGGTTCACATTGAATTAAACTGTGACGTTTTCATTTTACTTTTGTGTGCATTGGAATGGAGTACCTATCCAGCTATTAGGGTGAAGCCTGGGCTGCACTTGTAGGTCCACCTTCATTTGCTTACTGATGGTAAATTGGCTGCATTCTAGTAATGGGAAGGTCAAGGAAAATAAAAGATGCTACACAGATACAGCTATGTACTTTATTTACATTTTGCAGTTTACCAATATGAAAAACCATTAGTCTAAAGTTTGCTCCTGACATCCCCTTGTAGGAAAATGGCAGCGAAAAATTATTCCTTAAGAGCAAGGAGATGGTAAAAGTAAAACTTTGATCAGGGACAAAACACAAGATTAAAAATGCCAGGAAAACGACATCGAAACTAAAAGAAGTTTGAACTGCCAAGAGAGAATTTGTAACCATTAAAGTAAATGAAAATTTCTTTACCAAAGAGACATACTAGCAACAGTATTGAGGAACTTGTAAAATAATGTCACCCGTTAATAAACAAAATGGCAAAAAGAGAATACGAAGTATGTAAACTTCAGAACTCCTAATAAACTTTCTGTAAGGAAGTAATTAGACAAATGAAAAAAAAAAGAAAATTAGCAAAATCATGACAACTCCTGAGTTCATAATGCTGACTTTTTTTTTGTTATTAGATCATGTTTTTTTGAAGAATGTTTTTGAATACCTTTGCCTGTACTTTGCTTGCCTTTTCGTGTATTGGTCTTGTGTTTGCATTTTGACCTCTCTTTTGGATCACATACTCTAATTGTTATATTTCAGCCAAGACTTCCCTCCTGGTTGGAGTTCAGATTTTTGTTTTATATCTGTTTTTTTTCATTTTTGATTCTTTTGTTTATCTTAATGCTACTTTTGTTAATTATTTGCATTATTATTTGTTTTTGATTTTAAGCCTTTGTTATTTGCTTTGAGTTTGGTGGGTGGTTCCCCAAGAGTCAGGCCACCTGTTTATCACAGCCAGGGACTCCACGAGCCCTATATAAGCAGTGGATTTCCCACAGTTCCTGGCAATTCATTCGAATGCACTAGGGAATTGGTGGTTTTTTTATTGTATCTTTGGTTTGTGCTTTTTGTGATTGATGGATTTTTGACCTTCTGCTCTGCTTTTTTTTTTTTTACTTTGCCTTTGGATTACTTTATATGAACTTTAATTGCCTCCCTCCAGTGGGCCTTTTGGAGAACTTCTGAACTCTTTAGTTCTCTGAACTCCAAGTTCATTAACAGTAATAATAAACAGCATTTGGTGGTTACTGCTTCTCTCTTGACTACTTGCCCATATCTGCACATTAGCCTTGGCTCATGTAGCAATTCGTGATTGATGGGACAGTGCTTCTGACTGAAATCCCACAGTTTAGCTTTTCCAACTCAGATGCTGATGTCAGGGGGTTGCATAAATCCATCGCCAATTGTGTGGTGTGGGCTGGTCACTTGTCCTTTGTGTGAAAAAAATTGTTAATGCTAAAAATAGCAACTATTCATCATGTGCAGCACTATAGATTATTGTTGCCCAGGGTTAAGGTTTCCTCAAAATATTTCCCATTACCTGTGATATACAGTGGATGGACGGTGACATTTTCTTTATAAGTGTGCTTTTCACTGACACTTTATAGTTTGCTGAAGAATAGTATAAGTACTAAGAAGCTAGCCCACATATTCAATAACAGCAATAAATATTGTTGACACTACAGTAGTTTAGTGTTATCCCAATTCTGCCTTGCAGCTTGAATAAAGCAGCGGCATAAATAGGACTCTTTCCTGCTAAGGGCACTATCCTCCTGAGAGGCCGGCAAGAAGCTGCAGAAAAATACCCCTTAGCACTTATTTTCCACAAACTGAAATGTAGCATATGATGGAATACTCTCAGTGGAAAATGTCTAAAATATGATTAAAAACAGTAATCAGCCTCCAGCTGTCTAAATTTGATATTCCCAGTTTACAATGGCAGCTAGGATGGTCTCAGCATACATATTAAACACACTCTATCACAAAATCCCACTCCCATGGGTTGAATGAAACCTGTATTCTGCATTTCCACTAATGTTGCATATATAGGACATCTGATTCTTTGGGCATCAAAATTTACACTTTCAGAGATGTATTAGTTGTACTTCTCATGATTCATATCAAAATAATTTAAATGAATTGTTTAATTGACTAAATAAGAGAGCTTTCCCTTTAGTGGGGTAGTTCTGATAACTACTCTTCATGTTTCAAGATGTTTTAAGTAAGATTTATCTAGCAGTTGGGAGGGATGTCTGGCCCTCTAGAGAGATTGGCCAGGGTCGAGAGAGAGAGACGGTGGCAGAGGGAGTGTTTTGTTGGGTATTTTTTGGCAAGTGGGAGAGCCACCCCACTAAGCAGACAAGGTTCAAGATCCATTTAGGTATACCATGCAGCTTTCTATTTGTTTTTATATTGTGTTCTCTTTTTGTAATTCTCCTGTTTAAGAATTTTTGTTTAATAAGATGGGCCATCCTTGTCATTACAACTAACACAACTGGTGTCAATGGCATCATATGAACAAACTATACCTGTGTGTCCCTTTATACTCTTTGGTCCCCATATTGTCTTTTGTGCTGGCTAACCAGGAAGCTCACCCTAGTAGTTCTTGACAAAGATTAGTTGCTCCCTCCTAGCATTCTGAGGGGAGTATGATGACCTTTTACTTATCTTCTTGGCTCTTTCACTCATATACGTGGAGGCTTTGGGCACTCTCTTTCCTAGGTAAAATGTATACAGTCAGGGCTTACTGTTCTTTAGGAAACCTTCAGGCTGTGTCTTTCTTCTTACCTTCTCAGAAGGTCCGTTTTTTTCATTGCACTTCTGCTTGTCCACTACCATGTGATGTACATTCATGGCAATTTCTGTGCTGCCTGTTTTTCACCCTGAGTAGAGGATTCTGAATTTGTAGAGGTTTTGTGTTAGTTTCATGGCATTTGTACATTCTGTGTACAGGGTTTTGCATCCACTGGTGTTCAAGCAGGACATTGTTTATGTGTATTTACAGTATTATTGCTTTTTTTGCCTTTGTAGCCATATCCTTTTGAGTATTTGTGTTATATTTTTATAGTTTATTAATATATCTTCATTTTTATAAAGATTTTTTTGTTTCCCTTGTGTGCAGAAGCCATAGGTTTACACTTACCCTCTCCCTTGTAAGGCATTTAAATATATGTCTGGGCTTTGCTTAACATTTGCAACTTTAAAAGCCAGTTCATCATTTTAGGCCTGTCTAGGACGAAATCTGTAGGTAGCAGTCGGTGAACTGGTTGGCTTGGGGTGGTTTTGGAATGGCCATTAAAGTTACTGACTTGCTTTTGGGGTTCATTTTGTAAGCTCACACCCTTTTCATCATGTCTGGAACTCCTCCACACAACAGACAAAATCCAAATTTGTCAGAGGAATTTAATAGTGACAGTGGGCAGTTAGAAGTGGTCGTATCTCTTAAACTTAAAAGGCGGCGGATGTGTTGTGGTGACACTGTGGCACAATAGGCATCATGATGCCCTATCAAAGTCCACATTAAAGTGCATGATCATGTCTGTTTGTTATATTGATATCAATACATTTTATATGTGATCAAGTTGCCCAATGTTATCTAAAGTGACTCAATATAAGAGCATGTGTATTTGTGAAAATATCGTAAAGTACACTCACCTAAAGGATTATTAGGAACACCATACTAATACGGTGTTTGACCCCCTTTCGCCTTCAGAACTGCCTTAATTCTACATGGCATTGATTCAACAAGGTGCTGAAAGCATTCTTTAGAAATGTTGGCCCATATTGATAGGATAGCATCTTGTAGTTGATGAAGATTTGTGGGATGCACATCCAGGGCACGAAGCTCCCGTTCCACCACATCTCAAAGATGCTCTATTGGGTTGAGATCTGGTGACTGTGGGGGCCATTTTAGTACAGTGAACTCATTGTCATGTTCAAGAAACCAATTTGAAATGATTCGAGCTTTGTGACATGGTGCATTATCCTGCTGGAAGTAGCCATCAGAGGATGGGTACATGGTGGTCATGAAGGGATGAACATGGTCAGAAACAATGCTCAGGTAGCCCGTGGCATTTAAACGATGCCCAATTGGCACTAAGGGGCCTAAAGTGTGCCAAGAAAACATCCCCCACACCATTACAGCACCACCACCAGCCTGCACAGTGGTAACAAGACATGATGGATCCATGTTCTCATTCTGTTTACGCCAAATTCTGATTCAACCATTTGAATGTCTCAACAGAAATCGAGACTCATCAGACCAGGCAACATTTTTCCAGTCTTCAACTGTCCAATTTTGGTGAGCTCGTGCAAATTGTAGCCTCTTTTTCCTATTTGTAGTGGAGATGAGTGGTACCCGGTGGGGTCTTCTGCTGTTGTAGCCCATCCGCCTCAAGGTTGTGCGTGCTGTGGCTTCACAAATGCTTTGCTGCATACCTCGGTTGTAACGAGTGGTTATTTCAGTCAAAGTTGCTCTTCTATCAGCTTGAATCAGTCAGCCCATTCTCCACTGACCTCTAGCATCAACAAGGCATTTTCGCCCACAGGACTGCCGCATACTGGATGTTTTTCCCTTTTCACACCATTCTTTGTAAACCCTAGAAATGGTTGTGAGTGAAAATCCCAGTAACTGAGCAGATTGTGAAATACTCAGACCGGCCCGTCTGGCACCAACAACCATGCCATGCTCAAAACTGCTTAAATCACCTTTCTTTCCCATTCTGACATTCAGTTTGGAGTTCAGGAGATTGTCTTGACCAGGACCACACCCCTAAATGTATTGAAGCATTTGCCATGTGATTGGTTGATTAGATAATTGCATTAATGAGAAATTGAACAGGTGTTCCTAATAATCCTTTAGGTGGGTGTATACTGTAATGGAATGATGTCTCACCCATGGCAGCTAGTTTGGGTACACTGTTACTAGGACAGGTCCTGGGACTCCATAGTGCTGAAGTACTAAAGTAGGGTTAAAATTAATAGAATCATGATTTTGAAATTACATTTTAAATTACTTTGAACAGCTGCCTGCTCATTAATCCAGATAGTGTTTACACATTGGGAGAAAGAGTCCATGTTGAAAATGTAAAGGTTTGAGAGCCTGCAAACATACTTTCCAAATTTCAAATTAACACTAGAAGCAGAACAATTCATATTTTGTTGAGAAATGCACTTGGGTTTTCACCTTTTTTTTGATATTAACTCAGAGCTCTACCAGTCACAATAACATTGATGCTCTCTGCCTGCTGAGACAGCTTCCTGCCAGTTCCACCTTAGGTAAAGCAATGAACAATGTTAAAATGGATATGTTTTACAAGTCAGAGAAATGAATAACATTATAATTATAATATTCTTTACTAATAGTCATTAATTTGCTAAAGTCTGTTTTTCTAGACTAATTTGTTGTATTCACATGCTTTAAAGTAAACTTAGTAAAAGAAAAATCTGATTAATTGTAAAACTGCATTATATCATGTATTTATACCTTTTGAGTGAACAGTTATTTCATGGTGAGATTTCACTGATTCCTACAGATAGCTGAAAAATGCCAATAAATAAAAATCAGATTGGAGTGATCATGTACATCCCATTGTGTAGCATTTCTGTCTGTATGATAGTAGAATCATTAAGAATTTCACATTGCACATTTGTTCAATAAACATCTCTCTATTATTAAAAAAATCCCGGAGAGAAACACAAGGGCGTCGAGACGTGATCTTCATGTTAAGATCACAGAAGACATTTAAAAGAAACCACGAGATGAAAGAGATTGGCCACAGAGCGTCTCGCGGGGACCTTAAACATGAATCTTTGTGCCAAGAGATTGACCCAGGACCGTCTCGCGGTGACGTGGAACATGAGATTCTTGCAAGACATGCCCTACTGACAATCAATATCAAATAAGCCAAGAGGCAGCAAAATATTCAGTCGTCTAAAGGATTTGAGCACACACAGATCTAGGGCTCTCAGCACATATAAAGTGGATAAGGACAGTACGTTATAAATGAAACGTCGACGAATAAGCGAAGAAGAAAGAAGCGCGGAGAAAAGAGACTCAAAAGTACTGGAGAGAAAAAAAGAGCAAAAAAGAAAAAGAATAATCTAGGTGCAAATTCATAAAATAAGGAAAGTAATTATCAGCCCGGAACAAGTGGAATTGGAAAAAAAAGCACGTCCAATCCGGCTCAGAATTAAAAGACAGAGCAAAAGACAAAGTACAACTTCATAAAGACGTTCACAAACGTTGGCGCTAAACACATGCAGAGCAGGTTAGAGATTATGAAAACAGTGGAATTCGAAAGGCTCAAAAAAAAAAAAGTTTGCACAATACACATGTGGAGGAAGTTAAAGGATATGAAAGTAGGAAAATTAGAAAGTATAAAAAAACAAAAAGTAAAGATCACAATAGCGCAAACAAACAAAGTGCCTCATTTAACTATGCACCTATCTAACTATGGTTTTGCACAATAATCATTGCACTATTGCACCTTAACACTTAATTCTACTTTATTCACATAATTTACTTATTTATTATGTTCTATTATACTGTTATCTTTCAATCTATGACTTTTTGTTAATCTAACTGATATTCTTCTAACTTTGCACGGTTTTAGATAAGCGGATCAGGATGCATTTCACTGCGTGTTGTCCTGTATAACTTATGCATGTGACAAATAAAGAATCTTGAATCTAAAAACGGAGTTTACCACCCATGCATTTATTGGTTACTTTGTAAAAAAAATTATTAACTGCTGATGATGTAGATCGTTTTGTCTGTGCAGAAATTCCAAACAAAGAAACCTATCCTGAATTATGGTACAAAGTCATTAAACACATGTCTCACTGACCTCATTAAAAAGATTCAGCATATTGTGACTCGCAAGATTCCAAATATTGTTTTTACAGAAGTTCTGAAGTAAAAGTGAAACTAATAAAATAGCAACAATTCCAAGAAAAAAAAAATCTTAAAAGTGTGTATCCGGAATAGCAAACACAGGGGTTGGTGAGTGAAGCGAGCTGGGGCAAGCCCCCTAGTTGTAAAGAAAATGAGAATAATGTAAACTATACACCAAGACCATCCCAGTAACAAGATCTTAATGCAAATGACCACACTTGAAGCTGTGCTTGACACCATCATCAAGTACCTGATGTAGTATTAGATAGCCTTTTTCTGCATGTCGGCTTTTGAAATTTGTGTTGTTACTTTCAAATTTAGCTTTGAATTTTTAAAGATTTTTCTTAACAACCAGATTTTCGGAATTTATGTGGCACTATTTTGAGTTCACATGTAATTGATTGTTGCTCTGGTGAGGTAACAGGCGTTACTGTACAAATATAGTGGAGTGCACAATACATGTTATCCTTCAGTAGGTATATCAACTTTAAGAGAATTGCCATCAGTTAGCTTACTTCTCAAACAGGCAGTAATGGTAGGATTTTGTTTTTGGTTTTCAACTTTAACTTTATCTTTACATTTTGTTGTTTTGCCCTGTGCTTTTTCTTGGTAGCTCTGGTTTAGTTTTGATCTCACAAATCTGACCCTTGCTTTGCCTGATTATGTCTTTTTCCTTGTTATCATCTCCTGGTATTTTTCAGTGTTAACAATAATCTCTATGAACTGTATTAAGTCTCTAACTCCAGAAACCTGGATTGCTTCAGTCCAGTAATTATACCCAGTTTTTTCTCAACATCATGTATGGTATCCTGTTTGTGTTTGATTTCTATTACAGCTCTATAAATTTACTTTCCTTCACTCAGCTTTTTCTTCATCATTCCCTGTACTCCCATCAGAACCTTTTTGTCACATGTGAAAACTTGAAAACTTCTTATCATTTGGGAGCTACTTAGTAATCCAAGTCTTTTTTTTTTAAAGCTGCACGCTGTTTTTGAAGGTCTATTAGCGTTGATACATATGTTAGTACAGTCTGCAATGCAGGTTGTAAGTCTCTTGATATTATCCCCAAGTGACTTGCACATCATTTCCCAGTCTGGCATTCTTTGGAAGCAGTCATTCAGGCCTTTTTTAACCACCAGAGTCCACTTCCTCACTATCCTGATTTCAGCAGGTTGCCATCTAATAATTTGTAGGTCGGAGTAAGATGGATCAGGCTGTGGTGATCAAATCTGCCCAGTTGTGCTACAGATTACATTTGAAGGCATCTTTAACATTTGAATAGAGCAGGTCCTGCTTTTTGTTTCCATGAGTAGAACATAACATTTACTGATGTACATTTGGCATTGCTCCATCCAATTTCACACAGGTGAATTCACTACATATTTTAACTGCGGAGTCAGAATAATTCATCATTAGAGTGTTGGAAACAGAGTGAATCATTTGTGTTGCAGAGCATTCATTTGCAGAGAGAGGAATGTAAACATTAATAAAGTTGATGTAACTTATCTTCCTGGGTAAATGACATGGACAAATTCCAACACCCAATATTTCAATGCCTGGATTTCAAATTTTAGTTTTAATTTTAATATGCACCCTTTTACACCATTCCTTATTCACATATATGACCAGATCCTTTCCTGCCCATTTTACACACTGCAGTGGGTCTCTGTCTGCTTGAATAAGATGAATTCTATCCAGCATTAATATAGTGTATCATGTTTAAGTCAGCTCTCCATAATACGCAAATTGCCACAGTAACTGAACATGCTATTACGTCCTGTGATAACCAGTGGTGGGTAGTAACGAGTTATGTTTACTCCGTTACATTTACTTGTGTAACTTTTAAAAAAAAATTGTACTTCTAAGAGTTGTTTTACTGCACCATACTTTTTACTTTTATTTGAGTACATTTGGGAAGAAGAAATGCTACTCTTACACTGCTACATTGGGCAACACTCGACTCGTTACTTTTTTTCCATTTACACATTAGATATATTTTTGCTAGAGAGAAGCTACCAGTGGATCTAATACATGACTGTTTCACCAATCAGATGTAGCAATAATAATCACAAAACTCCGTTTCATCAATCAGACGTAGCAACAATAATCATAAGACTCCGTTTCACCAATCAGATGTATCAACAATAATCACATGGCTCCATTTCACAAATCAGACATAGCTATGCAGTCACATGACCACACACAAACTGTGGCGGCATAGCGGCACAAACTCCTCACAGACAGCGGACAGGGAAAGAAAAAATACAAGTGAAACCTTGGTTTGCGAACATAATTTATTCTGGAAACGTGGTCGCAATCCAAAGCACTCGTATATCAAATCGAATCGTTCCACAACCCGAAACTATTCATATAAAAATGATTAATACAAAATATAAAGTAAAAATACATAAAACAAATTAACCTGCATTTTACCTTTGGCTGGTGTGAGTGAGTTTCTAAACTGTTGTGGGATTTCACCCAATGGGACGACATGCGGAAGAGCGTTCCGAAGCACCCAGCACTGCAGCAGTTCACCGTAAAAGCGAATCCGAAAAGATCGCAGTCATGCTATAAGCAACTGCCATTGATGGGTGATACAAGGAACAGGGAACAATATAAATGTGCAGGGCACAGTATTACTTGGTCACTAACCTGACCATGGCGCTGCCTGACTGCTGTGTCTCTGTATACTAGAGTGGCAGATCCCGCTACAATAAATAACCACGCTGTTCCTGTTTCAAGCTGAATAAAGATGGTGTCGCTAAAGTATTGAGACTCAGCTTTGTGTTTTGGGGTGCAAGATGGGGACTCACACGTCACAGCACACACACGTGGTCACAATGCTGTAGTAAACAGTATACACTCATACGGATGTTGACTATATGAGTGAGGCTTGCCGACTGACAATTGCCCACAATCCCGCAGCGAGAGAGAGAAGAACCATCAGCTCAGTTGTGATCACGTGACGCTTGGTAGACAAAGCGTATATGGACTACTCGTATTGCAAGAACTCGCTCATTTATCAAATCAAAATTTATAAAAAATTTTAGCTTGTCGTTGTAAAACACTCACAAATCAAGTTACTCGCAATCCAAGGTTCCACTGTACATGAAAAATGAGAGCCAACTCCTGCTGAAGCTTAACCATCACTTCACTGAGTGAAGAACAAGCACGTTTTAACCAAACATGCACAGACACAGACAGTCAAGGTAAAGTGAGATTTCTTGTACGTGCACAAGCTGCCTTGTTCTAATGTTATTTTCTGTCAGCTGTGCTATTTGGAGGGCAAGTGAATATGCAGTATTATACTGTCAGTGTACAGTATATCTTGTCACTGTAAGTAGTTTGCATTGTTCAAACATACATGTTACCTACTGTAGGTATTGGCTTCAAAAGCTTTGTTGTGAAAAACTGAGATTTGGAACTTTGTGTTATTTGTGCATCTTTATTTTGTAAAGATGTTATTTATTTTTACTCATTTTTTATTGTATTATTTGAAAATAGCAGAATTTGCACTTTATTTTATATTTTTGTCTGTCTTATTACAACATTTCTAAAAAATAAATCATTTATTATGATCAGTTGCTCAGTACCTGAGTAGTCTTTTCACCAAATACATTTTTACTCTTACTTGAGTAATTTTTTGGATGACTACTTTTTTACTTCTACTTGACTAATATTATTTTGAAGTAACACTACTCTTACCTGAGTACAATTTTTGGCAACTCTACCCACCTCTGGTGATAGCAGAAGACATTCACCTTATATGAGAGCGATTGAACATTGTCCACTGTAATGGAGGGCATGCCAGTTCTGAATCCTTGTTCTTGCTCATACTCTTCACCCTTTCTTGGTTTGCAAGAATAGTTCTGGTAGCAGGATTAAACAGAGCTGCATAGGTGCCTGGGACAGCAGTGCTAGCAGCTGATTATGTGAATATATAATATAGTGCATTTATAGTTTCCCTGTGTCGCTTACATTTTCAGGTTTTGCACATGCAAGGTAGCCGTTAGGTCCCCTTTACTTTTCTCTCTCCTTTTGACTTCTTCCAAGTGTGAAGCTCGTCCAGAGGTATTTTAGATGAGCAGGCCTTCAGATGTGCCATGACATTAGCAGATCACATTTTTAAATTTAAAATTAATTTTTACAGTTTCTAGTTTCAGGATTCTAGTTGCTATTTCCAATGATAAGCCAACTGCCAGATGACATCTATTTGTAAAATTAATCAAAGCTAGTAACTAATAAAATATGTTCAACAAAACAAAAGAAAAACAGGGTTTTTCTGCCTGTACAGTTCCCAGGAGATGTTATAAATATATGAGTATGTGTTTCTGCATTTATTGTGAGAGTCAAGAATTTTTTTTGCTTTACTGTATACATAAGAAGAAATAAATTAACTGTATCAAAAGTAGTTATGCGTTTCTTGTCCCATGAAGCCACATATATGTATTATAATTAAGTTGTTAAAGCTAACAATTTATCAAACTTACTAACATTGGTAGTATTTGGATTGACATTTGAACCCATGCCCTTGGAGGTATGAGGGAGTAGTATACTGCACCACCCTGCTCTCCTCCAATCAATTTCAGTGCAATGAAAAAATAATTAGGACGTGATGCTGATCTTTATAATCATAAAATAGGTCATTACGATAGCAATTGACAAGAAAAATTCATAATTAATTGCAGAATTACGGTATTTCAGGGTTCCTCTAGAGTCTGTCTTTCTCTTGCACGATTTAGCTCAAAAACTAATCAGCACATTGACATCTCATAATAGGATTAAGTTTCAAGTTTGGTATTTTTCCATCCAGCTGTTTTAGCTCTAGACCGTCCTCATGAAACTGACATACAGACACATACCCATCATAAAGAAACTGATGCTTTCTGTATCAGGGGACCCTAAAATGTCAAGATCCATCGAAAAGCGAGATCAAAATTTTTGATGAATCCCCAAGAGATGATAGGTTATGGTGGGGGAGGGCCTAAGCAATAAAAGAAAGTAAGAAAAGTTTTGACCATTAAGCTTATGACTTATGTAACAGCCAAGTTTGTGCTTCTAACTTTCTTTTTATTCTTCAGAATGCATTTACCCTTCACAAATGTAGATGAAGAACTTATGTTGGTTTGATTGTCTTTTAAGCCTAATTATGAGTTTGTAGATAGTAAAATGTTCAAAAATAAACTAATGATTTTATCATTGTGATAAATTGTGATAACACAGATTTCTTTAGAGTGTCTTTCCACCTTAATAAATTAAATTAAATTTGGCACCACTATTTTTATTGGAATGCACACACATATTTCCGATTGAGCTTTCCCATTCCAGAATATATTCATTTAAGCAGCAACAAGATATCAAAATGCGGCTACTATTTGCTCTAGTAGAGATTGCCACTATATTTTTACATTTAAATGAAATCTTGATCAGGAATGATTTGAGCATAATGTATTACACCATTAACAATGTGGATGTAAAGCATGTTTTAGTGGTCATACTGTATGTCACTGAAAAAGGAGGAAAACTGTTATCTCTGGCTGAGTGCAGTTCATTTGAAAATGTTGAAATACAAAGTTTACACATGATCCTTACACTTCATGGAGACAAAGCCAACAGAAAATTCACTAACTTGAATTGAAGCCCCCATTTTAAAGAAGTGAACAGTTCTAATGCAAAAAAGAAAAGGAATAGGAGGAGGTGTTGATTTAATCATTCCCCAACCTTGTACTGTCTAACAAAAGCATGCCTGAACAACATTTTGCTCCATTCCTGCACTGCCTCGTAGGGCTGTGTTCAAATCGTACAGTGTGCAAGGTTCATTATCTGTTATTATGGATTGTCGAGAAATGTGAGATTTTAAATTAAATACATTATTGCATCAGTTCAGGCCGTTCATAGTCAGTGTACTCTCATGGATCAGCACAAGGTACCAAGGCTCACAATTAATGTAATATTTAAATTTTTATTGCTATATTTTGGAAGATGATGAAGCCAGAAGAGATTGCAGTGATTAAGTGTGAAACAAGAAAGACCATGCATCAATAAGTGTTTCTGGGCAACACAGGGTGAATAGTTGTGTTTTCCAGAGTATACTTTCTTCATTGCATTGCCCACTAGCAGCCCCCTCTACCACAAAGCATTTCAGTGCTGTGGCACAGATGAACCTATTGCCAGGTCAATTATGAGGAACATCACCTGCTCACCTCTATGCTAGTAAATGCCTGCTGAGATATGATATAAAAATGTAATCATAAAGAAAATAGTCTTACGTTTTACAAAATCTTGCAGTACTGCTACATTGTTTTCCTTGTCCAGCAGTGCCGCAGTTTCCACACCGCCCATTGACTGAATGAGCATTCACGCGGTGTGGTTCTCTCCTTTATTGGTATCTATAACTGGGTTTAGAAGAATATGAACCGCATTACTGCTGTGTAGGAACAGTAACTGGTATACTTGGTTGCCCTTGAAATTTTCTCTTCTTCTCACTTGGAGAGATAAAACAAAATAATAAAAAAACATCTCTCTACGTCACAGATAGATTTGCCATTTGCCAAATGCAAGTTGTCCTTTCAGATTGTCATTTAGGACCATTACTCTATTCAATCCTGATAAACAAGTGGAGTTGTGCTCCCATTCTGGTAGCATGTTTTACATTAAATTGCCACTAGCAGGATATTTTAACATGTTTTTCATGGAGGAGTTTCCAGAATAGCTCAGAGATTATACATAAGGTGGAAAATGGGATGTTCTTGGGCTCAAAGTTTAAGCTGGAAACCCATACAAACACAAAGAGAATGTACTTGTTTCACATTAAAGTTAACTCAGCTAGGAACTGACCCAAAGTCCATGTGCTTTGTTGCACAATGCAAGTTATAATATAAAAAATAATGAACCGTTCTTTTTAAAACTGGATTTCTGCACATTGCAGTATAAAGATTGCTGTAATGAATATGACCAACCTTTTTAAAAAACATACTGCATTTGGTTTGGGTGTTTGCTTCTTCTGAAAACAGCTGCGTATGGCCATTGTTTACTGTGAAATCCTGTTAAAATCACATTGCTGGTTACAAAAAATCCCGCACACAATATAATGATAGACACATTTGTTAGTCTGAAATATAAATATAGTATCAAGGCTGTTGGAAAGATCTTTTTTTCATTCAAGAAACTGGAAAGCACAAACAAAGTACCATCAAATAAATATTTCTGGAAAAAAATCACATGCAACAATTTATATTCAATACCTCTATATCAGGAGGATATTTCCTCCAATTAGATGTGAACCACCCAATCTCACTGAGACTGCACAGGTGGTGAACCAGCCTTGGGGGAGGCTGAAGGTATCTGTGGTATCCGGGGTGAAGTTCTCCAGGCTGGTGGTAAGGCTGTCCTCCTGACATTGCAAGCAATCTTTGCTTCCATTTGGGAGACTGGCATCATCCCAACTGACTGGAAAATGGAACTTGTCATCCCTATCTGGAAAGGGAAGGGTGATCGCCTGGATTGCAGCAACTACAGGGGGATAACACTGCTCTCGGTGCCGGGTAAGGTCCTTGCTTGGGTCGTCCTCAATAGGATCTGTGATCACTTGCTCACCTACCAGCGACCGGAATAGTCTGGTTTTACGCCTAAGCAGTCTACCATCAACCGCATCCTGTCACTGAGGGTTCTCATGGAGCACAAAAGTGAATATTGGAAGAGTTTCTTTGCAGCCTTTGTCGATTTTCTTAAAGCGTTCGACTCAGTTGATTGAGCTGCCCTGTGGGACATCCTGAGGAGAAACTAATGCAGAATGGAGGCAGGACTTCTGCATTTTTTCCCAGTTGATTCTGGGGTTCGTCAGGGGTGTGTTCTTGCTCCTACTCTGTTCAATGCTTTTATGGACTGGGTTTTGGGCAAGGTCGTGGGGTCCAGTGGCTGTGGGGCATCTGTTGGTGAAGAAAGATTCACGGATCTTGACTTTGCTGACGATGCTGTGATCTTCATGGAGTCAATGGAGGCTGTGATCGGGGCGCTCAAAAGACTGAGCGAGGAGTCTGAGTGTCTGGGCTTGCGAGTGTCCTGGATAAAAAACAAGATCCAGGCCTTTAATGACCTCTTTGGCACAGCCATCAGCAGTGTGTCTGTTTGCAGAGAGAGTGTTGATCTTGTCAAGAGGTTTACTTACCTTGGCAGTGATATTCATGCCTCTGGTGATTCTTCCTATGAAGTCAGTAGATGGATTGGGAGAACATGGGGGGTCATGAGGTCGCTGGAAAGGGGTGTGATATCTATGCAAAAGGACGAAGGTCCAAGTCTTTTGAGTCCTGGTGCTTCCTGTCTTGCTATATGGTTGCGAGACATGGACGCTATCCAGTGACCTAAGACAAAGACTGGACTCCGGAAAATCCTTGGGTACTGCTAGTTTGACTTTGTGTCGAATGAGCGGTTGCTCATGGAGTCCTGAATGAGGCACATTACCTGCATTGTGAGGGGGCGTCAGTTAAGGCACTACGGGCATGTGGCGCGTTTCCCCGAGGATGATCTGGCTCGTAAGATCCTCATTGTTGGGGACCCGAGTGGCTGAACCAGGCCAAAGGGTCACCTACGTAACACCTGGCTACGGCAGATAGAGGGTCATTTCCAGAGAGTGGGACTGGACCGTGTGTCTGCCTGGGGGGTTGCCAGCCTGGATACTGAATTGTTTCTTCATGTAGTGGGTGCAGCAACGCATTGTACCAGTGCATGGTCCCCAACTTGACTTGACTTGACTATGTCAGGGATTTCAAACTCCAGTCCTGGAGGGCTGCAGTGGCCGCAGGGTTTCATTCTAGATAGATGATAGATAGATTGATAGACAGATACTTTATTAATCTCAAGGGGAAATTCACATACTTCAGCAGCAGCATACTGATAAAAAACAATATTAAATTAAAGAGTGATAAAAGTGCAGGTAAAAACAGACAATAACTTTGTATAATGTTAACATTTACCCCCCCAACCCAACCCCCCGGGGTGGAATTGAAGAGTCGCATAGTGTGGGGGAGGAACGATCTCCTCAGTCTGTCAGTGGAGCAGGGCAGTGACAGCAGTCTGTTGCTGAAGCTGCTCCTCTGTCTGGAGATGATACTGTTTAGTGGATGCAGTGGATTCTCCATGAATTCTAACCCTTTTCTTATTGATCTGTTTTTGCTGCTCATTAACTTCTTTTGAATTAATTTTCAAGAGTTTAAAGAGTTTTAGTGTACAAAATATATTTTCCAAATATACATAAAAACCTTCAAGGAGGTGATCAAAATTGCTCAGTAAATGTAGGATTGTCCTTGTGTCAGCTAATTCTGAAGCTACCATTACGAATAAACCATCCATGTTCCCAAATTCTACCCAGTGCACTCCACATGAATATTAACATATCAAGACCTGCTGAATCCATTTCAGGATTGTGGGGTATAGAAGCCTATCTCAGCAGCACTGGGCTCAAGGTAGCAAACAACTCTGGGCAAGGTGCTAGGCTAATGGGGACTCCACGCAGATACACACCCAAACTCATACTCACACTAGGACAATTTAGAATAACCAGTTAACCTAACCTGCAAGTCTCTGAGGATGTGGAAGGAAAATTAGGGCATGTACTTTAAAACATATATAGAAATGGGTACAACATTCATATAGACATGGAAACTCCAGATGTGGGATTCCAATGACATTTATGCTTTAAACGGTTTCACAGACGTAGATTTAGTTTGTATTTATGCACACATATGAAAGTATTCGACTTGAATTAGAAAAACATATTACTGAATATCAGATGATATGTCAGAATGATTTTATGCTGTAGGAGAAGGCTCTTCCCAAGTGTAAACATCCAAACAGATGATGCCAGAATCTGCTGTTTAGAAGAAGGAAAGATAGGAGTAGTTAGAGTAACTGCATTATCTACTGGACTCATTTTTGTAAGCATTATTACAAATAATATGATAAGAAGTGCAGCTTCCACACCCTTACTTACTGCTTGTACAATTTTTTAACATGTGATTGCTGTCTGTTTCAGTTCCTCAGAATATTCAGCATTTGGACTTTTTTCCAGTTGTACACAGCTGAAGAGTCTAAAAACAAAAAAGAAAATGCACTGTTTCTTTTTTAGCAGACAGGCCAGAGATTCTTGTTCTGATAATATTAATATACAATTTTTTTTCTATTGCTGTTTGAGTGTGCAGTTAATCCAGTATGTAAAGTTCTATGGGCTATGTGCTAATGTTCTTTACTTTTTAAAGTGTTTGGTAAAAGAATCTAGTTTTCAGATACAACATAACCCAAATGTGAAATAATGCCACCAATTAAGGATCAGCAGAGGGCTGCTTTGATACTGCAGCAAAGTGTAAGTAGTCTGTGATTTATAGAGGCACACATTTAACAACAGCTGCTTACTTAGCAAATTAATACATTTAGGAATAATACTAAGTGGTGGCTCTGTTGGCAGGATGAACCTCAAGAAATCCCATGGCTCTCAAGATAGCATTTGTCAATACAGTGGACTGTCAAGTTCAAAATATGCATTTTCTGTTCATTTTTCTCATTGTTTGCACTTTTTATGCTAAATTATGTAGTTTTTGAGTTTTCCCCTCAATCCATAGGGATGCAGCTGATAATGGTTTCCCTGAGCTCAGTTGCTACTCAGTACCACTCAGTTGCTACTCCATGTACTCCCATGCAGTCTAGACTTCTACACTTGTCTTTGTTACAGTGCATTTATTATCATGCAATTATTGTTTTGGGCTTCTGGCTTGTACTTTTAGTTGTTTTGCTGGTTGCAGCTTGTGTCATAGTAGTTATCATCCTTGGCCCAAAGGAGCTAGTGATCATGGACAAGTGCTTATTTCCAGCATTTGTGTGGATGTTTAGGTGAGGCAAACTCCTGTGAACTCACCTATACTCTGAGGGCTAGATTCCTGCATGTTGGTAGGAGTAAAAAGGGACTTTCTAGATTACAACACCACTGTTCTCTTGGTATCTTATGTTTCCCTTCCTCTTCTTGAGACAATTTAGCCTTCCCTACAGTATATTGCAGTGTGATTTGAGCTAGGGTGTCAGAGCTTAACACAGAAATAACTATTCATTACATCTAATTAAATGTGATTAATGAAAATATATGGGACTTACTGTTGCCTCAGTTTAATATGCCATATTTAATAGTTTGATTTTTTAAATATTTGAATTATTCTTAGATGTTCTTTTTTGTCAACAGCTGACATCATTCAATACTGATAATATTATTAGGAAATTTAGAGATCAAATTTCATTCACTTCAAAGAGTACCATTTTTCTTGCTCTCCAAATTGTTTTGTCAGGCAAATGAGGGAGGGCAGTGTGGTAGTGCCCCAGTACCAGGACTATACTTAGACAAAAATGAAATATTTATTAATTCCACAGTAACCACAAAGGAAATTTAAAATAAAGGAAACCATATTGAACAGACATTCAGCAATACCTGTGGAATTCTAACAGGCTATGCAAAAAGAGAGAACACCCGAAAGAAAATCTAGAAGAATGTCCAGAAATGACAAATGAAAGGCGTTATATATGTCCAAGTACTACAGGCCTATCGTGAAGAAAGTGCAGTTACAACAACAGTGCATCTTTTCATTGATTTTTTCTGTTACACTTTAGTCAAGTTGTGTGAATTGAATTGTGCATTTGTTATATTACTTTTGCCAAAAATCAAGATATTGGATTACACCTTTGTTTTAGTCCATTTATTATTATATGTTTAGGAGGCACCTTAACACACATTGACCTATCTAGTGAAAACATAACAGGGGAACTCTCATTATGTACCTGTACCAAGGAAAAAGATGTCGAGGCCACAAAATACAAAAAGGTACTTTTATTTAACCAATAATGTTCACATTTCAGGGAAGACACAGTGAGTACAGTAAGTGATTTCCAAGTTCAGTCCTGAGGGACCCCTGTGGTTGCAGGATATTGTCCAACAACTTTCATCATCAGTAATTTTCTTTCTAATTGATCTCATGGATTAATTAGCTTACCTTTGTTCTTCTCTCATTCTGAATTTAGAAAAGAACAGTAGTATGAGATTTATATTTTTTGTGCTCCACAGAACTTCATTACTATTGAATAACATATCTTGTGAAGAATAAACTTTTTTTTTTAATTAAGATTCTATAAGGCCTTTTTTGTGTCTGTTTTTTGACTGTATTTCCCCCTCTAGTTGGCATTGTTGGAAGGGCTATGGGGACTTAACTGCTTTGGGACTCCTGGGGCCTCATGTATAATGCCATGCATAGAATTAACACTAACACATGGTGTATGGACAAAACTGGAAATGTGTGTACACACAAAAAAATCCAGATGCATGAAACTGTGCATACGCCATGTTCCATACACTTCTCCCTTGTAAATCCCAATGAATGTGAAATTTAATGCACATGTAATGCGTCTACAGCCCCACCACGACTCCTCCCAGAAATTTGCATATTTGAATATGCAAATCAATGTAAATAACCCCTTCCATTTAGCCTTTGTTCAAAAGGCAAAGGCAAAAGCACGTGGATAAAAGAAGAATTTCAGTGAATGTGGAGGCAAGGAAAAACATACTATTTGCTGGCGTAAGCAGTGGTAAACAACAAAAAGAAGTTATGGAGTGATACAGTGTGGCAGAGACATTTGAAAGTTCAAGTTTAGAAAGTTACTCAATGCCTGAAATAAAAAAAAGAAGTGGTCAGATATCAAAGTTGATGTGAAAAGGCAAGTAGCAGTCCACCGTCTGTTTATTCTGTTTCAGACAATATTACAAAAACTGATCCCCATGCAGGGGATGCAAATCCACATGGTTATGGTGCTGCTGTGCCCAACACATCTTCTGGCACTAGCTGTGTGCTGACGAATACTGTTCTGGAGTCACAAAATGCAATAGTGGATGTTGTAAGAGATTAAAAAATAAATGCTGCATCTGATTACCTGTTTTCACATTCTGCTAATTACATTCAAATGAAGTTGTAATGTTGTCTGATTTGGTTGATCATTTGGCAGGTCAGGGTCAGGTTTATCATACCGCATCTCTTCAGGTATGGGCAAGCCACGATTGTGTGTCACATTATGCAGCATGCTACATTCTTGCACAATGCAACATACTTTCTTTGGACTACAGAGCAGCACATTAATAGAGTAGAAATGCTTTCTATTTACATAAGCAAATTCATTTTCTGAAGACACCTTTATAGTGTAGCGACAATGGATAGATTCTCTGCTCTTTACATGGTTCTTTGAGGTGACTATCTTTAAAAAGGACTGCTTGTGTTTTGCCGCACTAGTTGGAAAAAGCACATGTGACTGTGTGGAGCTGCCATTTCTATAAGCTGTCCCGCTATAGATAATGTAATGCCAGCGCATTCTTTTGGTGATTCATCCCTGACTGAAATAGCTTGTCCAACATTGTGGCAAAAGCAATGTGCATGGAGTTGACCATTCCAAATACATTTGGAAAACCGGGTGTTGTTATGAATTGCACTTTCATGTTTGCCTGTTCAACCACAGTGTAAGGAAATCTTATTTATCTGGATGACACGGGGATAAAACTATTCCATAGAGTTGGCATGGCGCGACTCAGTGATGTTTGTGAAATACCCGATCGGTCAGCAAGTTCACATTGAAAAGCTCCTGTGGCTAAAAACCAGAGAGCGAATAGACCTTGCAAAGAAGCAGGTAGAGCACAATACCTCAAAGTCTCCCTTTGTAAAACCAGCCCCAGTTCAGCACACAGCTCCAAAAGACCACACAGCTCCAAGAGAATAGCTCTTGGAAATCAAAATCGACTTAGAAGTCAGTCGTCATCATCTATAAATATGCACTTTCTTCTAATTCTTCCATTTGCAATGTCTTCTAATAATCCTAAAGCAGCCATGGTAGTTGGAATAGTTTGGCCATTCTGTGCACTATTATATTGTTACAGAATGATTACAATCAAGTGAATTCAATTTGTAAACAGTATGTATTTGATAAATCCTGCGTCATGGTTGCAAAAGGGAGACCAGAAAGAAACAGCAGCAATGCTTTGATGTTGGGTGCTGCCAGTTTGCAAAACCAAGCAGAAACTTGCAAACACACAGGGTGAGGCTGCCGTAAAAAAGTGTGTGACTTTATGCCAAGTTTAGTTTTTATACATCTCGAAGTGTGCATGGAAACTGGTGTATGCAACATTTTTGTGTGTATACACCATTAATACATGAGACCCCTGGACCAAAACCATATGAAAGCCCACTGAAAGCCAAGACCACAAATTAGTATTTCAAATAGAAAAATGTATTAATCAAAACTAGATTTAAGAAATGATTTAAAGAACATTCAAAACAGGCCAAAGTAAAGATTACATTTAACAAAAACAGCACTCTAATTTACAAAGCTAAATCAAAAACAAAAAAATACTAAATACAGGAAAATATTCAAACCAAAATTTCTAATAACAGAACTAAACAAATAAAGGCCAAAACACTAATCCAATGTTGAGAGAATGCAATTCATAATCTAAAAGCATCAATACTAAACAAAATAATTCTGTTCTAAAGAATTTCTTAGAGACTGCTCTAGGGTGGGGTTCAAAAGCACAGAAAGCAAAGTTAAGAAATGTCACAGCAGAATAGTGAGGCAGGAATTTCATATTAGCCTGTCGGGTAACTGCAGGCCCTGATGACTGTAGCACCTGATAGCCTTATTGAGACTTTACCCCTGCAAACATACAACACAACTGACGGTAAAATGAAAGACACAATGTAAAATGTCAAAAAAGCAACAGTAAGGGAAAAAAAGACCTAAAGAAAAAAATGTAAACGGAGCAAGACAGCACTGCACTCCTTAAAAAAAATCAGTATTGAGATTCCAGAAGCCTTTGCTAGTAGGACTATAATGTTCATGTCTAATTGTGGGGAGCTAAAAGAAACATTAGCCTTTCAGAGATAAAAGAAATTCTAATTTATATTCTATATGTTAGTACTCACATAACCTATCTATCATGGGCATTCTTTTTTTCTGAATGCCCCATCAAAGTTCATCTTTTTTCAGTTTATTTTTGTTATTACCTCTGAGGATAGCATGTTGTTCCTGATAACTTGGTATCAGACAGTAGCATCCAGTTCACAACCTTAACTACTGCTTTGTGAAAATATAAACTGTGAATTCTCCCCCCTCCAATGGTGTCATGCTGGCTGCCCATGTCACTCCTGATTTCTGTGTTAGTTTAGCATCAGCCCCAAGAATGGTGACCTTATTTTTGTTGCTGGTTCAAACAAATGCTTCTGCAACTCCTGCACCACTTGCTTACTTGACCAAAACTCCTTTAACACAATCCTCTGTAGCTTCCTTTGTAAAAGAATTTAGTTGAGACTGCTGGCAGTGCCTGCTGCCTCCTACAGCTCTTGACTCCTCTGCAAACTCCTTCCGGCTTTATTGCAACTCCCACTCACACCAGCTATTTTTTTCAAATGCTCCTTCCTGTCAGCCCAAGATTCGCCAATGGCAAAGAGCCAGTGGCTTAGTCATTATCCTGTTTGACTGTCATGTGGTAACTTTATTTACACATTTCTGTGGAGTCAGTGGATTACATTTATTACATTTATCTTTGGTCCTCCTGCTTTGACTTTGTACAAGTTTATCAGAGTATTTTTTATTCCACCACATCTGCAGACCAATATCAAAGAGTAGATTAGTGGGGTTCACATTCATGCAGTGTGTTTCATGCAGACAGTTTTAGAAATAGAAGTATGTTGAATTATTTTTTGTGTTTGCTTCTATTTCTTTGCACTGCCAAAAAAGCAACTTTCTGAAGAACCACAGACAAGCATTTTATGGAGTTGCATTCTATTAATGAGCAGGTCTCTGCTGCATACATGTCTTTGAAGAATTCATGAAAGAGAAAATCAAAGCACATAGAATAACATTTGAAGATTTGGTTTAATTTGTGAAATGAATTATGCCTTAGCATCCCATTTCTCTTTAAGTTGCACACTGCCGTCTATTAATATATGTCATCCCAGAGCTGAGATTATATTAATAGAATTTTTTGTTTTCTACAACAACAGAAAATTCAGC
Source organism: Polypterus bichir lapradei (assembly GCA_026402145.1). Taxonomy (NCBI): domain Eukaryota; kingdom Metazoa; phylum Chordata; class Cladistia; order Polypteriformes; family Polypteridae; genus Polypterus; species Polypterus bichir. The sequence goes on along the minus strand of JANRMT010062842.1, from coordinate 7,129,910 downwards.
ATTCTTTAACAGCGTGTGAAGAATGAGTATACAGTAGAAGGAGGTTTAGCTTTGCTGCTTGAAGTTATTTGATTTTCAGTAATTATTATTCTGCCTCATATACTATATATTCTTGTAATTATATTTTCTTCTGCATGTTAAGCAATCTCAAAGGGAATGTTCTGGCCCTACTAGTAAATCTAATGCTCACAGATAGGAACCCTCACCATTCATAAGTAAAAACATTTATTTGTCAACTAAATATTGTATTACTTGAGTTAATCTGTTTAGTAAACCAAGAAGGATGTGATGTTGTATAAAGTTTTGGGGCCAGACAAACTGTAAGCCAGCCACTTCTATTGCTGCACAGTTTTCTTGTCCTCTTGTCCTTGTGTATGAAAGATTATTTGTGAAAAAAATAAATGCAATCCAATACATTAACTACATTTCAATGCAATGCATACATTCATTTTCGACTTAGAAGCCAGCCATAATCATCTGTAAATACAAGCTCTCTTCTATTGAATTGAATTTAATTCATTTATTGTCATTGTATGTTACAATGAGATTCAATATGCATCTCCTCCATAAACCTGTTTTCCTATAAATTGATTTAAAAAATAATAATAATAAGCAATATGATAAAAAGGAAAAATATACAATATAAGAGCATAAGTTCGTAAAATGGCTCAGGTTGTGCAATATTACAGTTATACTGCATATTTACAGTGAGATAATTGTGAATTATAAGTACAAACATTTCTACTGGAAGCAGTTGGACTGATTGAGTGCATTTATTGCTCTTGGGATGAAACTGTTTCTGAACCCTGACGTCCATGCAGGAAAGGCTCTTAAGTGTTTGCTGGATGGGAAATGTTCAAATAGACTGTGTGCATGGCTGAGTAGAATCCATGCAGATGCTGGTGGCTTCCCTGAGGCAGCATGTGCTATAAATGTCCTCCAGGGCTGGAAGCTGTATCCTGTACTGTAAACTGTAATCCTCTGCGCTTTCAACACAACCTGTGCAGCTGTGATACCACACATGAATACAATAAACAGGTTAAAATACTCTTGAGTGGTGCACTAAGAGTAACAATGCTAAAGCAGTTATGGTATTTGGAATAGTTTGGCCATTCCGTGCACCATTATATTGTAACAGAATGATTGATGGTTACCATCAAAATTAGTTAGACGTATATGGGGATAGCCTAAATCAGGACTAACTTTTAAACAAAGTATTCCAACCACTGTGATTATCTTTGTAATTGAGTTTACTTCATTGTAGGGGCATTAGTTACTTCATTATGTTGAATATCAAAAAATGGTTTTTATTTGTCAGCGACCCTATTAATTATCATAGCCTTAAAAAATATCTGACCAAATTTGTTCAGAAACATTGGCAGTTGTGCAGTAGACAGTATAGACAGACAATAAACACAACATTTTTACACCATGACACTGGATGCATTAGCACACAATGCATCACAAAATTCATGTGGAATCTCAAACGTTTTTCTCTAATTAAATCATAAAGAAGAAATAGTTGCATGCTTAATATTTTATTCTTACCCATTTTTTCCACTGGGTCAGAGCCTATAAATACAACAATAAACAAAACCAGAATATAAATTTAGGCAAATGAGAGGGAAATGCCAATGTTTGTAAAAGTTGTTGTTAAAAGTGTATATGTTGAATTTATAAATAAATGACAATACTACATTGTCATCCAGCAATTCATTTTCTCAGCCTGTTTTTTCTGTCATCAGATGTGTTGGTTTTTTGAAAATATTAACTCCAAAAAATATATTGTATCATATATTACATCAGTCCTTTTTCTTAAACTACCTTTTTCATTCATGTCCATCTTCATTCATGAGCCATCTTCAGATCTTCACTCCCAACATTTAGACATGATGAGTTAAATTAGCACTACCATTTAAAATACCTAATCTGAATGTCTTTGGGAGCCTGGCAGAGTTTGTCCATGGGAGCACAGAGCAGATATGTAAATTCTTCTCAGACACTGACATGGCTGGAAATCAAAACGCAGATCCTTATGGCTGTGAAACAGAAGTAATATATTTTAGGACAATGGCTGAATCTTATGATTAAATATTGTTACTTAATTTAAGAAATGTTCTGTTTTAATGTTATGTGTACTTACTTGAAAAAGTTAGGACCACTTTTCACCTGGTATTAAAATGCATTTTTGGTGATCCAATCAGAACTCTATCACATTAAAAGCCTTATGTAAGACTAAGATCCCTGTGATCCCTCAGACCACATTCAAAAGTGCTCAGAAGCTGATAGCTTCCACATTTAAAACAAGTGTGAATGCAAACTTATTTTCTATATGCATTAAACGTCATCAAGGCAACAATATAAAGGCATTTCCAGGGTATCTGAATTTGACAGATAAAATCTTTGATCTGCAAGTGTTTATTTTGGTTTTACAGTTTAATAACCTTTGCTCTCGTTTCTGACTTTGAATTTTTGATCATGTTTTGGCTGTGATTACAGGTAGGTCTGACTTTCGGTTTTGCCCGTGGCTTGTTTTTGTCTCATGCATCTCCAGGTCAATTTCATCTCTCCTACTGTCTCTGACAAGTCAGTATAATTGGATTCTTACATTGCAGTTTTACCAGGTGTCTGTCATTGTTAATTTATTTAGTGGGAAGGCTGGCTGACAGGATTGAATAAGTGATCTTTTTGTCAGCATCATACATGTCTATTATGTGACTGGGTTGGTTTGAAGGAAAATAAGAGATAGGAAACAACTTCCTTGCAATTATGGCATTTTCTTAGCTTTGAAAGTTGATAGCATCCCAGCACCTCATACTGTATATATTTGGCTTCATTTTTATAATTCAAATTCCAACAAAAATTAGCCAATTACATATATATATTCAAATCATGCATTAGGTGTTAAAATCAGGTGGCTCAGATCACTGTCAGATTAATCTTTGAATTCTTAATTAAAGTGATTTTCTGAGCCCTAATTTTAATGTCTAGTTGTATGACATTTTGCTTAATCTACTGTCACAAAAACGAGACATGGACAGATAAAGGTTTGGGGCAGCCACCCGTATAATGTGGTATCCTGGCTGCAAAAGTCGTTTTTAACAAATAACCAGCACTGAAGTGCATTCAACTGAGTCCAAAACAAGACTGAGGAAACAAAGGAAAAGGGGCAGGTTTTAAAGGGGAAGACAGGAAGTGAGGTCATATGGATCTGGCACGTGGTCTTCCACCATTGGTTCATAGCCGGACGTGACATCAGAGGGACTGGAGCTGGTGTGGCCGACTTCCATTGGCTCGGTCCCGGAAGTGATGTCAGGAGAGCCAGGTGGAATCCCCCGGGAATGGTCTACAGGCAAGGGAGAAAAAGAGTCAGTGCACTCTGCCACACCCCGGCATGCCTCCGAACTGCCTTCACTCAAGCCCTTTAGCTGCCTCCCATGCGCACGTGTGTGACAAGGCCCCCCCCCTTAGCCCAGACCCGTCGGGTTGGGCGACCCTAACCGAGAGGTCGTGAACCCGAGAAAGAGCATCAGCGTTGGCATGGAGAGCACCCCGACGATGAACGAGCGAAAACTTGTACGGCTGTAGGTCAAGAAACCACCGGGTGACCCGCGGATTCGACTCCTTGTGCAGGGCCATCCACTGTAGAGGTGCATGGTCCGTGACAAGGGTGAATTCCCGGCCCAACAGGTAGTACCTAAGCTGAGTAATCGCCCATTTAATCGCCAGAGCCTCCCGTTCCACCGCTGCATACCTGGTCTCCCGGTCCAACAGTTTCCGGCTCAGGAACATGATGGGGTGTTCCACACCATTGACGCTTTGGCTCAGCACGGCGCCCAGGCCTGTGTCCGAAGCGTCCGTCTGGAGGATGAAAGGCAAAGAAAAGTTAGGTGCCATCAAAATAGGTGCGGACGTAAGGGCCTGCTTTAAGTCACCAAATGCAGCGCCTGTTTTTTCAGTCCATACCACAATGTTCGGGGCCCTCTTCTTTGTTAAATCAGTCAAGGGCGCCGCTCTCTCCGAGAACCGGGGTACAAACCGGCGGTAGTACCCGGCTAACCCGAGAAAGGCTTGGACCTGCCGCTTGGTTCGCGGACGGGGCCATTTCAAAATGGCATCAATTTTGGAGCACTGTGGCCTTACGGTACCCCGACCCACCAGGTAGCCCAAATATTTGGCCTCGCTTAATCCAAAGAAACACTTCTTGGGATTAATCCGGAGCCTGGCCTCACCAAGTGTCCGTAATACCGCTTGGACATGCTGTAGGTGTTCCCTCCATGTGCTGGAATAGATGACTACGTCATCCAGGTAGGCAGCACTGTATGAGTTATGAGGCCGAAGCACTTTGTCCACCAGACGCTGAAAGGTTGCTGGAGCCCCGTGTAACCCAAATGGAAGGACACGATACTGCCAGTGCCCGCTAGGGGTACTAAACGCGTTTTTTTTCCTTCGCGGAGTCCGTTAAAGGAACCTGCCAGTACCCTTTTGTCATGTCAAGTGTGGTCAGATATTGAGCCTGTCCAAGCCGTTCAAGGAGGTCGTCCACGCGTGGCATTGGATAGGCATCAAATTGGGAGACCTGGTTAAGCCGACGGAAGTCATTGCAGAACCTCCAACTCCCGTCCGGCTTACCGACGAGCACAATGGGGCTGGACCAGGGACTATAACTTTCCTCAATTACACCTAGTTCCAGCATGCGCTTGATCTCAAGCTCCACTTCAGCCTTTTTTGCCTCGGGAAGACGATACGGGCGTTCTCGGACAACAACCCCGGGCTCTGTCACAATGTTGTGCTCAATCAGAGAGGTCCTTCCGGGGTTTTCACTGACTACCTCCCGAACGGTCCGGATAACTGTTTCCAGCTCCTGCCGTTGCCTGGGACTCAAGTCCGTGCCGAAGTTAAGGTCGTGTGTGTGAGCGAAGAGCGAGCGGGGCTGGCCGGAGGAGGGAGCGGGGTCCCTGTCCTTCCACGGTTTCAGCAAGTTCACATGATAAACCCGCTCCTTCGGCCGACGATTGGGTTGACTCACCAAATAGTCGACCAGTCCCTTCCTCTCCTTAACTTCGTAGGGGCCCTGCCAGTGGGCAAGCAACTTAGAGTGGGAGGTAGGCACTAGGACCATGACCCGATCTCCCGGGCGGAACTCCCGAAGAGACGTGCCGCGGTTGTAGTACCGGGCCTGTGCTGCTTGAGCCTCCTCCATGTGACTTTTAAGGAGAGGCCGAATCTTTCCAAATCTATCGCGTAACTGCGCGATATACTCCAGTATGTTTGTAGAGGGAAGAGCCTCTTCTTCCCAGCCTTCTTTCAAAATATCTAATATGCCCTGAGGTTGTCGCCCATACAGTAGTTCAAAAGGGGAGAACCCCGTGGAGGCTTGTGGGACTTCCCGATAGGCAAAAAGGATGAGGGGGAGGAGCTGATCCCAGTTCCTTCCATCCTCGCTGACCACCTTACGCAGCATTTGCTTGAGAGTTTGATTAAACCTCTCTACTAATCCGTCGGTTTGAGGATGATACACCGAGGTCTTTAAATGCTTTATTTTCAGTAATCTGGCAGTCTCCTTGAACGTTTCCGAGGTGAAAGGGGTCCCCTGGTCTGTCAAGACTTCCTTGGGGATCCCCACGCGCGCGAATACCCCTAGTAATTCCCGTGCGATGGCTTTAGAGGTAGCTGAGCGCAAGGGAACAGCTTCAGGATATCGTGTAGCATAATCCACGAGGACTAAAATGTACTTGTGTCCTCGGGCTGAGGGCTCTAGGGGTCCCACCAGGTCGACCCCGATTCTGTGGAAGGGAACGTCGATCAGTGGAATAGGAACGAGAGGAGCACGGTCCCTCCTAGGAATTTGTCGCAGTTGACACTCCGGGCAGGAAGCGCAAAAGCGATGAACCTCCTCATTAATTCCTGGCCAGTAGAAACGGAGCTTGATCCGCTCCAGAGTTTTCTCGGTGCCCAAGTGGCCACCTAGGAGGTGGGCGTGTGCTAGCTCGCAGACCTGCCGCCGGAAGGTACGCGGCACTAGCAGCAGCCTCGTCTCCTGCCCGTCATGCATTGCTACACGGTAAAGGAGGTCGTTGTCTAACACAAAGTGAGGGCCCTGTGGCATTGACTGATCAGTGCGCTGGCCATTGACAAGGACCACTGCATTTTTTGCAAACTTCAGGGAGTCATCGTTCCATTGCTCCCTTCTAAAAGAAGCCGGCGTCTTTTTAAATTGAAACCGCAACACGGAGAGAGGGTCAGCGTCGACCTCAATGGGCGTGGTTTCCTCCCGCTCCGCCGCGGCGTTGGTGGATGACGTGTCCGCACGCGACAGCCCGGGAGTTGCCACGTCACTCAGGGCGACTGCTTCGTCTCTCTCTGCCGGCTGATTACACGGCGTGGAGGCAGCTTGAGACGGTTCATCTCCGTCCATAACGAGGCCCAAATTAACCCCGGGAGTGGTATGTGTCACACCGCTTTTAATTTTAGACCAGTCCCGCCCTAGTATCACCGGGTGTGGAGGATCCGGTAGGACCGCTACGGTGAGTTTACAAACTGACCCTCCGTAACTGATGATACAAGCGGCGGTCCTGTACCAGCGGATTTCTCCGTGGACACAGGTTATACCGGTCTTAAACTTTAGCCACTGTTGCGGTTGCACAAAGCGGCGGGCAACAATGGAAATGTTGCTGCCGGAATCCAACAACACGGTGGTCTTGTGTCCGTTGATGATCACTACGCCAGTATGGGGGACCGCCAACGGATTAACCAGAGCACACCAACCCCTCCTCGCCCTCCACCTGCATTCCTCCTCGTCTCCAAGCGGTTTGCGCGCCCGCGGCACCGCGGACGCCAATACAAGCTCCGGGTTGTACAGGGAGGGGCTAGGTCTTGGGACGTACCCCGGGTGAGTTTGACATAAGGACGGTTCTGCTCCCCCAGAGTGTGAGGCCGCCCTCTGTGTCTCCAGAAGCTCTATGAGCTCTGCCATGTTCTTAAACTGCTTGCCCCAGACCGGCTGGGTGAAGCCACGGGGAAGCGCTTCCAGGAGCAGATAGCAAGCTACCTGCTCTATTATTTGGTAGGGCGTGTTTTCAAATGGCCGTAGCCAGTGCCCTACCGTTGCCCATAAGGACCAGGCTTGTTTGTTGGCCGGCCGCTCAGGGTCCAACCTCCATTTTTTTATTTTATTCACCTGCCAGTCTGGGGCACCCCTAGGTGGTAAATGGGGCTTTGGTTTCACAGGGAGGCAGGCACTCTCCCCCAAGAGAGCATACTGAGTCCCTTTTGCCTCCCCCCTCCAGGGCAGCCCAATTCTGTGAGCCCCACCCGCACACTCCCTGGCCTTTCCAGGTGGCCTAGTTATGCGTGCTGGGAGCGGAGCCCGCACCGGGTCACGCCGAACCACGGGGCACCCTCCCCGCCTGAATACTCGGCCCCGGTACGCTCCCACCTGGGTGTATTGCAGGTCCTGTCCCCTTCTCTTCTGGGACTTCTCCATCCTGCCGACTATGCCACTGTCACAAAAACGAGACATGGACAGATAAAGGTTTGGGGCAGCCA
>JANRMT010062842.1:7073599-7117362 GCA_026402145.1 Polypterus bichir lapradei | reverse complement strand
TTTGTGTGATAGAAAAAATATTGATTAAGAAAAGATTTAGACGGGAGGGATGGCAAAATAATGTAGGAGGATGAAGAGAATTTTAACTCAGTTCATTAATTATCATTTTTGCTTTTAGCAGTGATGGTAATTAATTAAATAATTTGGTAAGGCTCCTCTTTTATTTATTTTTTTACATTTCTCTGTAGGATGCGGTCTTTGGCTATTACAAATAAGGTAACTGAAGCACACTTGTTTTTAATAAACAGAGTAATACAAGTTATTGATAAACACAGGATTTACAGAAATATGATAAACACTGACATAGAAGACAGGGCACAATAGAGATAAGACAAAAAAAGTCCAGTTCTATGGCTGCAAAACAAAACAAAGCAGTATTAGTATAAAGATAAAGCAGGCCCTTTGTTATAAGTAATGTATTATGTTAGAAATTATTACAATGTGGGCGACATTCAGGAGCCGAGATAAAATGTAAGCTGTGCTTAAAAAAGTAACCCATAGCTTTTTTAAAAAAAGCTTGCCAAAAATATTTGATAATTATCCAATGCAAAATTGCATTTAATCTCTATTAGTTCTGAAAAATATATTAGTTATATGATGAGCTGAGGGGAGAGGCTCTTGCTGATAACCATACTGCTTTTTACTTTTTTGCTGGATTTTTGGACCTCCTGCCAGTTAAGTAATCAAAAGAAGCAGTATATCTTTCCTCCTAAGAAAAAAATAATACAATTACTGTTCCTTTTTACTTTCCTTTAGCCGTTATGGCAGGATGTTATTTTTTTCTGTGTAATACTCCTGCATTTTGTAATTCCCACATATTTCTTAATGTCAGTGTCAACTAGTTTATGAACACTGTTGAATAACCGATCTGTCATTCGGATAGGATATTAAAATGGGTGTCATTTTTTTTTTTTAATTTGTTTTTTTCATGCAATTCAAGAGAAGATTATTTAGGAGAGGGCATCAGATAAAATGAATGCCAGCATGATTTTCATACATGGTTAGGGCTGCTTCCTCTTTTGAGACATTTATTGGTTTATTTATTTTTTTAGGTTGTGTTGGGGACTAATACCTGGTCATGAGCTAAATTACATTGGTGCCAGTAGAAGTCCAGGGGCACAAGTGACCCTGTGGATCCTTAATTACTAAATCCTCAAATTTTGTTTAACATGGGTCTTCATTTTCGGCCCTGAAAGGCCACAGTGGCTAGTGTTTTTCATTCTAAACATTTCCCTAGTTAGAAGTCACTGCTAATACAATATCATTTATTAATTTAATTTTGGTAAACTTCATTGAAAAAGCTAAAAATGAAGGAAAAAGAAGAAATATTTCTTAAGTTCTTCAAAACACCTTCTCAGAAAAGCAAGATGTGTATGTTTAAATTAAAGGTGTTATAAACAGTTTCATTATTGCAAGGCTCAGCTTCTTTTTAAGAAACTGGTTAGAGCAAAACTCTGCAACTACAGGACCATCGGGGACCAAGGCTGAGAACCTGTACTCTTAAATGACGAGGCCTCATCGTGCCCCCTGACGTTTTGCTTATTTATTTTCTTTTCCTTTATAATTGTTTATAAAAATAGAATATATGAAATAGACAACTTCACCTTGCCTAACTAGCATTATTTAGACAACAAACTTTTAAATATGACCTGCAATTTACACTGCAACTTTGAAGCAGTTTAATTTTTTGTATTTTTACTCTTACACTTTGAGGTTTTTTAATCTCTCTTTAATTAAACTGAGTCAATAGCAATGTGATCAGCCAGTCACATGCATTTTAAACTATCTTATGATTTGTATGCTGAAGGCACTGATGCTGTTGTGTAAGTCAGTGAATAACTCTGCCCTGCGAGAAAACAAAACTTAATCCTTTGAGCTTTTAATTCAGCATGCTTGATATGTTTCTGTAGCAACGCAATTTGGCTATGAATTTAAATTGTTAACGAGAAGATTTCATTATTGTACATTATACTGTAGTAGCTTCATTTAATTAGGAAATTACAGTTTTAAAATATGTTCCAAGGTGTATTTTTCTTATCACTTCAGTGTCATGCACTTTTACATGAAAACACAGTAAGCTTTGTGTTTAATGTTATCCATTTTGTCGGGTTCTCTGTCTTGTTGTCTAAATTAGCATGCATTACAGAATACACTTCTAGTTAGGGGGAACCATACATGCATGAAGTGCTGAATAACATGTTGCTTTTGTAATGGTTTTGCTTTGAATGTTTTATTTGCTCCAGCCATCTTCAAACACTAACTGTTTCAATTGCTTTCAAATTTTTCACTTAATTACACTCACTGGTAGCACCCTAAGGGCATCAAGTCATTTTCATAATTTCTCTCATTTATTTTCTTGACTAAAGTTATTTTAAAAATCCTGGTATGCTTTTGTGTTGGCTGATTTTAAACACAAGCTCAGTAGGATATGTGATTTTTAGACAGGCTAAAAAAGGCAACAACGCAATTTTTGACCATGTAAAGTGTGAACAAAATTTTAAATAAACTATTTCATATGATTTTGTCACATTTAAGTAATTTAAACCAGACATCCAAATGTTTAATGACTGTGAATGTAACCTGTCCTTGATAAAATAAGCAGTTATTATTTTAATAATTTCCATTTTTTCCAGTTAGTTGATTATTTCCATGACATAATAATCTTCAGTTTAGAAATATGTCTCTTTTTTAAAAAAAGCAAAAAATCAAATAGATGTAAATCTTCTTAGCTGAAACTGAATCCGAATTTTAGAAAACGCTAAATCAAATATTGAATAACTTTTTAAATTTATTTTTTGTCCGTTTATTTTTTGGCAATTGCAAAGGCAAAATTAAATCTATTGCACTTTTGATTCATGATTTTCAATTAATTGAATTGAATTGAAAAATTAATTCATTATTAAAGTTAGTCTTTTCAAAGAGGACATATTTAAAAAAACAGAACTGAAAATTTATAAATAAATAAATACAGCCACTACAAAATTATAGCTTGGTAAGTAATAAATGATGAAATACAGTATAAAAGTGTACACTTTCCCTTCATCCTGACCAAAAACAAGGAAAAATCTTAGCATACTTGTACAGCTTGGCCAGCTTACTTGGCTAGAATGACTGTGCTGTTGGAGTTGAAGATCTTGCACCCAGCCATTAGCAAATTGTTCATGAGCTTCCAATAATTTATAATTTTTAAATAATATGCACTGATTCCAAAATGAACAGGATCACAGTGTCAATGCAGAGTAAGCTATTGGGGTGTTTGGTCTGTTCCTTGGTTGACAAGTCAAATGAATTCATTTTACCGTTGTCAGGGATGCCAGGGGCCATGACCCGGCCGAGACGCCATTAGGAACCGGATGTGGGTCTGTGCCCACCCTGGATCACGTGGGGGTCGCCTTCCTGGTTGTTTTGGGGGCCACGGGTACAGGGCATGGAAGCTCCACCCTGTAGGGGCCCGTGGTCACCGCCAGGAGGTGCCCCAATGCCTTGGGGACCTGTTACCCCAGCACTTCCGCCACACCAGGAAGTGCTGGGGGGAAGACTTTGGACGTTACCCGGAGAGCTGCCGGGAGGACAGCCGGCACTTCCGCCACGCTGGGGCGTGGCCAAGGGAGGAATGCCGGGAACACCTAGTGCTCATCCGGGTACTGAATAAAAGGGGCCGTCTCCATTCATTCGAGGCTAGAGTCGGGAGGAGGAAGGACGAAGCTCAGGAGAGCTGTGGAGGCGGCCTGAAGAAAGGCATTTGTGGCCAGGACTGTGTTGGGGTTTGTGCACTATTTTGGACTGGGTCTTAGTGACCATATTTGTAAATAATTGTAAATAAACGTGTTTGTGGGTGACATGAACGTGTCTGCCTGTCTGTGTCCGGGTCAACTTCCACACCGTATATACTTGTGTATAAGTTGGGTCTTGAAACCCAAATAATCGATCATAAAATCAGACCCCCGACTTATATGCCCATTCAAAAATACGACACTTAAATATTTTTTTTTACATCTTCTTGCTTCCTCCAATCTTGCACCAGTTTCTCAGACACATCAAATTTTGTTACAGCAGCATAGTCACCAATTTCTTTCACCACATCAACGACTTTTAATTTAAAACCAGCTTCATATTTTCTTCTGATCGAACGCTCCATCGTAGATAAGGGATGCTGTTATTATAAAGGTGTAGGAGGGTGTGAGATACAAAAAAACACAAAACAGTGCAAATGATGCTTTGGAATAGTTTGGGTATTACTGTGTGGTCATGTAGGCACAATACATAGAAGAAAAAGGCAGTGTACTCCACGGTTACTCTCTCAGGTGGGCATTAGCATATCATAATCTCTTGGATCAATAGCGTGAGTTTTCCGCATTCAACTTATATGACCAACATTATAAAATACCGGAAATAATGCGGTAAAATCAAGCCCCGACTTATCCACGGGAGAACTTAAACATGAGTATATATGGTATTTATTAAGGGCAATTCGTTTAGTATTGTAATGTGTCCCGATTTAGTTTAACCTGGTATAATCCCTTCATCTTTGTCTCCCTCCTCTTGTCAATTTACTTTGCATGTTCGCACAATACGTCACTAATACTGGCGTTCCTTGTTGTAAATAAACCAGTATAATCCTTTAAAGATGTTGTCCACACCCCACAATGCAATATGGTGTGAAGAATTGCTAATCTATAATATAATGAAACACTAAGGTCCGTGTGTGTGTTTTTGGTTCCTCTGAGCAGTCTGATCAGTCATTTTGGCTTTTTTTGTGATTGGTCAGCTTAGTTTAGGTGATGCGATTGAAAGAGCAAGAATAAGTGTCAGACACACTAGGAGGAGTAAAGGTATAAAGGCATGCTGAGAATCATCTTCAAAGACTGGAAGTATAAAATAAGCAGGCTTTATGGAAACATGCTCAAGTGAGGGAGTGCCATTCAAGAGAGGTTCAGATGCGTAGGGCAAGAGATATGAAATATTTTTTAATTTAATCTTTTATCTGTCTTTGACAGGTCTCATGGCTAGTAATAAATAAATACTCAAAATAAATATATAGAGTTACTCTTAAAAATGGAGTTACTAGGGTCAAGGATGTCCACTACACTTATTTACAACACATGTGACCATAGCTAATGTATATTACAGGGTTTTGTTCAGGGTCATGCACTTATGTACTATACACCTGATGTGACAGAAGGCTGGCCACTTTAGAAATATTGCTTTCTTGCCCTTCCTTCAGCAATTAGACATAAACTATATATTCAGAAAGTGCTAAAACAAACCAGACGTATCTGTAATTATGAAACAGAAGGTGTTTACAGCCAGTGTGACAAAAATAAAACTGACAATATCTTCTAACCATGTCAGAGGCTAATTAAACATTGTGAGAAGTCTGAAAGGGAGCACTGTAAAATTAACTCACAAATAAATAGATATTTCCCACTGAGGACAGTAAAACAGTAGTCATGAAATTATCAGTGGCTTTTGGCCTAGTAGCTAGTAACTTAAACAAGTGATATGATTAACTGTTGGAGATTTCAAACCAAGTTGCGTATAAAATAAGCTGGGTTAAGTTCCTTGTTTTTTCTGTGCAGCTGTAATACTAAATCAAGAAAAGATCCAGGCCACGTACCATTGTGAATTATTTCAGGAAACTCAGGATCACAAGTTTGTGCATGAACTGGAGCAGCTTCACTCTCATGATGCAATGTTACTTTAGAAGTGCTTAGACCAGAGACATAGATCAAATGAGCACCTTTATTAAGGTTGCCCTCTAATATGCAGTTTATCCTTTCTTGAATGGTCTTCTACATATATTATGTTTCTTCTATTTCACCCAGTTTAGACTTCATTATATAGTTTTTTTTACTTTATGGCATGCAGTAAGTACTCCTAAACAGAGCCTCACATCTGGGTCCATCTTGTTGAGGCCGAGTTAACTGAACACCATGGAGTGACCCTTGTGAGTAAGGTAGAACGTAATGGCATAATCTTCCATAGGAAGTTACTTAAAGAAGTACTACATGCATCAAGGATTGAGGTTAAAGGGCAAGAGCATGAGAGACAGGCAGCCAATATTTTCTCAGTAGAGCCTGGCTTCAGACCTTCAGTAGCAGACCACTATGTGTCTGCTCCAGCTACAGGACTCTGCCATGTCTTTCAGGGGCTGGTGACTATGCCTGCCACTAATGGTGGCAAGATCTTTCTCAATATTTTAGAGATATCACCTAACTCTCCCAGATGGTCTTTAAGTACATAAGAAACCATACATTTTGTACACCATATTCATGCAATCATAGTATTACCAATATTTTTCCTCTAGCTAGTGCTTTATGTAGCTGTTATATCTTTACAAAATAAAATGTGTCCTATGAAATTAAGATATATTTTATCAAGAAAAAATGAGGGATTAAAATACAAATAATATGTTATTATCTGCTAAGCAGCTAAATAAAGCTGTTAGGCAGACATTTAACCTTGCGCTTATTGGTTCTGCATATCATAAAATGTTCCAACACTCTTCTCGTATTTTATTTAACTTGTGCACCCCTTTTTTCTTTCTGTTAATCAATAAAATTGCAGTATTTATTTTAAACATGTGAAGTTATCTATACTTGATAAAAATGTAAATTCCCAAATGTCAAGTATATAATTTTTCCTTTAAATTTTTATCATGTCACATCATCAAACAATCATCTTACAGCTGAGCCTCCATAAGGTGCCTTAGAAGTAACTTGCTAAATTCATGATAAAAGGCATTATTAACATAAAAGAGGAATTATAAAAAGCCATATTTTTTGCAGAGATGCCACAAGATGAAGTTAGTAATTGTACATACTTGGAGTATACTTTTTGTGTTCAGCTGAAGAAATAATAAGATGAATTAAAGGCTGTTCGACAAAACAGTGCCAATAAAAGAGGGCGATGACAAATGAGCGTAACTAATGGGCTGCTGCCTTTATTCCGGCAATTGTTGGGAGCACATCTGTAGAAATTTAATTTAGCAATCACTATAATCTTTGTGCCTTTTGTGAAGACAGGCCCACTGCTTTTATAGAGCTTGAGAATACTTTTTAATGTAAAGCATATCACCAAAGGAAATTTGAAATGTGATTTTATGTTGGTGCATTAATGTCTTAAAGGTGATGAGTTGCTTATTTTCTTGTTCATTAGCTATGTGTAATAAGTATTAAGAATACTGCATGCGGAAAAGAATACAGAAAATGTGTTTTGTATAAATGTATCAATGTCTTAAAGGTAATATTTTTGTGTATGGACTTGTACATGGAATGAATGTCATAACTAATCCTATACTTTAAATGATATTACCCAGAGTGCTATGTGATTTGAAACAGAAAAAGAGAAAAAAATACCTGCTCTTGATTCCTTTTGAGTAGCAGAATGTTGACAAGAGTTTTGATGGGTACTAATCATTAATGCATGTGCTATCTGAACTTTTAGTTAAAACCTGAGTAGAATTATAGTGCATAATCATACGTCCAAAACAAGATATGTCCAGCTGGCAACAGTCAGACGAGAAATGCACAGTATAGGTACTCTCTTATTTACAGCAGTTTGTGATTTCTCTTCCTTTGTGGTATGTATTTTGTTATGTTTTGTTATGCTACATATAAATTTCATTTACATTAAAAAAAGTATTTCTAGTAAATAAAACTAACTCCCAAAGAGGGGTACTATTATAACTTGGTTTCAGTTTTTATGATCTGACCCTTGTTTTGGGGGTTTTTGAAGTCGTAGGTTTAATTTCTGATACTACTTTTTTAATCTAACATTTCCTTTATAAGTGTGTTTTGGCTGCCATGTTGTATTTTAATAATCACCAACGTTTTGGACACTCATTGTTAGGACAGCGTGTCCTCAGAGGCCATGACCCATGGGTAATCAACACAACAAGTTAACAGGTCGGCTACCAGAGTTGTGCATTCAAAACCCCTTGCTACATCCTTTGCTTTACATTTTTCTGATTTGATTTTTTTTGTGCTACTGACCTTTTTGCTAAGCTTTTTGGCTAAGATTTTTGTCTCACATCTTGATCTCCCGATTTTGACCCCTTTTTTGTCTCATGTTTACCTCATGGTGCTCACTAAACTTACTTGTCAGCTTGCTGACATAACACTTACTAGCTCCAATTATTTGTCACTATAAGCTTTTTCTTGCACTTAAATTATTGATTACCTTTTGTCCCACATGCTTTTCTTGTGCCACCAAATTAAGCTATTGTTAACTTTACTCTCTATAACTTATAGAAATTTATTAACTTGCTCATTGAATCAGGAGCTGACAGAATAAATAATAAGATTTTAAAAAAGTAAATAGGAAAGGATTTTTTAAAGATATTTTATATGAGAAATTATTAAAAGTAATTTAGTAATTGTTTTTATTTAATCATTTGTGTACTACTCTAAAAGATCCAAAACTTGAAGCGTTGTTCAATTGTATAAGAAACTGACAGTCAATCAATCAATAGTATGAACAGTTTTTTGCATAAATGTTTCCCTTTTTTCACTTTACTATAATGTAATAGCTACTCACATTTTAGAAGAAATACGTTTTCCTGCAAAATATATAATTTGTGGACAAATCTGTTGACAGCACAGCTATTCTAAGTACTGTAAATCTGCAATGAAATGGAAAAAAAGATGGCTTTCTATATATTTCTTAGTTTGATTTACAACTTAAAATCACAGTAAAGAATAAAATTTTATAGCTTAGCAATTTTTGTTTAAAAAATCAAAAAGCACTCCATTTTCCTCCAGGTGCACCGGTTTCCTCCCACAGTCCAAAGACATGCAGGTTAGGTTCATTGGCGATTCTAAATTGTCCCTAGTGTGTGCTTGGTGTGTGTGCGTGTGTGTGTGCCCTACGGTGGGCTGGCGCCCTGCCCGGAGTTTATTTAATGCCTTGTGCCCAGTATTGGCTGGGATTGGCTCCAGCAGACCCCCGTGACCCTGTAGTTAGGATATAGCGGGTTGGAGAATGGATGGATGGAAAAAGCACTCCATTCACTTTCAGCATGCATCTTCTTAACCTCTATAAAGTTTGAGTATCTGTGAGAACTCAAATAAACAAAAAAACATTTCAGTTATCTAGCCTTCATTATTAGCTTTATGTAGTTGTGAGTGAAAGTAAGATTTAGAGATGAGAAAGTAAACTGAAAGATGGAGGACACAAAACCTGAGTAGTAGATAAATATGAAAGATTATCATGAGCGCAGAATGAACCCATCTGATAAGATGAATGATGAGATTAAGATATTAGTGTTGGGAATATGTGAGAATCAGTTTAGTTTTTACTATTATTTCTGGTTGGCCTCTTCAGTCCTTGTGACAGAACACAAGTGAACAGATGTTTGTGATTATGATAAAGAGGACTGGGATGTGTTGTGTGAATATGCAATCTGGACATTTTCTGCATAGAACAAAGTAAAGACAGTTATCTAACAGGCATGTGGCTCTTTCGGTGATATAAGAATGTTTAGAAATAGACTGCCATTTCTTCCTGTTCCTTATGTATTACGCTGCCAAGATATACCTTGGCATCACATTTCCCTGTAAAAGTTCAAGTGTGGAAGGTACAAAGTGTTGACAATGGAAGTTCATGAAAATTGGGATGTGGATTTGGTTTCTGGTACGGTAAACATTACAGTGTTGAATTTTGACTTAGTTGAAAGTTTTGCTAGGTCTTTTTGTTATGTGTGATTTTAAAGTCAAAAGCATCTTTTTAATTCAATTTTGAATGGTGCCTGACAGACTGATGTCATTCAATGTGAGAACTTTAGTAAAGTAAAAAGTGCATAACTGTCACCTGTCACACTTGACACAGTGACAACTATCAGGCACACTGTTGTTTGAATGCTCCTATCTGATCAGGTTGTGATCATATGATTTGAGGGGTAAGGAAATAAAAGATGGAGCCATGATATATCTATTCACTTATACATTATGCTTAGTGTCTGGAAGAAAGCCTGCAGGTATATGTCTAATGTTTAATGATTGAAATGTGTGTCCCTTTTTGATTTTAATTTTTCTGTATATGTTTTAAATATCATTTGCATAAGTAGTTTTTTGATTGTACTTAATAAAATATTTATTTGTTATTGTCTTCTGCCATGCCTTCTTTCCCTGCCTGTTCATGTGAATCACCACTTTGAAACTAACACACACACACACACACACTGCCTGCTAAGCATAATGGGAAATCAATCCACTCTGTCCTTTTGGCTTTGTCTCTGTATCATGGGGTCTACTGGCAGGAGGTCTCTCTAACCAAGTGTTATCCTTGATAGTGCAGTAAGGAGTGAATATCAACAAATATAGTCAACTACATTGACTCTTAATTGCACTTTGTCATCTTTTTAATAACATTTTACAAATATGTAATATTAAAATATTATACAATACAAGAGAATAATTGTGGAACAAATGTAATGAGGTTTGTACATATATTGCATTGCCAAAAGTTTGTGGACACCTGACCATCACACCTGTATGAGCCTGTTGGGCATCCCATTCAAAAACCATGGACATCAAAATGGAGTTGTCCTCTGCACCCCCTTTGTGGCTGGGAAGCCTTTCCACAACATTTTGGAGGGAGTCTATGGGAATTGGTGCTGATTCAACCAAAAGAGCATTTGTGAGTTTAGGTACTGATTTTGAATGAGAAGACTCGGCTTACAATTGGTGTTCCAATTCATCCCAACGGTGTTCAGGCTCTGTGCAAGCCACTTGAGTTCCTCCTTATCTTTATTGTCCTGGCATTGTGCACAGAGCATAGTCATGCTGGAACAGGAAGGCCTCTCCAAATTGTTGCCGCAACATTGAAAGTGCACAATTGTCTAAAGTGTCTTTGCATGTAATAGCTTTAACAGTAGCCTTGAGCTTAGCCCATAGCCTCAAAAATAGCTCAAGATCAGCTCAAGACCATTATCCTTCCTCCACCAAACTTTACAGTAGGCAGCATGAAGTCCAGATGGTAGCATTCTCTTGTCATCCGTCAAATCCAGATTTGTCTGTCAGACTGCCAGATAGTGAAGCTTGATTCATCACTCCAGGGAACACATTTCCACTTCTCCAGTGTTCAATGGCAGGGTGCTTTACACCGTTCCAGCAATGCAGTTATCTTAGGCTTTGTGTGCACTTGCTTAGCCATGGAAACCCGTTTCATAAAGCTCCAGATGCACAGTTCTTGTACTGGTGTTTCTTTCAGAGGCACCTTTGAACTCTGTTGTGAGTGTTGCAGACCATTTTTATGCATTACTGTTGGTGCTTGGCACTTGGCAGCCCCACTCTGTGAGACTGTGTGATCTACCACTTCTTGGCATAGCTGTTATTGTTCCTGGACTCTTCTGCTTCACAATAATAGCACTTACATTTGACCAGGGCAGATCTAGCAGAAAACAAATTTCACTGACTTGTGGCATAGTTGGCATCCTATAGCAGTGCCATATTTAAAGTCACTGAGTTCTTCAGTATGATCCATTCTACTACTAATGTTTGACCATGGAGAATATAGGACTAAGAGCTTGATTTTATGTACCTGTTAACAATGAGTGTTACTGGGACTCTTTGAACTCAGTAATCTAGAGGGATGTCTACAAACTTTTGGGCAATATTTTGTGTTCTGCATTGCTGTTCAGTCATGGCACTTACTGAATTTCAAACAAGGAAAGAAAATGTTTCAGTAATAACCAGAAAATGGCTTTTAATTAAAATGATTACAGTGAAAACCCGCAAGAGCATGCTGCTTCTTATACCAAAGTTGTGTTTGATATACAGGTAAAATTCCTTTACAACGAACTGCCAGGGATCTAAAAAATATTTTGTTGTAATGAAAATTTTGTAGTAATGAGATTCTGCATTTGTCACTATAGTACTTTCTTTAACTTGCGTCCAGGCGTTTGCAATCATTTCAATAGTTTCTTTTGCGTTAATTGTAATCTCCTCTTGTCTACAAGTTATGCTGATGAGAATTTTTCTCAGCATTTCCTTGTGATAATACACTTTCAGGGTGCGAATGATGCCCAAATCCAATGGCTGAAGCACTGCTGTGCAATTGGGCGGGAGGAATTCAACGTGAACATTATCTAAATGTGGAAGCATGTTGTGGGCAGCACAGTTATCAATCAGAAACCGAATCATCCTTTTCTTCTTCTTCATATTGTGAGGTTTCTGAACTCTTTTGGGATTCCCCCCCACCCAATGGGGCGACAAGCTGAAGTGCGTCCCAAAGCGCGATTGCTGCGTTTGTGGAAGATTGTTTGTCTGTTGCCCGGGCAGGGCAACAGCAGGCGCACAGCACTGCAGTGAAGTGCCACAGAAGCAAATCCTAAAAAATCGTTGTCGCGCTATAAGTCCCTGTCTTGCACCCCAAAACATGAGGCTGAGTCTCAGTACTTTAGCAAAACCAGCTTTATTCAGCCTGAAACAGGAACAGCAGGGTTATTTATTGTAGCGGGATCTACCACTCTCGTATACACAGACATAGCAGTCAGGCATAGTTGTGGCTAGATTAGTGGCCAAGTAATCCTGTTATCTGCATTTACAATGTTCCTTGCATCACCCATTGAGATCTTTTCTGTTTGCTTCAGCAGCAAGCCACCCACCACTGTAAGCCTGCTGTTGCCCCGGCAACGAATAAACAGTCTTCCACAGACACAGTGATTGCACTTCGAGATGCTCTTCGGCGTGTTGTCCAGTTCAAGGAGGTCCCAAGAGAGTTTAGAAACCTCACATTTTCTTGAATGAGTGCCGCATTAATAGGAATGTTACTTGAAAAAACATCACTGAACCACATAAAAACTGCTTTTTCAACATGTTCAAATCCAGCAGTTCACATATGTTTGCAACCCGAGATTTTTTTTCTTTTTTTGCTCAGTCTTTCAAGAAAGTTGACAGTGTCGATGGCAAAATTCCAAATTCACTGGCAACGTATTT
This sequence comes from Polypterus bichir lapradei, assembly GCA_026402145.1. Classification (NCBI taxonomy): domain Eukaryota; kingdom Metazoa; phylum Chordata; class Cladistia; order Polypteriformes; family Polypteridae; genus Polypterus; species Polypterus bichir. Next base: position 7,104,424 of record JANRMT010062842.1, on the reverse strand, counting down.
TTTCTTTTTGCTGGAATTGAGATCCGCAAAAATGTAACGTTTTCTTTTCTAATATGAACTGTTATTGTTTTTTCGTGTCTGCCATTTCTACAGGAGGGTGACAATGAGTTAAATTCTAATGTATGTTTTTCAAATGAGCAATAAGCAAAAGGTATCATTGAAAACCACAGAAATGAAACACTGCAAAAAAACAGTTTGATCAAAAGAACAGATAGCCTTCCTGCACAATAGAGGAGACAGAAATTTAGGGTAAGGTCAAGTCAGTGGCCAGTTTTAAATATTCCCCGCATCAACCATTGAGTGACAGATGCGGAGCCTGCGAACTTGCAGTTGCACCGGCGACAGATAACCAATCCCTGCCAGTTTTAACAGAGTTTTGGCACACAGCACAGTTGATGTGGTTGTCTGGGTCTCAAAAATCTCACTGCATATATACAGTCATATGAAAAAGTTTGGGAACCCCTCTCAGCCTGCATAATAATTTACTGTACTTTCAACAAAAAAGATAACAGTAGTATGTCTTTCATTTCCTAGGAACATCTGAGTACTGGGGTGTTTTCCAAACAAAGATTTTTAGTGAAGCAGTATTTAGTTGCATGAAATTAAATCAAATGTAAAAAACTGGCTGTGCAAAAATTTGGGTACCCTTGTAACTTTCCTGATTTGAATGCAAGCCTTGAACTTCATAGACAGGTATGTGCAATCATGAGAAAAGGTATTTAAGGTGGTCAATTGCAAGTTGTGCTTCCCTTTGACTCTCCCCTGAAGAATGACAGCATGGGATCCTCAAAGTTACTCTCAAAAGATCTGAAAACAAAGATTTTTCAGTATCATGGTTTAGGGGAAGGCTACAAAAAGCTATCTCAGAGGTTTAAACTGTCAGTTTCAACTGTAAGGAATGTTTCAGGAAATGGAAGGCCACAGGCACAGCTGCTGTTAAACCCAGTTCTGGCAGGCCAAGAAAAATATAGGAGCAGCATATGCGCAAGATTGTGAGAATGGTTACAGACAACCCACAGATCACCTCCAAAGACCTGCAAGAACATCTTGCCGCAGGTGGTGTATCTGTACATCGTTCTACAATTCAGCGCAATTTGTACAAAGAACATCTGTATGGCTGGGTGATGAGAAAGAAGCCCTTTCTGCACTCACGCCACAAACAGAGTTGCTTGTTGTATGCAAATGCTCATTTAGACAAGCCAGATTCATTTTGGAAGAAAGTGCTTTGGACTGATGAGACAAAAATTGAGTTATTTCATCATAACAAAAAGCACTTTGCATGGCGGAAGAAGAACACCACATTCCAAGAAAAACACCTGCTACCTACTGTCAAATTTGGTGGAGGTTCCATCATGCTGTGTGGCTGTGTGGCTAGTTCAGGGACTGGGGTCCTTGTTAAAGTCGAGGGTCGGATGAATTCAACCCAATATCAACAAATTTTTCAGGATAATGTTCTAGCATCAGTCACAAAGTTGAAGTTACGCAGGGGTTGGATATTCTAACAAGACAATGACCCAAAACACAGTTGAACATTTACAAAGGCATTCATGCAGAGGGAGAAGTACAATGTTCTGGAATGGCTGTCACAGTCCCCTGACTTGAATATCATCGAGAATCTACGGGATGATTTGAAGCAGGCTGTCCATGCTTGGCAGCCACCAAATTTAACTGAGCTGGAAAGATATTGTATGGAAGAATGGTCAAAAATACCTCCATCCAGAATCCAGACACTCATCAAAGGCTATAGGAGGTGTCTAGAGGCTGTTATATTTGCAAAAGGAGGCTCAACTAAGTATTGATGTAATATCTCTGTTGGGGTGCCCAAATTTATGCACCTATCTAATTTTGCTATGATGCATATTGCATATTTTCTGTTACTCCAATAAACTTAATGTCACTGCTGAAATACTACTGTTTCCATAAAGTATGTCATATATTAAAAGGAAGTTGCTACTTTGAAAGCTCAGCCATTGATAAACAAAAATCCAAAAAATTAAATCCAAACTTTTTCATATGACTGTATGTCTATATATATATATATATATATGTACTGTATTCTTTGTAAGCAATGAGGCACGATACAGATGTCAAACACAACAGATGTCAGTGATGTCTTCTTTGCTCACCGCCCAATGAGAGTTTTGGATTTCAGTAGCCCAATCATTCATAATATCTGGTTATTACTGTAATGGCTGAGTGCTTCAATATCTACTAAATACCCATAAAGCAATGTAAAATGGATGCCAATGTACCATATTGAACATAAAGCAGAGTCAAATTTTCTTTTTATGAAAGGTATTAAATAGTCAAGTCCTGAAAGTGTAAGATGATTATACCTGATAATTCATAACATGTTGTGAAATTAGCTCATACTGAATCAAGTCTGATGTGAATTTCCAGCTTAATCCAGAAATTGGCCATTACAGACTCTTGTGCTTTGAACTTTAAATAGCACAAATGTATTAAAAAACAATGAGTGGGTGTAGGCTATATTGAGGTAAATTATGGATAATGCAATGGATGCAGTTGTGTTGGGAAGGAATAACCTTAAACCTGGTATTAAGGAGGATAGGATAAAATATTATGCAAATACCAGAATGACCATGAGTTTACCAAAGTTTTGTGTTTATGTGTAGATAAAAGTAAAACAGTTAACACCACTTTCAATATTTTCTTTTTTTGTGCAGCGATTTGCTTTCTTCAGACTATGTTGAAAGACATATTTCAGAAGGAGGAAAATCTGTGAGTTCCAAGGTAAGAATTTTAAACATTTTTACACTCAAGAATATGTGTCATTGGTTATTACAGATAGAAATGGTAATGTTTGTACTTATTTTCATTTAATGCTATCATCACTAGGCAAATATTGAAAACAGAATTACCTTAACGAGTTTTGGATTACAAATACTGCGTTTGTTGACAGAATCAATGACTTTGCTTGCCACAAAAGTGGATATTATATCGAATGCTCATTGCATTGCAAGATATTGAAAATATTGGTTTAAGCCATAATTACCAAGGTCATTTATTGTGTTGAAGTAATCTTGCTACAATTTGAACTGTGTTGAATATTAGACTGAAATCTGTTACATTGGTTTAGAATATGATTATTGCTCTTTTGTGAGTTTTAAATAATTCCTCTGCATATGGGACAAGGTACTATACAAATGTAATACACTATTATTGTTATTATTATTAAAGCAAGTTGTTTCCACAAGAGTCTTAAAGTTGGTGAGGTGAATTAGTAAACTGTAAAATGAAGGGTATCAGGTTAATTGGAAGGCCAAATATGCAGATGAAAAAGTCCTTAGTAATATGAGCACTGTTTTAATCCTTGAAGCTGTCCAGGAATGTGGAATGTGTAGACAGACAATTTAGGGGAGAATGGTCTAATGTGGGTAAACCCAGAAAAACCCAGCTGTGTGTATATGTAAGCTATTATTATACTAAAAAGCCACTGGCAGCTCAATGAGTAGTATCTCCATATGCAGAACAATTTTTGCATCCTACTAAATAAGATTTTTAGAAAATACAGGAGTGCTGGTGCATTCAACTGTAAGCTTTCAGTAAAATTATAAATTTCATTGAATGTTGCAATCGAGCTCCAGCCTCACTAGGCCATATGTTTTGGGAGTGCTCCAAATTAACAACATTTTGGACAAAAATCTTTGCATACTTATGAGACAGCCTTGGTGTCATAATCCCTCCTAACCTATTAACAACTGTGTTTGGTGTACTTCCAGATGGACTTACAGTGGAGAAGGACAAATTAATTGTAATTGCCATTGCTTCACTACTAGCACGTAGACTTATCTTGCTCAACTGCAAGAACCCCACCCCACCGCTTTTAAGTCGGTGGGTAACTGATGTCCTATACTATATGAAATTGGAAATAAAAAAATCAAATTTTCACACAGAGGATTTGTTCAAAACTTTTTTTTTAAATATGGCAGCATCTAATCAATAACATTTTAGAATAAGCTTCTATAAATGAATACCCTTCCTTCTTTGCTGCTTTTAAAGATTTACTTGGTTGTTGGGTCTCCTCTCTTTCTCTTGGGTGGGGGTTGAATTTTGGTTTGTTAAGTTTGACTTGATTGCATGGAATATTATTTGCTTCTATTTAAACTCAATAAATAAAAAAGGAATCCATAAATTTCACAAATTCTGTTGCTCACATCATACAAGTCAAATAAACAGCCATCCCCATTCGCCATTGCTATAATGAGTTGGTACATTCAATTCAGCTGAAGTGGTGTGCAAAGTCTTAGAAAATTAAAGACATGTTTGATAGTCTAAAAGAAGTGCTCTGTGATCTATTTTTTGTGATCAAATTTCTATTAAAATGAAAATATGATACCAAAGCAAATGAGATTGAATTAATCTGCAATGTATATAAAACAGTAAACCATACTTGAAACTGACAGTAACTGGTGTACAGCTGGAAATGGCTGAGGACTCCATCTGTTTATGCCAGGTTTGTTACTAGTTACAATGAGGAATATTTTTTAGCAGGAATGCGATGTGAAAAAGTCCTGCCCATTAATAACCAGAATATGACTGGATAATGATAGGCCTGTAATCCCTTAACTAAATGCCATAGCACAAACTGCTACATGTAGTTGTCTTGGTAGAGACTGGTAAAAGAAATATTCTGATGGGTTCTCTCTTCCTGCTTAGTTATAATCAACACACACTTTCCTGCAGTTTAGTTGTGAATCTTGGTGATTTCCCCAACATTAGTTAAGAAATAAAACAAAAATATGTCATAGGAGATTGTGTTCTAATTTAATTAATTTCACAATGTATGTTTGTTTATCTGCAGTGGGCTGGCGCCCTGACCAGGGTTTGTTTCCTGCCTTGTGCCCTGTGTTGGCTAGGATTGGCTCCAGCAGACCCCCGTAACCCTGTAGCTAGGACATAGCTAGTTGGATAATGGATGGATGAATGGGTGTTTGTTTATTAGGCCTTCACTGAAACCTTAGAAGACCCTGACGGTTTGCCACTGGAACGTAATTTAAAACTTGTGGTACGCGGTGCAGCAGTCAAGGAGTGGTTCTAGAGGCCACAGCATAACTTTCAAGGTTGCCAAATCAATTTCCAGCTCCATTTTAGTGTGTAACCCTGAGTTAAGTCACTTACTGTACTCAGCCTGTGGTCCAATTGTAAAAAGAATACAAACAGTTGTAGTGTACTTTAACTTGTTTAAAGATTGTTGTTGACAAAGCAACATTAAAAGATTAAGAAGATATTATAAAAGTGACTAGTTTCTTTTATATAAGGACCCATTTACGCCTAAATGTTTTTATAGTGTTTTAACACTAAACCAGAATGTTTGTAAACTCTTGTAAAGTTATTTGCCATGAGTTTCAATGACACTATTCACATCAAAGTGTTTTAGCAGTTTAGAAAACTCCTGTCAGCAGCAGTTTTTGGGAGGCATGGTCCATTGAAAGGAATGGAAACACTCACAAATGCTGGTAAAAATAGCATTTTTGAAGCACTTTATCAGTGAGATCTGAATATTTCTGCTTATTTAAAAATTCTACATAAATTAAGGATTATAATACCTCTACCTAATCCTGTGCAGCCCTAAACAGAAAATGTGATATTAGCCTAGTATCATTTAACGTTAAAAAGAGGGCAATAATATCATAAAGAAACTATCATATGTCACTGTAGTTATGTGCTTATTGACATCTGCCTGAGTTCTTTATAGAGGTTTCATAATTGTGCTCAGAATTAAAGTCATAGAAGACATTCTGGAGGCACAATTATCACCTCACAACACTACAACACCATACAGCCCACAAAATATTCACAGGAAATGAAATCAGACATATTTACCCTGCAAAATGCTTCTTTGAAAAATACTTGAAAAAGCCTTGAAAAACACCTAAAAATGGTTGAAGCGCTGAAAATATACAATGTAATAATATTTTAATTATAGGTACAGCAAAGCTAATCCATTATCAGAAAAATAAAGCCAAAATACTGATTATAATTATTGTGAAGGCAGTAACACCAAACATTGATCTGCTGGGCCACCCTAAAGAGAAATGTGGGAAACAAATTTTCAGATTTAATGGGCCTTAGGAGTTTCTTGTCTTTGGCTATGTTTTTAGCTATGCTCAGGTGCCTTGGATCAGGTAAAATGTGATTAAACTGTGTGTTAGCTGTTGCTTTATTCAAATGTTGTTTATAAGAAATAGCCCAATAAATGATTTAGTTAGTCTCCACTTCCTTCTTTTTTGTTTTTGTAGCTAGAATATTTTAGCAAGTTCTTTTGCACTGGTTTCTTTGGATTAAATTAATTCTCCACCCCAAAATTAGCTTTTTATCTATTACGTTACCCCATGTTGTTCCAAGTGATGGCCAAGAAAAAAAAATAATTTCATGTTTTTATGGACAATAAACTTTGGAACTGAAGACCTGTCTCCCCTCCTCATTTACCTGCCCAGTAATAGTTCAATCATTGGCTATCACATCACACATATCAACATTGCAGAGTGTGGTCTGAGAGGGGCGAACAGTTAGGGATTAAACTTTTGGAAAAGCAAGTGAAAACATTATCATGTGGAAAGTATGCCTTTTATTTGTGCATATCAAACTTGCTTCAACAAGTAGAAGGTCAATTCAGTGATGCAGCTTATCAGTCAGCCATTGAACAACCCAGAAATATGGCATTGTGGCTTAACAACCAGTGAATAAGGGTAGCGGCTGGTCTTCTGTTAAAAAGATCATTTTCGTTTCTACATGCTCTACTGCCATTTATGAGAGTATTTATCTGAAACAGTTTATTAAATAATGTTTTAGCAAAAATACATATGTTTGGAGCATTGTGAACCTATGACTGGATATCTGATATATGGATTATGCGACACAAATAAACTTGACATTTTTTTATGGATGTTTTGCTATTGTTTGGTGTTGTTCAGTGCCTTACTGAAGCCTGTTATGTTAGGAAATTTGTGATCTTCAATCTCCATAAAAATGTGGCACTGAAACTTTCTTTTCAGCCATTACTACAAGCAACACAGCATAAGTAACATTTCTTTAAAACCCAGTGCAGCCCAATACTGGGCCAATCTGACATTTAGCAAAATCTTCTACATCATACAGGTGAACAGCATCACACACAGACACAAACAATATGATGTTTGCAAGTTATGGATCTCAAATTCACAATGTTAGTAATCAAGTTGTTAAAATATTTACAAATAAATTATAATCTGATATGAAATTCCAAGTTTGATATTTCAGTAAAAAAACATTGAAAAAAGTTATAATAATCATTTTGTATAGGGTATACACATGTGTTGAACATCACTCTAAAGGTGTTGACCGGGAAAATGAAACCATTGTGATGAACCCTCCCACCAAGCTAGCATATTTGAGCTACAGATCAAAAATTAGAAACAATATTAGAAGCATTCTTGGGATTTTTCTGTGCAGTCTTGCATTTTAATTCACAAAACACCAGCAATAAGCTAGAAATGGCACATGAATACTTACAGTAGACTGTCCTGATCAAAACATGCCCAAAAGTAACGTCATATGATGCACCATCATGAGATACTAACCCATATAACAGCATGCTACCTTTGGCTAGAATCATGTTAGTGTTCCGGGTCTTTGACTCTGACTCGTAACGTCACACACTCAGAAGCATTTCACCATTAGACAGCAGAGAGTCCGACCTTTTTAATGATGTGTGGATGTCCATATATGGGCTTGTGGAACCTTAGCTGTATCCCAGTAAAGCCCTGTGGAGCAGCAGAGTGTATGTGAAGTAAGTGCTGTGCAGCACAGCTGACCTCTGGCTGCTTTGCCCAGGATTGTTTTGGTGTCTTTGAGTGAGGTGTTTAGAGTTTTTAACATGGCTCCGTATTTTTTGTGTAAGAAAATAATTACAAACCTGGATACCTGCTTGGAGAAGTTTTTGGAGGTAAAAAGGGGACATATGGTACCAAATGCTGTATGTTTATTTCTTTGTGCTATTAATATAAAACTTTATACAGGCACAGGTGACATGTTTGAGAACACCTCCGAAATGAAAGAAATGGCCTGTCATTACTGGCAAACGAAATATATTGTTTCACAAAACAATAAAATGAAACAAAAAACTTATTACCTATTTTTTTTGTTTTACAGCAGTTTCTAAGTCAAAAAACACATAGATTTGATACAAACACCCATTATTCTATCACATTTGAGATGTTATCTGCCAAGTTCTAGTAAAAAATTCACTCTTGTGCCTTTACTTTAAGAATAATAAGGTTTTTATTTTGGGGTACCCACCCTGGACAGAAATTGCTGAAAAATGCCCAGCAGATGGCGTTGTAGTCCAAAAATGAAATAAGGGATAAACTCGATTCAGTAATTTCACATATTGTTACTCAACTTAGTCTCAACTAAGTCTTCATAATCACATTTTTGCAATTTTCATGATATGCTCTTTCTAGAAAAATATTTCCTTTTGGAATACTGTATACAAAATTTTATTTTTGCCAGCCACCACTAGGCAGTATCCAGGCCCTTTGACCCTGCAATGTTCTAGTCATACTTTGCTTACGTGTGTGCTTGTGCAGCCTGAATGTTTCAGTTGCAGGCTGGAACCCTTTATGGAGCCCATTGATTTGTTTTTGTTATAAAATTTAAAGTTTGTGTGAACATCTCTCTATTTTGGACTAGCTGTCATCATTATCATTATCATTTCGATTATGTATGTACAATACAATTTAGTACTTTATTCATTGAACAAAGATTGGAAACTTCTGAATATTCATTTAATTTTCTGCTTTTGGTGTTGAGTATTTAATGCTGATGTTGAGATATCTTTTAATACCATCCCAGAATAATCTTTTAATAGATCTGTATTTTCCGTGATTTACTTTTTATGGCATAATTTGGCTGACACTTTATCATCCCTGGTGCTTGTTACTTTATCAAACACAGTGTCTCTCTATCACTCCCGGAGATTTACTGGAGTTGGTTGCTGTATAAACATCGCTGCTGATGCTGCTCAACTGCTCTTATTTCATGTGACTCCAATGATCTGTACTCTGCCACTTCATTGCATTTAACTTCCAGCTATTCCATAAACTTCTCTAATGGGGTCAGAGGCAACACCATCTACACTTACTTTATTCAAATCGGCGAGCTGATCGAAATGAAGACACTTCCTGAGAAGAGCTGTGAATTTTCATTTCAAAAGTACCCCTGTTCCTTGGTAATATACAGTAAAAGATCTTGTGCTTGACCTACAAAGCTGTCTTGCTTTGTAGTTCATCTTTTGATGTTTGTATTTATAATGGGCCGTGTCTTATCGCTTATATTTGATCCTTATATAGTGTCTGCTTATGTAACATACTTATCCTAGTACAAGCTAAAATTATTTTATTGATATTTGTTTAAATACATTATCAGTGTACTGTATGACTAAATATGTAAATACAAGAGAAGACTTCATATGTCTGCATAACCATCTAAAGCAAATCACAGTGTAATACTAATCATTGATTTGTTTACCTAGCACTGCAGGGGAAGCTACAATGTTTATTGTTTAGTTTTATTCTATTTAAAGTAATCTGACAAAGCACTCTGTACAGTAAGCACAATCTCACCCTCTGTGGATCATTTAAGATGAAAAGCAAACTAGATTGAGTCTAAAGTGTACTGAAAGGAATGCTAAAGATGCTCTGTGCCATCACCAGTTACTTGATGTTCATTATTATTAAAACTGATGTAAGCACAACTGGGTAAAGATCATTAAGGCCAATTACCATATTTAATTTTGACTTTAAGAAATGAGAAACACCACACAGTTCTAGCATAGTTGGGATGTTTCATCCTATAAATGCAAACAGTATTTCTATTTAAAGTATTTTTTTTTTTTCGGTATGGTGATTAATGCTGTTGTCTTACAGTTCCAGAGTACTGGCTTTAAATTTTGCCTTGGGCATTGCCTGTATGGACTTTTTACAATAATCTTGTGTGTGTTTTTCTTTCACATCACAATGACAATGGTAGGGAAATTAGAGATTCTATATTGGGCCTGGGTGCACTAGCCTTATGATAGATTTGTACCAATTCTGGTATCCTACCATGATTCCAGTGCTACCAGGATACATATTCCCCCCCTGAAGCCCTGAACTGGAAAGGTGAATTTGAAAATGGAAATAAGGATGAATAATTCAATAGACAGGATTAATAAAAAAATGTGTTACCATACAGGTGCTGCAGACTATCTACCAAGAGCAATAAGGTGTCATTGTTGCCATTCTTGGAGTGGAGGTTTTGATGCAATCTCGAGTGGTAGAAATATGTATGCCTTCTTCAGTGTTTTGTAGTGAAAATAGGCATGGTTGATGGCAGGGCTGGTGTATGGAGTGAGGCAATGAGGTGAGTGCTTTTTAAAGGGTAACATTTTCATGCAACTTTTTTTTTAATAATACAAAATAGCAATACCAAAAGGTTAAATGTGAACCTCAAGAATTACATACCTATCCTGTGCCTTATTTATATACTACCTTTAAAAAATGTGAGAAATATTATCATTATAATATAGCATCTGGGAATCAAAATGGAGTATTTGAATTCTGAAGCCACATGTTAGCACTTGGTATTGGTGTTCATTTTCATTTAAATAGGTGCCATCAATGGAGTGGGTGAGGTCAATCCTGAAGTGATCCTAAAGAAAAGTTACAATGGTAAAAATGAGCATACTCATGAGCTACATTTAGTCTTTTGCATATGATTCAGATCCAATATGATTGTGTACTGATGTACTGATATCTCTCCACAAGCTGCAAAATGGCTAACCTAATAGCATAATATGTCTAAATTTCTTTTTAGAAAAATATGCATTTGAGGTGTGACATTACAGAAAATATATAGCTTGCATCTTTTTACAGAAATGTGAAATGCAAAAAAAATAGTTAGATTTGAATGGCAGTACAAGCAAGGAATGTAAAGGGTAGCTCCTTATACAACCTGAGAGCCTGCCAGGTATCTTACATTGATGGTGACTGCACCATTATAATTTTACTGTTTGGCCCCATTAGCTGTAACTATATAAATTATATTTAGGCATTTGAACTAAACTGATTGTCCTAATACTATAATCAGATAAATCAATGAAACTGGAAGTATGATGATCATATCTAAACATTTATTCATGTTTACTATATCCGTCCTAATGTATACAAACAATGCAATATCACCATCCAATCAGTGTACGGCAGCAGTTTTTCCTACTATGGAGAACTTTTTTTTGCATGCCAAGAGTAGAAGCGAATGTGAAGAGTATAACCATCAAGTGACTAATCAAAGGATGCTATTTGTAGAGTACTAATGCAAGTTTTAATGTAAGCCCATTTGAGAGATGCTTATACTTTGAATAAAATCAGTCTATAGCAATAAATTCAAAGTTTACTGTTGTAGTTGATCATTTAATTTTATTTTGTCATGTTGGTGTCTTCTTGCTACACTAGATTGAGGATCATTATTGTTATTGTTATGGTTTCTGATTATTATTGCTATGACACCGCTAGCTGTGAAAATAAGGAGAAAAGAATACAAAGACAAAAGCCTATGATATTCGTTGTCTATCCCCCAACAATGTTTATGATTGGTCTGCACACAATTTTTGCATAGGTTTTTTAAAAGAAGTACTGAATGGAAAATAATAATAATTGACATACATAGTTATTGTGTATAGCTGTATCAAATTTTTATAATTAAGTATTTGACCAAGTGACCTGTAAAAGTTTGTTTTTACTTTCCAAGTGGTTTAATGCATTTTTATTTTTTCTGGCATATTTCATTAAGTAAAGTTGATACATTAAGATGTGGAAAGTGAATTTTGCAAGATCATCAGTACACAGTATTATGTCTGAGTTAATTTCTCTTGTCAAAGTGAGGATTTTTGAATTGCACAAGAAGACTGTGAAGAGTGAAGAGTAAAGAACAGTGGTGTTTTGACATGAAAATTCTGGTGGTGATCCCCTGGATATTGGAGAGAGGCAGGGTTAGAGGGTCTATGCAGGTGGAAATGGTGCTGGAGCTAGCAGAACAAATATATTGCCAGGGGATGCAGCAGCAGAAAATTAGAAAGAATTGAAAGGTCCGTGGCTGTTCAGCACCATTTTAAATAAATAATCGCCACACTCTCGGCTTAAGCAAGGCGTGGTAGCGTGGCAGCAGCGGTTACCGTGTGCAATGCAGGTGCGGGCATTCCCACGGTTAAGTGCACAGGTGCGGAATCACCTGTGCCTGTAATTGATACAGGGAGCTGCTAATCGCCACACCTGTGTCACGTCCCCATTTTTAAGGATAAGCGTGAGCTGGGTAGAAATGAAAGAGAGGTTACCTGGAGGGAAGACAGGATTGAGCGAGAGAGAGCAGGTGTGTGTGAGAGGAAGCAGACAGCATAGAGGAGGAGAGCCGCAGGAGATGTGTGTGCGGCCGACACTCGGGGTGGTGGTGTTAGCTGAGCATTACAGAGAGTTAGAGTGACCAGGAGTTGTGGCGCTCGCCATTTAAGTCCTGGAAGGCAGCGGAAGCTGGTGACAGAGGTTCAGAAAGGGAGCCTTTCTGTGTCCATGGACGGGAAGGATTTGAGCCTGGGTCCGGATCGAGAGCCCCGCGGTGAACCATGGAAGCAGCAGTGACCCCCGGACCTGTTAACTGTGTAGATGGAAGGCTGTGCCTGTTGAGTAGGCATCTCCTCAGTTGCTAGGTCCTGTTGGGATTAAGCTGAGGAGACAGTGGTTTTGAAGGGTTACACCAAGGCTCTTTGTTAATGGACGGATTCCTGTCAGTCATTTTAACCTTGATTTTATTGGAAGTATTTATTGGCAATTTTAACTTTAACATTTTACACCTTGTTTTTATGAATTATTTATAAAGTTGGAGAACTGAACTTTGGACACTGTTTTGATTTTTATTGTTTAATAAAAGCACTGCACACTTTACACCTTCTCCTTGCTCCATGTGTGATTTGTCCTCATCTGCCAGCTCATTCAGTTATGTTATCGACGGTGTTGGGTTCAAGAGGCTCCAAAAATAGGAAGAGGGAGCATGGAGCAGCCAGCACTGTCACACAGGCACGCTAGGGAACATCAGCAATGATAAAAAGTCAGCCAAATAATTTAATAAAAAGCATACAAAATAAAGATCTATCAATGTATTATCATGCAGTACAACCACCAAAAGACAGTATTAAATGATACCTCAACATCAACATCAAATACTTAATGCTAAAAGAAGAAACCCAAATGAAAATACTAAACTTATTTGCACATAAGTAATCAATGTGATCAGGTAAATCGGAGGAGCACCAATAGTAAAGGATTATAACTAAGTTTACAAAACACGTATCAAAACCAGTTGTATCTGGGACTTGCCATAAGGAAGGGTAATTCATGTGGATGAAAGCTTTCTAAACAGGGCTTAAAAAGGGAGGAAATGACTTAATGCTATGTGGAACTTTGCACATTTTATCAGAGGCTAACAATGAGTGTTTGAAGTCAGAATGATCAGGATGGATTCATTTAATAATGACTTTCTGTAAGTGGAGGGCTAATTCTTTAGCTAATTGTTTTGTGCTTGAATTAGCGAGTTAGATGGGACTGTAACTCAGACATAGTGTATGATCCTTAACCAGTAATATTGGTTGTCAATTCTATAGTTTAGATGATCTGAAGAGGTAGCTTCATTGATCATATTAAAGAGGGATAATTGTTTCCAAAATGTGAAAATTACCTTGGTGGGGTGGCATCCAACCTTGGAGCCTTTCCAGTACTTATAGAGTCCAAAGCTCCTGTAACTTCAGCCAAAGAAATGAAAGCATTTAGAAGAGTATCATCTTCTGTAAGATTGCGAAGAGCAACATTATTGAGGTAATGTTATGTTAAATTATTTGTGGTAGTAATAATAATTCTTTGCATTTATATAGCGCTTTTCTCACTACTCAGAGCGTTCAACAATTGCATGTTAAGGGTCTTGCTCAAGGGCCCAACAGAGCAGAGTCCCTTTATGGCATTTACGGGATTAGAACTGGCAGCCTCCCGATTGCCAGTGCAGATCCCTAGCCTCAGAGCCACCACTCTGCCAGTAATCTAAAAATGTATTATTAATTATCTGGGATCATATGAATTAAAGACAGAATTAGTGTGGATATATGTTGTGAAGGTAAACAAGACATTTTTCTTGATTCTGAAAGCAATCAGCCTGCTTGGCTTGGCCACCGAAACATAATAGTGGGTCCTAATACTATGAATTAAGAATTTGGCTGTTTGAACTACAAGGTTATTGAACTCAGTTCTAGTGTTATCAATTCAAATTTGATGATCTTTATTGACCACAAGAGGGTGTGTCCTTTCGAGAGATGAGGGTTTAGATTGAAGCACCATGTAGATGCTGGTAAGTAAGGCAGGGTCAAGCATGGGTCAAACGCATGCCAAAAGAAATCCCTAAGTCCAAAAGTTTGTTTTAAAATATTTTGTGAAAATTCAAAGCAAACAGTCCACACAAGAATAAAGAAAAAGTTTGTTACACACATAGAATAAAAGACAAAAAATGTGGAAAAAATGGCTCTTCTGTAAACTTGGATTTTCTTGTCAAACTTCAATCATTTCTTTACTTAAAGATGCTTTACTTCGCCTTCAGTATGCTGTAGACATATGGCACTGCAGATTCAATAGAGCATGTTGCATTACATACTATCGGGCACGTTAAGGCACAGTTTGAAACCGTGTGCCCACCATGCCTTACTCACGGCAAGGCAGGTCACTAACTGAGCCTAATCTATAGTGAGAGAGACAAGAAATATTTAGAATATACCAACTTATGGGGGTTATAAGAACCTCCCATAGACTATGCACTAATATATAGGCAGACATTTAATTAATATAACTTAAATAACTAGCAAATGCCTCTTACACACTGTAATGCTATGGAGTTTAGTTTGTGCCACATGTAAGGAAAAAAAGATACTAAGGCTGTGAATAAAGCCTTTAGTTGCCTTTCAGTTAGCACTATCTGCACAGCCAATACTGAACTTCAGGAAGTTATCCTGTTTTAAAAGTAAGTTGTTCACCACAAGTTTGTTATTAAGAAGAGAATTACTGCATTTTCACCTCAGAGCACAGGACATAAGAAATGAAAAGCACATCTGCAAATAGTTAAATCTGTGATCTGAAAACACACAAGAGAGCAACAAGATATCCAAAACTAACAAGAGTAAAATAAAAGTGTAATAAATACAGGAGTGTGAATTGTGACAGAACAAGGATAAAAGACAAAGTAAATGAAACAGATCTATTAAATTAAAATTGGCAGTAAATTGCATAAAGATGATACAGAATGAGATGTGTGCTTGCCAAGAGATGACAGAGTCCTGACTAGCAATTTATTTCATGCAGTGTCCACGTCGGTGCCAAAGAGAAGCTTGCAATAATAGAATTTAAGCAGTTAGCCAGTGAGGACAAAAGAGAAGGAAGGCAAAAAATTATTTATGATCTTCCAGCTCTGTCTGCAAAATCTGTTATAATTTTGTTTTATTTTAATTTTAATTTGGCTTTCCTGTTGTACTTTGGTTGACTTTTTAAAATCAGTATTGAGTTTTGAAACATGAAAATTGCCATTTTGCTAATGATTTTTCTATTTGGAATTTATTTAATTAAGTTAAAATATTTATTCAACTTCCATTTTGTGGAGCAGCAGCTTCTGTGTTTCTTATGAAATGACCTGGAAGTGTACTGTGTGTGATAAGCTATCAGTATAATGGTCACTTCTTAAATCACGTGAGTTTACAAAAAAAAAACTGGAGATCAGCAGTTCAGATATTAGGAAAGCATAACTGTTACAAGAAGCTGAAACCAAAATCACAGAAACGATGCACTGATGGGAGCAGTCCAATTAGTGACTGCAGTTAATATATATTATTAAATATAATGGAGGAATGGGTTAAAGCCCAATAGATCATTTTGAAAATGCTTGCAAAGGCTACATTAGTCAAAGTATGGAAATACAATGCATCACCAGAGGTTTTATATGAAACTTTTATAGCTACAGAACTCCCACATCTCACTGTCAGCAGGAAGCAAGCTAAATTTTCCCAAATGAGACAAAGGCATTGGTAAGAAACAGCTGAATAACAGTAAAAATATTAGAGCAGTTATGACAAGAACAGAATATCCCACCTAGCATATCTCATAAAGTTCTGTTCACTTGATTCTTGCAAAGAAAATGCAAACTATAGAAGTTCTGAAGGTCCACAGAGAATTGGTGTTTACCACATTGACGGGTAGCGTCTTCTGTGCATGTATGACTTTCTCTATTAAGAATTTGTATTGAAAGCAACAGCAGCCAAACAAAAGGGGTCAAAAAAGTACCTTCAGCTCAATAGGGATTCATCAGCTGTAAGACAGTGAAAAAGTAAAAAGATATACTGGGTATCAAAGAGGCATGGAATGCTTTAAAGATTTTTAGAAAAGTAAAGTTCATAAATTGTTCCATGAAGGTAAAGCAATCCCTAGTAAGTGTTATAAACAGTACAGGTAATACAAGGTCCATTTTTAGCCATCAGGAGAACCTGATTAGGAAAGGATAAAAAGAATTAGAATGGCTTCTGGAAGGTCATATGGAAAGAGAAGATAAGGCAAACGGGAATGAAGCCAGCAGACATTTCATCAGCCGACATTTTGATGCTGAGGTGTCATTGTGGCAAAGAAACGGTGAACATAAAATTCACTATGGTCTGAAAAGAGGCTTAAAAGTGATAGTGTAACATATACAGTAGCAGTAGTTCACATTACCTCAGATAATCAAGGATGTACTGTATGTGTTTGCTACTTGATGAACCCAAGAGGTTATATCACTTATTGTTGAATAACTTCCTGAAGTAGTGTCGTCTGAGGGATCAGAGGTCATAAACAGTCAGCTTAGGCTTATGTCCTTTCCTTTTGCGCACCAGAACATCTCCAGATTTCTTGAATCTTTTAATTATATTATGCACTGTTCAGGATGAAATACCCAAATCCTTTCGAATCTCTTGTTGAGAAATGTTGTTTTTAAACTTTGCAATGATTTTCTCACACATTTATGGCATAATTAGTGGTCCTCAGCCCTTCTTCGCTTCTGAAGTACTAGTCTTTTCTAGATACAGCTTTTATACTAAAGCATCATCTGCTCATACTCACATCATTATTTTATTATTTTTTTGACTCATTGTTGGTTCTAAATTGCCCTATCCCAACTTTTTTGGAACATGTTTCAGGCCCTCAATGGCAAGAATAGATTTATATTTATTGAAAAATGAAGTTGACTAAACTAAACATTAAATATCGTGTCTTTATACTGTTTGTAATGGATTACAAGTGAATTTTTAAATCACCGCTTTCTGTTTTTATTTGCAATTTCTACACCATCCCAAGTTGGGATTGTAGTAATCACCTGTTTAATATTAGGCTCTTTCAGAACCTTACATGATGCAAATTACCGTCATTATATTTATAAGTTTTTTTTTAGCTTCACTGCTATGTATGCAAATTAGATGTTCTATATAATTAAATTGAGTACATTGTTTTGGGGGCGGCACGGTGGCGCAGTGGTAGTGCTGCTGCCTCACAGTTAGGAGACCTGGGTTCATTTCCTGGGTCCTTCCTGCGTGGAGTTTGCAAGTCCACACACAAATTCTCAGTTCTATTCAGATCTGGACTCTGACTCAGCCACTCCAGGACATTAACATTGTTGCATTAAACCATTCCTGCTTTGGCTTTATGCTTGGAGTTGTTGTCTTGATGGAAAACAAATCTTCTCCCAAGATGTAAATTTTTTGCAGATTGCATCAGGTTTTCCTTTAGGATTCCTTCTATTTTGCCACATTCATTTTAACTTCTGTCCTCACAAGCCTTCAGGGGCTGCCGCAGAAAACCATCCCCACAGAATGATGATGCCAATACTATACTTCATGGTGAGGATGGTGTGTTTTCAATAATGTGCGGTGTTTCAAACCTGGAATTTAGTCTGATGGTCAAAAATCTCAATTTTGTTCTCAACAGACCACAGACGCTTGCCCCAGCCGATTTCAGAGTCTCCCATATGTTTCCTGGCAAACTCTAGCCAAGATGTCATGTGCTTTTTTAAGTATCTTTCTCTCTGCCACTCTCCCATAAAGCAGCAACGATTTAAGCACCTGTCCAACAGTTGTTATCTGCACAATCTCTCCAAATTAGCTACTGTAGCTTGTAACTCCTTCCGAGTTATCAAAGGTGTCTTGGTGGCCTCTCTCACTCATCTTCTTCTTACACAATTTACTCAGTTTTTGTGGATGGCCTGCTCCAGGCATGTTTACAGCGGTGCCATACTCTTTCCATTTATTAATGATTGATTTAACTGGGTTCCAGTGGATATTTCATGACTTGGATGTCTTCTTCTCTCGATCCTCAGACTTGTGCTTTTCAATTACCTTTTCACTGAGTTGCTTGGAGTACTCTTTTGTTTTCATTGTGTAGGTTAGGCCACCATACTGACGCAGCACAAGATGACCCCCCCACATACAGGTGCATTTATACTGCAATCAATTGAAGCCCCTTGACTGCAGACAGGTGATCTCTCTTTAACAAATAATGTGATTTCTAAAGCCAATTGGATGTTTCAGTAGTGATTTAGGTGTGTCACATGTAAGAGTGAATGCTTATGTGATCAATTACTTTGTGCTTTATATTTGTAATTAACTTAGACCACTGTGCAGAGATTTGTTTTTGACTTTGACAGTGTCAAAAAAGCCAAGTTAAATCCACCGTGATTCAATGTTGTATAACAATAAAATGCAAAAACATCCAAAGGGGTGAATACTTTTTAGAGGCAGTGTAATCTACAACCACATCTCTATATATTAGGTGTATGCATGTCTTAAAATCTATATAGATATTGTATATTATCATATTTAATATTCATTATCTGTGGTGGGCTGGCACCCTGCCCGGGGTTTGTTTCCTGTCTTGCACCCTGTGTTGGCTGGGATTGGCTCCAGCAGACCCCCGTGACCTGTAGTTAGGATATAGCGGGTTGGATAATGGATGGTTGGATGGATATTCATTATCTGTTGAGTTAAATATTTAAGTTGAAGTGGTGTGGTTTGTTGGGATCCATGTAATATGCACTGTTCATAATAAACAGGCTTAATACAGTTTTGTTCACAGTGCATCCTTTATGTTGTAAAAATAAACATTAAATATACCTTAATAATTACTTGATTACACATTGCATTCCATGTCAGTTATCAAAAAGTTAATAAAATGAACTATAATTTTAAGTTATTGCTTTAACTTGAACATGCTGTGTCTTAAGCCTGACTTGAATAGTGATAAGAATTTCTATTGTATCAATATTGATATTTTGGGTGTTCATTAAGGTAATGAGACATTTAAGGTTAAAGCTGACTTATAGTCTTTCTGTCCCTAGCATAAAGATTAAATGAGAAACATGACCTTGGAAATAAATGCAGACTTTAAGTAGCGTGGCTAAACAGAGTACGCATAAAGCATTTGAAAACTGAATAAAGCAGTTGAAAATTGACCTTACTAATAAGTCTGCACTAAAAGAATTGAAAATGGGCCTTTCTATAATCTTTGTTTTGTCTCTGGAGATAGGGCCATGAAATGATGCAAACAGATGGTTACTATACATTTATTTTCATACATACCCTGTTAATATTATCTAAAACAGTTAACTAAAGCAACTATCTTTAGTGCTTAAGCAGCATTACTGATCAGAAATGTGTTTTTTTTTTCTTTTCCAAATTGATGTTCATCATTTCTTAACATATCTGCATTCCTAAGCATACATTCAGTATGTTTATCAAAACTCTTTTGGAGTATTCAAGTAACCAAATTTAGTTATTCAAAATGTATTTAATTCAGCCTACCCACTAGCTGTTCCAGTCAAGTAGTGGATGGTACTTCTGCCTCACAGCTTCAAAAACCAGGGTGTCTGTCTGGGTATCCTTAAGATACTCAGATCTCCTCCCACAGTGTAAATGTGTGAGTGTTAGTTTGGTTGGTGAATTTAAGTAGACCCTGTGTAAGTAGCTACTGTATAAAGTGTCTGTAATGACCTGGAAGTTTAATATCTTCACCACAGGCATAAAAAGATGTAGAATTTCTGCTAAGAAATGCCATATGAAAATCAAAGTCCAATGTACTGAAAAAAGCAAATACAATGACTTGTTATTACTGAATCTTGACATACTGTTACTCAAGACAAAAGAGTAGTATCTTTTCCTGGAGCTTGAAAGCTCTTTAGATTTTTGATGCTATGAAAAATTGAGCCTATGTGGAAATGCTCGGCTCATTCCTCGGAAACATTATTGGTGATGGCGTGTTGAAGTGGCTCCCGGTGGGATCTGGCAGCATGGAGCTAACCTGCACTGTCACAGACATTATTGGTAGGTGAAAGCTGAGGACATAGTGGAAAAGAAGCTTTTTATCCTATGTATATCCAACAAGTGGTGAAGGTATATGATGATTACAACTATCACATAACTCATTTCTGAATGAGCTCAAGCGTCACCACAGGAAGAGCTTCATGTGCATTTCTGAATAGCTTAAGGACTTGGGGTCTGAATAGACTGTGTTCAGGACCTCAGCTATGGAGGCAACCTACAAGAGGCTATAGCCAAAATGCTTTTGATGTCTGCCATGGCAGCAATCCTAGGGCCCATTTCGTGACGTGAAACAAACTGTGAACCAGAATAAGCCATTGAAGAAGTTCCATAGTACTGTAAACGTGTGATTAGTTGGTTTATGTATAGGAAAAGGAATGATTTAAAAGAATTGTGAAAGTGGCAAATTATAGTACATGGTTGGAATTTGGGGATGATGTTGAGGAACACTTCAGGCATGACAGAAAGAAGTTTTGTAACTTGTTCAGGAGCCTGAGGGCCAAGTTTGGGAAGATGGTAAGGAGCATAAATAACTGAGGTAATCAGCTTGTGAAGTCCACAGATGAAGTGTTGGAAGTAGGGATACGTCATTACCAAAAGATATTTAAGAAGGAAGAGGTAATATGTTCAGGGTTGAGTGAAAGACCAAACAGATGGATGAGAGCTGCTGAGGTACAGTAGTAAAGAGATGAAAAGGATGTACAAATTGAAAAACTGATAGGGGCAGTAAAAATGATAAATGGAGAAAAGGAAAGATGGCATGGAATAGTACATACAATGATATTGGGGTGAGGTGTGAGATGGTGGATAAACTATGATATAATGCATCAGAATTGGAAAGACTGTCAAATGATAAGTGACTTAGAGAAAAATATCATCATCATATTATTCAAGAAGGGAGACTCATCAAAGTTACTACAGATCAGTTTGCTTTCCTCTGTCTCAGCCAAGATTTAGCGGCTATGGGACATTCATATTCACACTGTTAAAAATTGGTGATTTATGTATTTTATTTAGGGACATCCTTGCCTTGATCCACACACTCTCACTCATTTAGACACTTAAGCACTGTTGATAAATTCAAAAAAGAAAATAGTGCTGCTATAAAGATAAACTGCAGGATATTCCATAAAAGAATCAGATGGAGGAACCAGAAGTAGAGGAGAAGCAAGCAGGATTCAAGCCATGAAGGCTAAACCCAGGAGCTTATCTGTTTGTTACAAATACTATGTGACAAGTACTTCAGTAGTGGTGGGGTCAGCGTACTTGGCCTCCAAGATATCATCAAATCTGCTTTTGACTCTTTACCCATGAGGAGATTTGGTGAGTCTTGGAGAAGAAACCTGCCCCAGAGAAGTTGGTGAGAGCCATTAAGGCCATGTATATGAATGTTGAGAATGGTGTTCATATGGATAGACGAAGTATCTGTACAGAAGCCGTGATGGAGCTGAATGAACCATTGATGGTACAGGGTATATAGGTAAATATGGACAAGAGCAGATTATGATAGTGTTCATGTCAAAGGAAGAAGCTAAAAAAATGTCCTTAAGATGCAACAGAACAGAATGGACCAGACATTATTGTATGAATATCTTGGGACCATTGTTCATTAGATGTTGATGATGTATACTCACTAAGCCTGTCACAATTGTGACAATTTGTTTGACAGTTAAATAATATGATTAATAAATTATTTGTCCTTTAAACTTTTTGTCACTATAACTTAACTAGTACAAGCACAGGGATGTTATAATAATGCACATATGCCAGCCGAAGAAAAGGCTATTTATCGATATTGAACTTCAGAACATAAACAGGTAAATACTTTGAAACATGAACCCTCACTGGGAACAATCACAGGACATACTCCACGGCACACTTGTAAACTTGTAGTCAACTCATTGTGATCTTCTCTCTCGTATGGTAATCTTCAGAGCCGCTGACTCCTGCTTTCTCGGCTTCCCCACCACACTAAGCTGTCTCTCTGAAAAAAGCACCAGCACCACAGGCCCAAAGGGTGCTGCAAAGCAACTTGAGATCTATTGATGTATCATTGTACTTTTAAATGGTTATGGAAAATAATTGTGAACAGGCGATTATCTAGTAATCACAAGTGGCCTAATACTCACTGTGAGAAAGATAGTTTCTCTTTAAAGCAGTGGTCCTGCGTGGCCAAATATACAAATGATTAGGATTACATGCTCATGACTGTTACTAGGGGCTGCCATCTGCGTTTGCCGTTACTTGAGAACTAGAGAAGGATTGGGCCTTAGTAACCTGATTCTGTTTACTGACTTACCTTGTGAAAGAGGAAGGTAATGGATGTTATATGTAAGCCTCTGACCTGCATAAATAAAGTTAATCACAGCGTTAGCATCTGCCTCTGTCACACCTTTGCTGCAAAGAAAGAACTCTTAGGTGAACTTTGGAGCTTCATCCGTCTGTCTGTCTTTTAACTGAAGCATTTTCATATCTTCTAAAATTTTACATTGTGTAAACTGTCCATAATTACATTTTGGTTCCCTGCTTAATCCAGTTTTTTAGTGGATAAGCTTTCCTGCTTTTAACTTTGTTAAATGGTATGACTCAAACCACTTACACCTGAGCACCAACAAAACCAACGAGCTGGTGGTGGATTGTAGGAGACCCAGGCCCCTCCTGGACCCTGTGATTATTAGAGGTGATTGTGTGCAGAGGGTACAGACCTATAAATACCTGGGAGTGCAACTGGATGATAAATTGGACTGGACTGCCAATACTGATGCTCTGTGCAAGAGAGGACAGAGCCGACTATACTTACTTAGAAGGCTGGCATCCTTCAACATCTGCAATAAGATGCTGCAGATGTTCTATCAAACAGTTGTTGCGATTGCCCTTGTCTACGCAGTGGTGTAGGAGGGAGCATAAAGAAGAAGGACGCCTCACGCCTGGACAAGCGGGTGAGGAAGGCAGGCTGTATTGTAGGCACAGAGCTGGACAGTTTGACATCCGTGGCACAGCAACGGGCGCTAAGCAGGCTCCTGTCAATCATGGAGAATCCACTGCATCCACTGAGCAGTATCATCTCCAGACAGAGGAGCAGCTTCAGTGACAGAAGATCGTTCCTCCCCCACGCTGCATCTAAATTTTTTTTGTACCTTCACACATTTCTAGTTTTGTCCGTACACCAGGTTTTAGTATGAATTCTAAGCAAGGCATTATACATGAAGACCCTGGTCTGTTGTGGGTCTGTTTGGCCAGATGCCACACTAGTAATCTTCTAACAGTTATACCGTGTCTCCAATTTTTTGCAAACGCCTTATATAAAGTACATAATGGTGATATTCTATCTCAGGAACCAACCTTTGCTAGTTGCTTACACTTTGCTAGTAAACCTAACTTGTACATCTTGAGATGTGGAACTTAACAATTGCTAATATAGTACACAGTTACCTTGCTAGGACTCACCATTTTTTATATTTTCAATTATTTAGAACAATTTCCTCTAAAATATGCAGGTGGCATTTGTTATACTTTTTTACAGTCCATCATTCCAGAGGAAGCATTTTCATATGTGATACAATGTTGTTTCACCTAGGACATATTTGTTTATCTGCCTACTGTTCAGTGACCAAAGGACCTAACAGCCCAGTTTAAATTAATTGCTGTCTAAATCCGTCTCATAAAAAGAAGCAGTTTAAAAAAATTCAGATTTTTTTGCCCTCATTTCTTATTTGCCTAGGCATGTCATTATGAATAATTTCAAATCTTGCATAAAGACAGATTTAAAAATTCCCAATGTACGCACATGTTTTTTGCATATTCAGAAAGAAATGAATATTCATGCCACCCTGTTCACACATTAGAAATTACTTTACACAACAGGAAAACATTAAATGTACAAGTGTGGAGAAAAGACCAGAAACATGTGAAATTTATATTAATATATTTCAAAGATCAGCCTGTTAACAGATTTTTCATGTGTCAGCTTCTAGAGACTGCCAAGTCACATCTCCTTACGTAGGTGTCTTCAACCACCACTTGAGGGCCTGATCAGGGTATTCACTTGCTAAGTTTTGTAGAATTAGGTCTTAAAAAAGTTCTTTTCATGGACATGAAAAAACTGGACAGTATAAAGTTTGACAGTTATTTCTGGTAACTATGGAATGTTTCAAGCAATAATTCCTTGAAACATCCAAATTTGGTTACACTGTGCTTGGCTTTATTTTGTAGGCATTTACATTTTTCAGTCTCGCAAATGAGATGGCCTGAGCTTTGTTCATGTAATATATTTTTATGTTCTGTGATGAATTGAGCTTGTCGCCTTACTGTGAAAAAGTATATGAAAGTGTCTCAATTTTTTTACACTTGTATTTACAACAAAGTACTATTTCCTTTCTTTTTTTATATAAATCATTTATTGGAGAAGGTGCAATTTACCTGCAAGTGTGTGTGTGAGCATCAAAGTGTCCTGCACTGGGGTGGCGATGTCCAGGATTGCCTTCTGCCTTCCATCCAAATAAGACCCTAAATTTGACTGGGCACGCTTGGAAGAGAAAGGACTGATGTATAACATTTTCAAAGTGTAACACATTTTGCCATAAAGTAAACATGGTAGAAAGAAACTAGAATCATGTAAAAGTGAAAAGAACTGGATATTGTTTTCATTAGAATTACTTCCATTTACTCATCACTTTATTTTGTCTGCCGCTTTCTGACTCACTGGTTCGAGTAAACCCCCATATATGATATACCGTTTAACTTGTCTTGATGTCTAGTTATGCAAGACATTAATATTTATGGGGTTCCCACATTTTGCCCATAGACCTAGAAAACATATACTTTTAGGCCAATTTTGGACCATATTTTGTGCAGGAAATTTCACTCTTATGATAAACAGTAAACCAATACGTGGCTACAGCAAAAATGATCAGAAGAGCTGGAAGCTGTGTATGCCACATCTAACGAACTGAGGGTTTCACCCCCTAATGGGATGCAAGGGATCAAAAATATTCATTTTCACAAAACATTGAAAAAATGGGGATCAGTAACATATGCATGTGGAATGTCATTTTAGGGTATTATGAGGTTTTGAATATGATAACATTTTTGAAAATCGATTCTTTACTGGTGGTCCTAGCCCTCTAACAATCACTCCCAGGAGGTTAAAAATCACAGATTTTAAACATAAACATACCAGGTATTGTTTCAGGCCGTTTCAAGGTCAGTGATTACTAATATGATATTTTTGGATTTCTGATCCTTTACTAGGGATCAAGCCCTTGATAGAACTTTATCAGAGGGTGAAATTGACAGATTTGTATTACAATCAAGAATATTTAAACTTTAAACATTTAAATTGAAGTACAAATTTTAATATTTCAAATATTTGGTGCAACTATGTTGTTCTAAATCATAAAGTCAATCATTACATCTCTTTTATGAACACCCCAAATTTGGGTGGATTATGCTAATTCAGAATTTTAAATAGTTGAATTGTTCAATAAATTAAATTGTAAGACTAATAGGATAATGAGGTTATGCGCTTTGTGTTGCTGGCAGAGCTGACTAGACTAGACTATCTATAAGCAATTATCTGGGTTTGTTTTTTTTATGATATAACAAACGACCCTAAACAGAGAGTAAAATCTAATAATGTATATGATGGGTCAAAAGTGACTCGAAGAAAATAGCAGTTTTCAAAATATACAAACTGTAGAAAAATTTGATATTTTGAAACTTTTTTTGTTTTTTCTAGTTTTTACTAAATGTCTTCACATTTCTGAGCTGGAAAGATGACATTTAGGATGCTTTTTTTATAGGCAAACATACTACCCTAAATGAGGCTGAAAAATCCATTAAAGTTAGTGGTGGGTCAAAGCTGACCTGAAATACATTGCATTCTCATTTATTATTTATTTTTTTACTGCTTGTCAACTGGGGTATATGTATGAAAAGTTTCATCCTGAAGAATAAAAATGTAGGGTGCATTTACTGAACTTCAACACTAACCCAGGTGTAATTTGACCCAATGATGTTGCAAGATTTATTTAGTTTCTGAGTTGCAGAGAGCCAGAGCCTATTAATATGTCCACTGCTCTCAAGGCAGCAGCCAAATCTTGATGGTGGGCACCGGCCCATTATAACCAAACTAGCTATTAAAATATTTAAAACAAAATAGTAACACTCCTGACTGACTTTGTTTTATTCACCATTGGACATGTGGAACACGTGTCTTCCCTGTGACTAACAAAATTCACTCGCTCTTCCACAGTATGAAAGATGCTTGTATCAAGTGTCAGTACGCATATGAACATACGTAGTAATAATAAACTTGGCAGAGATGCAGTTTGACTTTCTTTTGACTTAATTGGTGTGGGATGAGCAAAATGCAAATTGTAAATGAATGATTAATCAGACTTACATAACAAGTGAACAGTTATGAAAACAGAAGGAAAAGATGCTCAGAAAATGCTAGATACTGACAATGGTGAACTAGAGATCTGAAAATCTTGCAAATGACCTCAGATACAGTGTTAAAAAAGCACTGCTGCTTTCATCACATGCTATGAATGTCTTTGTTAATAATTTATGAATATTGGCCTCTTAAGACCACCTCGCCATTCTTGGCATAGTGCTTACAGTTTTGAATAGTAATATAAGAGCTGGTGCATTCTAAACATCAGCTGGAATACCTGGGAAAACAAAAAACAAATTGGGCTATCACCATGTGGTTGAATGGTGTCCTCTTCTCAGTTAATTTATCAAAGCTATAATAGCTGCTTTGGGATCAGAAGTGAAATAGTAGTAAAAGAGATTGCTTGACATTTGCTAGTAATAGTAACTTAAACAAAATTGGTAAGATTTTACATTGTAAAATTTGCTGTCCTTCTCAGATGTTAACTGTAAAAAGGCAGAGTATGTCACAGCTATAAAAGTCCATTACCAAAGAAATCATCAAATATACTCTAGCAAGTGAAGCTATCAGAGATACTTAAACCTTGAAAGTCTGGCTGTTGCTACACACAAACGTGCAATATGAAAAGCTGGTAATAGAAGTAAATTAATGTACTGGTTTATGTGTTGTAGTAATCACATCAACATTTAATTTAATGGTTAGTAGTAAATGTGGTTGATTTGGAGGCAGCAAGCAAAAAAAACACACATAACATTTTCTAACCCACTTAATCCAATTGAGTGTCACGGAGAACCAGAGTGTATTCCAGCAACACAGTGTATCAGTCCATGCCATGACCGTCTTACGCGCACACCTACATATTAGTCAGCATTGTGGCCATGTAGGTCAATTACGAATTAACATACTTAATAACTGTGGTCAAAATGACCAAATGAAAGACAAGGGGCAAGTACCAAAGTTAACACGACAAAATCAATCACCAAGGTGCAATGTACTAAAACAAGGTATTCTAAAAAGTCCAAAAAAAAAGCAAAAAGGTCTGTATTATCCTTTCCATAACTAATCCAAAAGTTATATGTAGAAAAGAGCACACTGATGTCATTTAGAACAGTGTTACAAGTGACATCACAGGCCACAATATATCAAATAAGGTAAAACAACAAACAAGAAAACAATGGCATCTGTGGGAGAAGCAAAGTACAAAATAGCACCATAATCGTGTTGAGACAGTCTTACACCCGAAAACATGAGGCTGAGTCTCAACACTTTAGCAAAACCAGCTTTATTCAACTTGAAACAGGAACAGCAGGGCTATTTATTGCAGCGGGAGCTACCGCTCTCCTATACACAGACGCAGCAAACGGGCAAAGTTGGGGCCAGGTCAGTGGCTAAGTTATACTGTTGCCTGAATTTATAATGTCCCTTGCATCAACCATCGGCAACAGGCGTGCATAGCGAGATGTTGTTCGGCTTGTGGTTGTTTCCATGGTGCTCTGCTGCTGCACTGCGAATCTGTAGTTGCCTCAGCAATAGACAAGCAGTCCTCCACAGACGCGACAGTTGCACTTCGGTGTGTCGTCCTGTTGGGAGAGGTCCTAAAAGGGCTCTGAAACCTAACATTGCAAATCCAATAGAGCTAATATAGAACTGTTATACAGGTTTTCATATTCAAATAACAACAATTAATGTTCCCTGAACATCTTTTGGGATGTGATAGGAAAAAACTGTGGTGCTCGGAGCAAAGCTGTTGCAGACGTAGGAAGAACAGGCAAACTCCTCACAGAAAACAACTTATTGAGGGATTTGAGCTCAGAAAGCACCAGTGCACAGCACAACTGTGCTACCCAAAAAACCAAATAATAATAACAATAAATTCTTAATGAACATGCTCAAAATAAGCTTAAAATTGTGTTTGTTACAGCATCACATAAAATGGCTTGACAAATGTTTCTGAAATATTTGGGCATGTTTAAGATAGCTTAATGTAACCTAGAATGTACATTTTTTTTGTCTTCCATCTTGTCTAGTTACGTTCAAGAATTTAACTTTCAGTTGTAAATTATTTATAGTTCGTGTTTATGTAGCAATTACAGAAGCCAATAGCCCATGCAAAGAGCAGATACAGTATCTCAGCAAGTGTAAATCAAGACATTCTCTAGATAGGTTGTCAAGCTGCATTACCAATAATTTCATGATCACCACGGGCATGTGAACAGTTAAACAGTTAGGAAGTCATTTCAAGTTATCCTACATTGTATCAAGTTCACCAAACTGTAGTCATGTAGTGGCCCAGCATGTAATCCATACCACACCATTTCCATAAGTTCAGTACTGTCTGGTGTACAGAGTACCATGAAATACTTACATAATCGACATGCAGAACCTGCTGCCACTCTGCCATGATCAGTATTACTACTGCCTTACCTCAAAACTTATGTCTTTATCTGAAATAAGAAGCAACATGCCCTAAAACATCTCAGAACAATGTTTGCTGTGAGTATATCCTTATATTTGCACACATGATGAGCAAATTTTACATTTCTCCTGACATTAATAAGGTTATATACGTTGTTATAAAAGTTTTCATTTATTGTTCCAATACAGAAAAAAGGAGAATAGAAAACACAATGCTTACAATTTCTAATAATATTTCTAAGGAAGAAAAAAAAGAATATTTAAAGGTCTCTGTTTACAATAACAAATGTGATTCCTTCCTCTTCCTCTGGGTCGATTTACATTATTAAATTAGGCTTATTGATTTTGTTGAATTTCCAGTGTGTTTGAAAGCAACAAATATTTTATGGGGTACCCTCCCTCTAAATACAACCTAAGAAGTTTTTTTTGTTATTTTCTTTAATTGTGTATTGGTTATTTATGATGACAGTTTCATTTTTACTGGTTATGACCACAACATGCTTCAGTACTTTTCTCTGGGAGGGCTCTATGAGAGAGATCATTTCTATAAAACATATTAAAACAATGCTGCTGGGATAGCTTTTGGCTCGCTGTGTCCATACAGTGGAATAAGTGGTGTCACAATAAGGATGAATGAATAAACGTTTGACTGTTTAAGATTTTTAGGGTAATAATGTACAGTACATGTATGGTGACAAAAGTGGTTGTCACCTCCTACCAAAATATATTGCTGTGACATATCCAATGACAATTAAAATACCCTGAAAACTACAGTGTCGATCCACGACTCCATGAGGATGTTCCAGCATTTGACATGTCACAGTCCCCCCAGATTGGTCATCCCAAAAGTATGCCATACATTTCATTTTTCAATCAATCAGTTTTTTCACTCTGCTTATCCAGAGAAGGGTTGCGGGGCAACTGGAACCTATCACAGCAATCAATGGGCACAAAGGAGGAACAACACCTGGACAGGGGGCCAGCCTGTCACAGATTTTGAAATATACTGTATAATTTGTATAAATGTTGTGGTGAATGCTCATGCATCCTTCTGTCTACAACCATAATAGCAAGCAGATACATTCAAACAAAAATCTCAAGATGGAAGCAAACTACCTTCTGTGTAAAATAAGCATATTAAC
This sequence comes from Polypterus bichir lapradei, assembly GCA_026402145.1. Lineage (NCBI taxonomy): Eukaryota > Metazoa > Chordata > Cladistia > Polypteriformes > Polypteridae > Polypterus > Polypterus bichir. Next base: position 7,074,018 of record JANRMT010062842.1, on the reverse strand, counting down.
CTCTAATAAGGACAAAATCTTCAACTGTTTGCTTGTTGAGATCCTACCCCACTAGGCACTCTCAGCTACCTCCTGGAAGAAGTCTACCACAACAATTTGTTAATGGTGGTAAAGAAACAGTGTCTATCAGTACATTGGTGGTGTTTACTTATTTTACAGCATTCTAGTTGCTTTCCTTAAGCCCATTTAAAAAGAGAAACAACATTAATCTTAGTGTGGCATTTGTTGTCTTGCTGCTGTCTACGCCAACTGAAATTGAAATATATTACAAAATTTTATAAACAGAAAGAAAAAAAAACTGTGGCACTCTTGTATAAAAACTATTTAAACTTTATAGGAGAAACACAATTATTTCCTACCTTATGGTTTACGATAGATAGATAGATAGATAGATAGATAGATAGATAGATAGATAGATA
>JANRMT010062842.1:7061429-7073589 GCA_026402145.1 Polypterus bichir lapradei | reverse complement strand
ATAGATAGATAGATAGATAGATAGATAGATAGATAGATAGATAGATACTTTATTAATCTCAAGGGGAAATTCACATAATCCAGCAGCAGCATACTTTTTGGAAATGATACTGCTCAGTGGATGCAGTGGATTCTCAATGATTGACAGGAGCCTGCTCAGCACCCGTCGCTCTGCCACAGATGTCAAACTGTCCAGCTCTGTTCCTACAATAGAGCCTGCCTTCCTCACCAGTTTGTCCAGGCGTGAGGCGTCCCTCTTCTTAATGCTGCCTCCCCAGTATAACACCGCGTAGAAAAGGGCGCTAGCCACAACTGTCTGATAGAACATCTGCAGCATCTTATTGCAGATGTTGAAAGACTCCAGCCTTCTAAGGAAGTATAGTCAGCTCTGTCCTCTCTTGCACAGAGCATCAGTATTGGCAGTCCAGTCCAATTTATCATCCAGCTGCACTCCAATGGTATTTATAGGTCTGCACCCTCTGCACACAGTCACCTCTGATGATTACGGGGTCCATAAGGGCCTGGTCCTCCTAAAATCCACCACCAGCTACTTGGTTTTGCTGGTGTTCAGTTGTCGGTGGTTTGAGCCACACCATTTAACAAAGTCCTTGATTAGGTCCCTATACTCCTCTTCCTGCCCACTCCTGATGCAGCCTACGATAGCAGTGTCATCAGAAAACTGGAAAAATTGGAAAAGCTGTTGTAATGTTCCTTAATAGTTGATGTTCAAACCCGAGCATTACCATGATGACCTTCTTTATGTAGTTCTTTCTGTTAGAACACAGAGCTCAGTGCAAATGTTACTGGGTGCACTGACAAAGGGGTTTTAATGATAATGTTAAATGTTAACTGAGTCATTCTGTTATTTTCTGATGAAATGCTTGGCAGGCTTGCGTATCAGCTGTCTGTGCTTTGTTCTTAAAAACAAAATTCAGTGCTTTTCTACAGACATAATAAGCTTGAAGTGAAATTTGGATAAATGATCTGCAGCTAACAGCCTCTGCATTTAACTAGTCAGCAGTGAACCTGAGAAAGAGCATATTCTAGTCTGGGGCTTAATGGACATATAACTGCTAAACGTGGGCACTTCTCTCTTAGATGAGACATATAAAGCCCTGTGGTGAAGTGCTCAGTGCACAGTTGGAATACATTAAAAGAGAAAGCGATGGGTGGGGGTGGGAGATTGTTGAAACCCTGACTTCCCGTTGATCGATTACCTTTATGCCTTTTCCTGAGATAGGGCACATAGTTTAAGATGATACAGCAAATTGGCTAATCAATATGGTGCATGAGATCTCCTCTGCAGTTGTTTATTAGTTAACCCTTTACAATCTAAAAATTCAGAAATGTAAATGCAAATTGTTTTCTTGAAGATTTTTTATTGTGGTTATTGTCATTTAGTCTAGTCTAGTCAAAGATTAAATGTACCACATGTATGGTGTCACATAAACCCACCAATGACAGGCAAAAAATCAAACTTAATGAGCATAGTGTAATGTAGAGGAATGAACTGGGTGGCATTATATAGCTAAAATATTGCTACCATACAGACACGTTTTACTGAATAAAAAATGGCTATATGCAGAATGTTTGCTCAGGCTGAGTCCAGAGCATAAACCTTAGCAGGTGAGTCGCTGTTCTTTGTGTAGAATATTTAGAGTTCTGCAAACATCACGTAACCTGCTATAGAGGGGGTTTAAGGCATGGACTTTCTCCACATCTTTCGGTCCATTGTTCTTTACTTAATGTTCACCTGCAAGCATCTTAATTTTATTTGAATAACATCTTTGAGGGCCCTTATGGTTTACTTCTTGCTTTAAGACACAAAACATTTTCTTCTCTTTTTTTTGTGTTTCTTGCAAGATTTTCTTTTTTATAATTTTATGGTATGTACCCACTTGATTAATTTCATATTCACGTTTCAGATGGCTCTAATCTGCTTCGGTCCTCTTTTCACAAACGTTCATGTTTCTGAATCATTTAATATTACACACACAGTCAAAAATATGTTCTTGTTTCTTTAAGGCAGTCAAACTCGATTCACTTGTGAACAAACTCTAGGCAGGAAAAAATGACAGCTCAGTTACTTTTGCTTGGTTACAAATGACCTCAGCCACCTTGAAATGGGGTTAAGTTACCTTGAATGGTTGACATCTATATTTCAACCTTTCGTATTTGAGTTAGAGTTTTAAGGAAGGGATTGAGACTCTCTCCAGAGGCTTTAGCAATTTCTGAGTTTCAACTGACATATTCTTAAATTTCAAGCAACAGTGCACAGTTCTTTTTATCTTCCTTATGGTACCTGCTATGAAAAATTCAAGAAAAAGCTTGTGCTATTGTGGGTATTCATTTCTTCTTCTTCTTCTTTCGGCTGCTCCCGTTAAGGGTTGCTACGGTGGATCATCTTCTTCCATATCTCTCTGTCCTCTGCATCTTGTTCTGTTACACCCATCACCTGCATGTCCTCTCTCACCACATCCATAAACCTTCTCTTAGGCCTTCCTCTTTTCCTCTTACCTGGCAGCTCTATCCTTAGCATCCTTCTCCCAATATACTCAGCATCTCTCCTCTGCACATGTCCAAAACAAACGCAACCTCGCCTCTCTGACTTTGTCTCCCAACCATCCAACTTGAACTGACCCTCTACTGTACTCATTTCTAATTCTATCCATCCTCATCACATCCATTGCAAATCTTAGCATCTTTAACTCTGCTACCTCCAGCTGTGTCTCCTGCTTTCTGGTCAGTGCCACCGTCTCTAACCCATATAACATAGCTGGTCTCACTACCGTCCTGTAGACCTTCCCTTTCACTCTTGCTGATACTCGTCTGTCACAGATTACTCCTGACACTCTTCCCCACCCATTCCACCCTGCCTGCACTCTTTTTCACAGCTCTTCCACAATCCCCATTACTCTGTACTGCTGATCCCAAGTATTTAAAACTCATACACCTTCGCCAACTGTACTCCCTGCATCCTCACCATTCCACTGACCTCCCTCTCATTCACACACATGTATTCTGTCTTGTTCCTACTGGCCTTCATTCCTCTCCTCTCTAGAGCATATATCCACCTCTCCAGGGTCTTCTCGACCTGCTCCCTACTATTGCTACAAATCACAGTACCATCAGCAAACATCATAGTCCACGGGGACTCCTCTCAGGTTCTATTAGTGTTTGTTATTTATGGTGTTTTGGTAACTGGGTATACATATGATAATAATATAGGTTAACTACATTTTATGGTCTCTGGGACATTTTTGAGAACTCTCAGTTTTTTTCATCAGCCATATCATTACTGCTTTGATGGGCTCTAATTCCCTCATGCAGCAAAGTGAAGATTGCCATCTTATATGCATAAAGCATACGCCTAGTAAACTTCTTTGCTTTAGATATTTTAAAAGGAAGTCTAAACTTCAATTTTTCTTTCAGAAAATATCAGTACATATTTGCATCAAGATTTAGAACTATAATGAATTAGAAATGAGTTCTACATTTGATCAGTGAACAGCATTTGCTTTAGTTTCCAGCCCGTTTTTCTACTCTTGAGCAAATTAATGTTTTCCTCCATCTCAGCCACTTCATATTTTTTTTCTATTTTACTCTGTTAGAGCTGTTCTTGATTAAATGACTTCCAGGTACTAGGTACGCTCAGTTTAGATGGCCGGCCAGCTCTAGGAAGAGTCCTGGTGGTTTCGAACTTCTTCCACTTACGGATGATGGAGGCCACTGTGCTCATTGGTACATGTGCTTTCTCAATTTTTTTATTTTTAATAAATTTGCAAAAATCTCAAGTAAACTTTTTTCACATTGTCATTATGGGGTGTTGTGTGTAGAATTCTGAGGAAAAAATGAATTTAATCCATTTTGGAATAAGGCTGTAACATAACAAAATGTGAAAAAAGTGATGCACTGTGAATACTTTCTGGATGCACTGTATCTAGAAGAGTTGCTGTTTCATTCTGAACCCAAACAAATAACACCACTTTTTTGTCATTTCAGCTTATTGTGGTTTGCTTTCAGTCAATGGTACAAGGATGTCTTCTGCTAATGGAGTTGAAAGGACACACATTATTAGGGACTATACTGTTCAGTGAATCCTCAGTGGCAAAATGATTTTGAAAAGTAACATAAAACTGCCAGACACACTTAATCCAGTTCATGTTGGTGGTGGGCTGGGACTGGAGCCAATCTCATAAACATTGGGCTCAAGGCAGGAACCAACAATAAAATAAAAGTCTAGTCTTTAAACAGAACAAAAGTGAGACTACAAGGACCAGCAAAGTTACTTAGGAAGAATTTTACTAACGCATAACAGTAGGCATGGGAGTCTCCCTGCAAGGCTTTCTTGAACTGGTCAATGCATTCTTTAGTTTTTGGGTTGGAATTTTTAGTTCTGAGAATGTCTGTGATGTTTTTTATGCTGAGATCTGTTTTCTGAATCATTAACTGCACTTTACCAGGCTTACTGGAGTCTTGTACTTTAGTTGTTGTTCTTCTCTTACCATATTTAGGGCACTTGAAATTTTTAATTCCTAATGGCTTGTATTTCTGGTGATGCTGGCTACAATTATACTAAAATAAATCTATTTGACTCTTTCTGGCATTGGTGTTTAGGAATACCACACGCTTCTCCCTTTACATTCTAAAATGCACGTTATTTTCAAATGATCACTCTTGTTTCTGTCTGTCATACTGGTACTCTGTTCCAAGGTTTTAACCTTTGATTTGCTCCAACTGGCATGTTAGTCTACATACCTTTTTTCAATGTTAATCTGATATCCTGCAGTGGGTTGGAGCCCTGTCCAGGATTGGTTCCTGCATTGCGCCCTGTGTTGGCTAGGATTGGCTCCAGCAGACCCCCATGTCCCTGTGTTCGGATTCAGCGGGTTGGATAATGGATGGATGAATGGATAATCTGATATCATCTGTATCCTTTGTCCTGGATACCAGTTGCTAGCCTATCTGTAATTTCTTGATTCCCAAATTTCAGATGCACTTACTTTGTAAGATCGTGAGCACTCCACATTCATTGTTCTGCATTCAATCCTTGTTTCAGAGTGCTGTGGCTGAGATGGGCCCTATCATGCATTGTAGTGACTTTTGGAGATTTCAAATGGTAAATACTGTGCAGTTTAATTGACTTAGTCTGTGTGTTGTCACACGTGTGCGTAAGAGGATCTTCTCATGGGCTTGATCGAAGTATGTAAAAACCCACCAGGACAACAGGGGGAGCTGTTGCTATCATTCTCTCTTTCTTATCAGCACTGAGAAACCACACAGTGAGGGCACTTAGCCCCACCCCTTACGGTTACCCAGCATTAAGAAATCCGGCTACCCAGAAGGAGGTGTCTTTTGGCAACCAGAGTGACCCAGCAGATGGAGCTCCTGTCTGATAGACCCTAACTCTGTGACTAGAGCCAAACCTGTTTGTTTATATTGAGCCTGAGGGCAAGAAGTATAAACACCAAGAGGCGTTATTTTTGTTGGACATTTTAGTTAATTAAACGGGGCAGCCCACGTAACATCCAAACTTTTAACTTTTACGTGACTTGTCATTTTTGCACCTGGCCACAGTGTCAACATTGAACAAATAAAATTCTGCAGTTTTTAACAAGGAAGACAATGTCAGAGAAGTGAGATTGTGTTGGTTTGGAGATGTGCAGAGGAGAGATGCTGGGTATATTGGGAAAAGGATGCTAAGAATGGAGCTGCCAGGCAGGACAAAAATAAGGCCTAAGAGAAGGTTTATGGATGTGGTGAGAGAGGACATGCAGGTGATGTGTGTAACAAAACAAGATGTAGAGGATAGGAAGATATTAAACAATATTATCTGCTGTGGCAACCCCTAATGGGAGCAGCCAAAAGAAGAAGAAGAACAAAATGTGATATGTCCTCATGCCTAGGCTACAGCAAAAAAGCTGTGGGACCACAGTGTGCCTGCAAACGTGGTTAGATAAGCGCAGTGATGAGTATGACTTTGTAAAGGCACATGCTTACCCTTTAAAGGATACACTTTTGTACAACATATCCTGAAAGCAATTGAAGTAGTACACTAATGCTGGGATAGGTGACAGCTCCCTGAAACCATGTGATGGAAAAATTAGTTTAGAAAATGAATATTCAGTAATAATATGTTGAGTGTTTTTTCCCCAAATATACTGTATGCCTAATCTACAATTATCTTTACATATATTTAGTTCCAGAATGTTCATGCATACTTGCTAATAGCATTTGCTGGCTGGCATACTGTAGCTAGTCAAATGAGGTCCTTTGTTCCCGTGAGCTTTGCCTGATGTCATTACTTCTTTTTATAGCACTTATAATTATTACAGTTTTATTTAATTGCATGTTCCATATAAGAATCTACATGGTACAATTAAACTAAACTTGGCATATCTGATGATTTTGGTGAGATAGCAGCCCTTCTCACACATAAACTCTCAACATTACCTGGGTAACCATTCCATTCCAGTGGGTGTTGCTCTTTTCAACCAGTCTCCTCATTTCCTAATTCAGTAAATATTCCATCTTACACTTTTAAACAAACTGGAAGTGTTCCAGTAAACTCCAGAGTTAGCCTACTTGCATAAATGAACAAATAATAAAGAGTATGCTGTGTGCATTATATTTTGAGTCTGATATCTGTCAGCATTATGCTAGCTTGTATGTATATAATAAATTACCATCTCATAATAGTCCCCCTGACACTTTGTTTACTTCCTTTGTGGATTAACCGAGCTTCTCTTCATACAGATTTTCTCATTTGACTTTCAGACTTCAATGAATGCCATCATTTTAGCTTTGGGTGGCTGTGACAGGCAAATAGGTAAATAGGTAAATAGCCTGTTTGTGGAATATTAAGTTCTCATATATAGTACATTATGCTTTTATTATGAATGGATCTTTTTCAGATTAATGTACTAAAGTCTGCAATTGTTTTCAAGAATTAGTAAGTCAAAGTTGGAAATTACTTCAGAATGGAATGGCTCTTTTAAATATTTTATATCTTTTATGAGTTTTATGACTTTATTTAAGTATGGATACTGTGACAACAAACTTTATAAGTTTAAAAAACTGAAGTCAGTAATATGGTCTGTGTTCTTCAGTGTTGTCAACTAGAATGTGTAAAATTGTAGTTTTGTTGACAAAAGCAATCTAAATAAAAAGCTGATCATATATGTTAGAAGCATCAGAGGGTACAATCCTTCTCATACCAGTAAATTTCAAATCAGGTAGCAGTATGCTGTATTGTTAAATTTATTACCTTCCATTCATCCGTCACCTAACCTACTTAATCCCAAAGCTCGCCTTGCAGCAGCAGACTAAAAGCCAGGAATCGTCCTTGTATGCAGCATATTTAAACTGAATTTAACTTTCTTGTCGTACTTCAAACGTGACTCTGTAGTGTTGCACTTTTGAACATCTTGACACTATTCTGTGTAGTGTTCCTTGTGTGTTTGGAGTGCTCTAGCTATTTATCTCGTCAGTTTTTTTCAGTTAAATGTTGATAAACAATGAAGTTTTCTTGCAGCCCTTTGCACTCTTACTTTAACATTTTTATTTTTAATTAACATCTGTGTATTGGGGTGAAAAATAGTCCTTTTTACAGTTTGTTAAATAAGACATAATATTTAATGTAAAATATTAATATACCATACCATACCATTTGCAAGTAGAATAATTTAGAGAAGATGAAGATCCATCCATCCATCCATTTTCCAACCCGCTGAATCCGAACATAGGGTCACGGGGGTCTGCTGGAGCCAATCCCAGCCAACACAGGGCACAAGGCAGGAATCCAATCCCGGGCAGGGTGCCAACCCACCACAGAGAAGATGAAGATGCAGCTTTTAAATTAACAGAACAGAAGATAAATGTAGATCTTATAGAAAAAAGCTAAAGAATTTAACATGGCTGGGATGAGTAAGTGATTGCCAAAAAGAAAGCAGTTTAAGGGCTGATGGGATGTATGCAAATATCAAAAAAACAGTTATATAGTGCCACGGTTAACAGATCATTCAAGGAAGCTTTAAACTTGAGATAAGGAGGTGTTTGTATGTTTCCATGAAGATAAGAGTATAAGTGATTGAGACTTTTTCAACTTGCACATTAGCAATGTACTAATGATCAGACAAATAACATGACCATTGACAATTTCATGTTCAGTTTTAGCATGATTAAACTATTACTTTGTTTCTATTAATCTTACATGGCCAGTCATTGCCTATATAAAACAGAGTTTTAGAGTGTCTTGGTTCTTTTTATTTTGGCTTTTTTACAAATTCTCCTTTTGAAACTTGCCACCTGCAAAGGCTTGTCTGATTTTCTAGTATCCTCTCTGGATGACTCCTGACTCTATAAACTCAAGGCTAACTACCTGGTATGAAGCTTGCTGTGTGACATTGATTTCATCCATTTAACTTCTGATGTTTGCTATCTCTGGTTTCTCTGCAAGTAAACTTACATAGGTTTTGATGAAATAAAGTTTGTGATTATATCAGTAAAATTCCCTTGTGTTTACTGACAGCAGAATTCACTGAGAGGTTACGGGTGTTCCTGTCAAACTTAGGTCTTACAAGAAAACAGGGAGTCATTCTTGTACAGTCCTCTCAGTGGTGGAAGACTGGGTGAAGCTGTAGTCCCAGAAGTGTGCAGGCTATCATTGCTGAGGTGCCCAGTGGTGATTACTATGGGCTGTATATGTCAAACACAGTCAAAAAGCTAAGGTACAGACTTCACCAATAGAAAAAGAACCCAGGAGGCTAGTGTATTACCTCTTATGACAATACAGCAGTTTTCACAATAAAATAACTGGTTTTGTGGTACAGGGGTTCAAATAAGTATTAATAACATAACATGTTATCTCATTGGCAAATAATATAACCTCTTTTGAGAGAGAGTAACTTTAGAAAATCCATTTTTGTGTGCCTCAGGTATTGTGTTAATGTACAGTAAAACTGCAAAGTCATTCGATTATAATTGTGCAAATCAGGACCTCATAATATAATGTTATCCTAATACTTGGGTCACAATACGATGATATTATGATTTTGTATTGCGATTCAGTTTTGAAGTGTGTTGAAATTTATTGTTCCTTTTTTAATGACTAAAAATGAAGTTGAAATGATACCCCTATATGAAAAAAATTTGGGACAATTTATTATATCTAATGTGACAACAATCCGTTTACTCAGTTTATATCACTTAAATATTTAATTGTGAAAATAGGTATCAAGTACCTCAGCAATCCATACGGTGACTGAGTGTACTCTGTTAAGGTACAAAATGCACACACAATGACACATTGTCTAAAACTGAAAGTTGAACAAACAAATGCTGTGAAACAGTCAAAATGTGTCATATTTAAACTCGATTGTGTGAATATGTATTTAAAGCTAGCGATGCTATATAAGTTTATGTTGCCATGTTGTACATTTGGAAAATTACATTGCTATTTATGCAGAAGCTAAACATGTTCAGTTCTATTTCATTCTTAGATGTTGATAAAATTTCAGTGTTAACTAACCATAAGACTGTCATCTTCTTTGCTTTTGTTCTTGGACCTCCTTTGCAGACAATTTGGATGGAAGGAACCAACACAAATGTTACTTGGTTTTCTTCTTTCTGTTTGATTGCCTCAGTTTGTAAATTCTAAATGTTGCATAAATGGTGATTAATCTCTCCTGCCATGTTCATTTAGAAAGATTGTCCTAGTTTGTAGCATTACACCAATGCTACAAACTATATACTGTATTTCATTTTAGCAGTAAAAACAAAATGACTCCAGATGCTCCACTTAAACGTGGACAGTGCATTTGATGTAGGAATCTTTGCAGCAGTGCTGTTATTAAAAAACAAAATTTACAGATAGCAGCTCCCTTGGATGAAAATGGTTCCTCGGATTCCTGCAGGGCAGCATGGGACATGGAGTCCGTATCCTCAGCCCTGTTGGGAGCCGTGGGTGCCGCCAGGAGGAGATCACCAAGAACCAGGGGGATATTATGAGGACGTTAACCCGAAAGTACTTCAGGGTCACGATGACAGAAGCCCGCAGTACTTCTGGGACAATTGATAAAGGAAGATGTGGTGTTGACCCGGAGAAGAAATACTTCTGGGTTAAAAGGACTTTGAGAAACCCCAGCAGACTGAGCCGGAGTTGGGTGGTAGAGTGACGAAGCTGTTGGGAGTGAAGGATTGTGGATTATTGTTTATGATTATTGTATTGATTAATTATTGGCAGAATTGAGGAGTGTGTGGTGATTGGTGCACTTTATTGAAGAATATTACAGTATTATTAAAAACTTCTTTGTGCTTTTACAAGTGTGTCTTGGACGTCTGTCTGGTGGGTTCAACGGGGCAACAGCGCCCCTAGTGTCCACAATACAGTAAGTGGAAGAGAAGATTGACTTTATTTTAGACGATCTTTGTAAAATCTTTATTTTGTCTTGTAGGATCCTATGGTTACCCTATTTTCTCCGTTATACGTGTTATTGAGTTGACTTTGAGAAAATGTCCTAAATCCCATGCACTGGCCAGTTTGTGTTCAGGTGCTTTAGCACTCCGTCCCCTCTTCCCTTCACATCTGTAACCTCAGAGTAAAGGAACAGGCAGGAGTTAAGTTTAATTATGTATTACTGATAATATTCCCTAAAATAATAATGAAGCACATTACAATGTGAGTGTTTGCAAAACAGCCTAAATAGCAGTTCATCTTGTGTCTATAGGCAGCTATCAGCTTATTTTCAGTCTAACTTGGTCTGTGCTAACACATGGCTTTTGAATAGAGTATTGAAGCAGGCTGCACGCCTGTCTCAATATGGTTACCAAGTTGTCTTTATCATGGAGAAAATGCAAGAGAGAGTGGTGGTTGTCTCTTAATGGCCATATGGTGAGAGTGAGGGGTAAAGGCAAGGTGACCAGCTTTATACGATTCTTATCACAAATCACGAACTAACGAAGCATTGTGGGACAGAATGGCCGCCAAAACCACTCATAAACAGACACACTTCAGACAAACATAATTAGTTTACCTGTCTATTCCTGGACAATTTTACAATGAAAACACTCAGGTACAACTCATCTCCCTGTTAGTTTTTTAAGTTGTAGACTGTTCCTGCAGGGGATGACTTATAGGCTCACGTAAGTCCAAACACAGTCACCCTTGCCATACTGGTCTGATATATGTTCATAAATTTCACGTTTTCGGTTAGTAAGCATCAAAGCATAGCTATTTTTATCAATAATGTAAAACATACCTCCTGAAACACTAATATTGTCTAGCTTACAAATAAAAGCATACAAAATATTTAAATCAACTTATATGCTAGATTTCCAGTATACTCCAGTACAATTGTAAATGGAGCCATTTTGAAATAAATACTGTATACACTATGAGTGAAACTAACTACCTTATTTTATTTTATCACCATCTTCCTAAATTTACTTGTGAAGTTTGGAATAAACAGGGCATAACACTTTGTTTTTAACCCAAACAAATACAGTTTGTTTTTAATTGCAACATTCTCATTTTCCTCATAGTCAAATACTTATTTAAAATATAAAATATTAACAAAAATAATTCGTCATCTCAGTCATCCTTGTGTTGTATGTGGAAATTTTGTTTTTCCTTCAAGTTATGTTTTTAAATTTTAAACAGAATCATTAATGTATTTCTTATACATTCTAAGTGATGACAAAATGACAAAACCGTGTAAGTGTCCACAAGTGTAAGAGTGATCATATTTTCATAGTTATGTCAGTCCTGTGAAAGATGAATACTGTAGATCTATACTAATAAAAGGCAAAGCCCTCACTGACTGACTGACTGACTGACTGACTGACTCATCACTAATTCTCCAACTTCCCGTGTAGGTAGAAGGCTGAAATTTGGCAGGCTTATTCCTTACAGCTTCCTTACAAAAGTTGGGCAGGTTTCATTTCGAAATTCTACGCGTAATGGTCATAACTGGAAGCTGTTTTTCTCCATTTACTGTAATGGAGATGAGCTTGAAACCCGTGGGGGCAGAGTTTCGTCTGACATCATCACGCCTCCCACATAATCACGCAGTACGTAGAAAACCAGGAAGAGGCCCAAAAAGCGCTGAAGAAAACATGCATTATATAATTGAGAAGGCAGCGAAACAATAAGAAGCGAGCGA
>JANRMT010062842.1:7016696-7058807 GCA_026402145.1 Polypterus bichir lapradei | reverse complement strand
ATTCTGCATTTAGTAAATAGTATAATCTATTCTGATATTTTAACTGAAAATTGCAGCTTAAAGTGCTGAAATTTCTACAAATGTAGAGAAACAATTTGCAAACCCATCATAATTTCATATTGGTAAAAAAAATATCCTACTCACTTCTACAAACATTTTCGTATTTATCAATATAAAGATAATAAGAACATCACAAGAGCATCAGAGGGGCATCCTGGTGGCACAGCACTATTGCCCCACTGCTCCAAAGTTCACAGTCTGTGTGGTGTTGCACATCCTCTCCCTGTCTTTATGAGTTCTTCATCTGCGTCTAAATGACATACAGTATGTGAGGTTAAATTTAAAATGATCTTGCATGTGTGTGTATGTGTGTGTGTGAGAGAGAGAAGGCCCTGCTAGAGATGGGTGCCTATACTGCTGTTCTGCTGGAATACGCCCTGATTCCTGCAACCCTCAGTTCGATTGAGTCAGTCCAACAATAGATGGATGGATGTAAATTTGAATCAAATCCCTTGCCAGGTTCTTTGTGTGTATCTTAAATACTCTGAATACAGTACTGCACTTTCAGTCTTGCTGGTTTTCCATGATAACATGAATGCATCATTTCTGGCATAATCAGTTTGCAAGACCCAAATTAAAGTGTAAGCCTTCTATTGAACATCTAAAATATGTAAGCTGAGAAGGGAATTGTTAAAAAAGAAACCTTTGGCAATATATAGCTTTTAATTTTGAAAGCTATTATGAAACCTGCATGCTGTAGCATACACAATTGTTATTTTTCTCTTTTTACCTCCAAACCAGTGTGCCTTTAGAGCAGTAAAAGGCATTTTGGATGCTCTGTTGGTCAAACTGAAGCGCAAAGTAAGTGCAAAGTTAAAAAGTCTGAATTAGTGTAAGCCAAGCTAATTCAGGGTGTTCATAAGAAATGTAATGATTTACTTCATGAGGTAGAAGTACATAATAAACATGAATGTGTGATTCAATGTAAATGTTTAAAGTTCACATATTCTTGATTCTAGTAGAACTTGTTATATTTACCTTCTGATATAGGACCATAGAGAGCTAGGACCACAAGTAAAGAATCAGATATCAAAAATATTATCATATTCATAATCACTAAATTTGAAATAGTCTAAAACACTACCCCGCATGCTCATGTTTGAAATTTGTCATTTTCAACCTTCTGGGAGTGGCTCTTAGAGGGCGTGGACAATCATTAAAGATTCATACATCAAACAAATCATCATATTTGTGATCAGCAACCTTGAAATAGTATAAAACAACACTCAACATGCCTATATTACTTTTTTTTTAAGTTTCATAAAAAGGAGTAACATTAACCTCTATTCCATTAGGGGGTGAACCCCTGGGGTCGGTTGATATGGCATTCACAAATTCAAGCCCTGTTTATTTTTGCTGAAGACACCCATTGGTTTACTCTTTATCATAAGGCTGCAATTTCCTGCACAAAATGAGGGATTTTCAGATCTATAGCCAAAACTAGAGGGGTTCAGTGTCTTACATAACTAGACATCAAGATAGGGTGAACATTATGCCATATTTGGGGTTTTTCTTGTACCAGTAAGTCAGGAGGCACTGGACTAAAAATTTGGAAGTGATCTCAAAGCATTCATAAGTAAGACTTATACATGAAAAATAGAAATATTAGGGAAAAACCTTCCTTCTGAATTTGCAATACCAGCATATCCTGTTCACACCAAGCCCTGAGGCATTGATCTAGTGACATTAAAGCTGATTAATAGGTATGTTAGCAGCAGCAGTTCAATCAGCTCCTTGAAACAACAGAAAAGCATAGAGAAGGCAGCAAGAAAATTACTTTGCTCTTTCTTATTCTTATTTTGCTTTTTGTTTCATTTTAAATTACAAAAAATTTATATAAGGAAAATATTCAAAATGTAATAAGATATGATTCATACTGTTTCTGCATGTAACTTTTTTACAGATTAACATTTAAAACATTTATTTCTATTTTAACATGGATTGATTAAATGTAATTTAAAAAATGGTTAATCCAGGCATCACCAAGCAGGATTATTAAATTACATCATTCTCATATAAAATTATATTACTTTAAGCAAACGTGAATAGCGCATAACATTTTTACGTAATTAACAAAGCTACTGTTTATAATAATACATTGACAGTTGATTTGTACTGAGAAAGAGATGATAAATAAAAAGATAAGACTTTTACACAGGAACACTGTGAAAGGTGACATCTAAAGTGAGGATTTAACATTCAGTGGATGGGCAGATGGATTCCTGGTCAAAGCACTATCTGTATGGAGTTTACAGGTAATGTCACAGTTTGTGTGGACTTTCTCGCGCTACCAACTTTTTACTGTTCAGTGACGTGCAGTGAAGTTCAATAGCAGCTCTAATTTGGCCTTCTGGGATTTTATTCTATTGAGATTTAATAGGTACTCATTTCATGTCAGTAATGTTGTTTAAATTACCAAATCTAATTTACAAAATAAAATACTTTCATGTACGTACCTATGACCTTTCAGTATCATTCATTTTATTACCTGCTCATAAAATCAACCTAAACATTTTAAAAAGAAGATGAAAGTAATGTAATAATGATCAATTTTTTCTTGTTTTTTATTTAAAACTGACTTTCCAAGTGCATTGTAACCTTTTTTTTTACATACAGGTTCATCCATGATCATGCCATTCTGGCCCCTTTGCAGTTTCATAGTGCTGGTACCTAAGCCATACATGTGATGTCTGTTGCATGACACCTTATAGCTCTACATTTGCTCCTACCACCTACCAGAGTAGAAATCTGCAACCATATCTTTCATATGTTGTAAAATGTTTGTAGCGTTTCTGTTTTTCACGCTGATGTTACCAGAAATCTTTCACTATGAGCAGGTCAGCCTGTATAAAGTCCAGTCTTACATGATTCAGGATCACACACTCAACCAACACAACAAACATATACAGCTTATACACAAACCAATAGCACGGGCCTGAAAACCAGTATACAATTGCAAGGAAAAGTGTGTGAATCCTTCAAAATTAGCTACATTACTACATTAATACTCATAAAAATGTTTCCTAATCTACAGCATTTCACCATACTAGAAAAACATAATCTGTTTAAACCTGTAACACACAATTTATTGTGCTTCATTTTGTAAATACTGAATACATTTTTTAGATTAGATTAGATTAGATTAGATTTATAATAGTACAGAATGCACGTGGACATCTAGGTAATAACTTCTCCTAGATGTCCACGTGCATCCTGTACTGTTATTAATCTAATCTAATCTAATTAGAAGTGAATTGGAAGTCTAATTGGAAGTGCCCTGCTCAATGAAAAAGGCACACAAAGTTTGGTACCTGACAGTCTGTCTTTCTCAAGAAAGATCCAATCGTGAACCATACCTCAATGAAAAGAAATCTCTGAGGATCTTAGATGAATGGGGATTGTGGTTTTGCATAAAGCTGGAAAAAGCGTTCCTGAATGCCTGGGTATTCATCACTCCACAGTAAGAGAAACTGTGCACAAATTCAGTACTGTTACTGTAATCACAAAGATTTGACATATTGCAAGAATCACAGGAAGAGGAAAGTGTGCAATGCTGAAAGCAAATAACCTCAATTATCTATTGAACTTGCTAACATTTCTGTCATGGGTCCACTATAAGAAAAACACTAAACAAACATGGATTTCATGGAGGAACAAACTGAAGAAAACCACTGTTCTTCAAATGTAACATTGCTGCACATCTCCTCTTTAGAAGATCCATCTGAATGTTCCATAACACGTCTGTGACCAGGTTCAATAAATGAATGAGACAAAAGCTGAACTCTTTATTGAAACATGCAATGGTATGTTTGACGAAATAAAAGTACTGTACACTAACACCAAAATCTCATCCTAGCTGTAAAGCATGGTGGAAAAATCATCATGGTTTGAGTATGCTTTGCTGCCTCAGGGCCTGGACAATAAAATAAAGGGAACAATTAATCAAATTACAAAAGACAATCTGTACCGAATTGGTCTACACTAGGGTAACTTATCACCCAGTGTGTTATGTTAATGTCAGTGCAAATCAGAAGCAATGGAGTAAAATCACACAAAATCAGTTACATGAATTTGACTTTTCAGCTAAGACAGTTTGAAAGTGTGCCTACCTGACAAGTGTAATTAAAATGAAAAAATGGAATTGCCTATGATGGTGTGGGTCGGCTTCTTGCTCCCTCTTCGCTTTTGGGAGCCTCTTGTACCTGACACTGTCAGTACCGTAACTGAGATGAGCGTGGCAGATGAGGACAAAACACACCAAACAAAGGGATGGTGAAAAGTGCAAGTGCTTTTATTATAAAAAAAACCAAATCCAAATAGTGTCCCAAAGTGCAGTTCTCAAAAGAGTTCAATAAATAAATAATCCATAAAAAAAGTGTTCATGTGGAGGTTAAAATCAATAAGTAGAAAAATGTCAGTTAAAAACGAGGTTAAAAACAACACAGTGCAGGAAACTCATTTTAAAATCCGTTAGTGCCTTCCCTTAAAACTGACACCCCTCCGGCTTATCCTATCCTGACCTCACAACCCGGAGAGACGTCAACCAGCAGATGCAGACTTCCATCTCATCTGGCCAATGTCCCCGCCACCAATCCGATGGCATCTGTGGGCAACCCTGAGCCCTGCTCCACCTGAACCACTGCCAATCCAGGCTCCACCTGCCGCAGGTGCTCTGTACTCCCACCGCTGCCATCTCAAAGGTTCCTCCCAGCGAGAGCACCCCGAGAGCATATTGGTCGCTCCTGTAAAGATACTCAACAGGGGAAACCCACAGCCCCATCCTGAGCAATGGCCACTCGCTCCTACTTGGGGCTCTATTCCCATCCGCCAGCTTCCACTCTGTTCACTAGCTTGTTTCCTGTCTCTTTCTCCTGCCTGCTTCTTCTCCGATCTTTTAACTTCTGCTCTACCCAACCCGGAGACATGGCATCTTCGGCAGACCGCACGCACCTCCTCCCACTCCCCAGCGAGAGCACTTTCATTATTTAATTATTAATTAAAACAGCCACTCTTTGAGCCGTGGACCCGCTATAACACATTTCCACTTTATGATATTCAAATCTTTGTCATGATAAAGGCTAACTGAAGACAAAAATACAGACTCTAATCTGTGACTTGCAGCATTAGCAGTAAACTATTTTACATTTTCAAAATGTGCACCACCATTAGGCCACTGTTCTGAGCCTGGTCACAGCATCTAGCTATAACTCTTCATCTTTCTGACTTTCCAATTCTGTCCTTTTTCCATTTTTCCCTCATCTACAGTCTGTTGCTGCTCCTTATCTGTATATTCTGACTCATACAGATAAGATTTAACAATGAGGCAAAATGTTTAGTTGTCTTCTGAATCATGCATATTGATGGTAAAATGACAGCTTATTCATCTAAGTGCTAAAAAAATACCATTTCATCAGAAATAAAGAATAGCTTGAAAGGGTGGAAATCTCTGTCAAATTGTGATTGTCAGTTAGTCATTATCCAACCCGCTTTATCCTACCACAGAGTCATGGGGGTCTGCTGGAGCCAATCCCAGCGCGCAAGGCAGGAACAAATCCCCAGGCAGGGTGCCAGGGCAGGGCACACACACACACCAAGCACACACTAGGGACAATTTAGGATCGCCAATGCACCTAACCTGCGTGTTTTTGGACTGTGGAAGGAAACCCACGTAGACACGGGGAGAACATGCAAACTTCACACAGGGAGGGCCCGGGAAGCGAACCTGGGTCTCCTAACTGCAAGGCAGCAGCACTACCTACTGCGCCACCATGCCGCCCAAGTGTGATTGTAACTGTACCATTCATAAAACAAGCTTGAACAATCCACCCTCATATGGATGAAGACTGCCACATGTGGAAACAGAGCAAAAAATTGTGAGTGCTTCATCAGCAGTGAATGATTTCTCATGAAGCGATTGGGTTGGAACAAAATCCTGAAGCCACTGCTGCCCTTCAGGACCGACACTGTTCAACCTTGATTTAAATGGTCTGAGTCTTAAATAGCAAATACATTAAATGAAGTTAATTAGTAGCAAAAACTAGTCACTAATTAAGAAAATGGTTAGAATGAAAACCTGTAGCCACTGTAGCTCTCCAGGATCGGTGTTGGCCACCCTTGACGTAAATCAGCATTCAGAAAATTATCAACTTTGAAGTGGACATATTGGGTAAGGCTTTTAAGGCTTTTGTTTCAAGTGTCCTCTGATGCCCCACATACTGTACCACTATTGTAAGCTGCTGCTGTGTTTGGTTTGAAGTATACAATGGTGTTTTTGGCATAAAAATTGCCATGCCAGAATTTTCCTATACGTGGGCAGGCTTCTCTAATGTAAACTTTAATGTACCTAACTAGTAATATCTGTATGTCCCTTATTTGATCGTGCCTCGTGAAACATGCAGGTTCACGCACCTTTCACATCACAGAAGCAATAAAACAATGGGGTGCTGGTGCCTGGTCCATCTTGACTGGCGTCAGATCATTGTGATACCTTCTGACATTATCATCATCTGACAAAATACAGTAACATAGATGTAAATGCTAAATAATCAGGGAAATATATTGACTATGAGCTGTCTAAACTGAAATGAAATCATATCAACTTTAGAGTCAAATGGCTTTGAGATGAACAAAGAGAAAAGCTTTAATAACATTAGCAGATCACCCAGACTATACACACTGCACAACTGGAACTGTACACTGCACGTCCAGTAGTAGCTTTAACTACCATATGGCAAGGTGACTCCCAGTTAGTGCATAGCTAGCACACAACTGAAACAACATGTTCTACATAAATACCTGCTCACTGCATACAGGTATTTGGAACATCTTCCAAACAGGAACATACTTGGGCATCCCTTTTTCAAATGTACCATGGCCTTCCTGAGCAGTGGGTAAAAATCAAGATGCCGTGTAAGGTGTTGTAGATGATGCATTCCTGATATTGATCTCCTTAATTACTGTGGCTATCTTTAAGGGAGCAAATGGTACTGGACCCTTTTACCTTTTTACTGGCATTTACTAGGATAAGCTTGATCCAGAAGAGCAAACATGCAAAAAAATAAACAAAACAGCAACAGGTTGTCCCCATTTTAATACTGGACGACCCTCAAACTCCATCACTAAACTGGAAAGTTCAGGTTACATATGTGCACACACACCCAACTGGGTAGAGAACACTGCAGGGCTAATTGATCAACTTCTTAACTGAAAACAGGCTTGCAGCATTCAGAACAAAGACAATTTCACATATTACAAAAAAACAATATTCTTCTAGATAACTGATTTTAGTGAGCATGTTATAGAAAACTGGAAAAAATTGCTTAAGAATACAAAGCTGAGGGTGGTTATAAACTCTCAATTAATGATATGTTAAATTACTGAAGGATGCTTATTACTTATCTTGTACAACATCTGATGGAGCTGTGGCCCACTGACTCTTAATGCAGAAAGGCCACTTGAAGACGCCTTTTTTACTCTCAACAGTTGTTGTAACAATGTTTTCAATATACATCCGATACAACAGAGAACAAAGACAAGGTCAGAAGTAATAAATAACGTCAAATAAAACATTAATGTAAAGTTTTTTACATTCATCACATTTGGATCAATATATATTTCTTTTAAAACATTAATGAAAGCAATCCAGGCATTGGACAAGCTATCTGCAAGGTTAACAAAGTCTCTCTATCCATGGAATCTTTTGGTAGAAGCTGCAAGGACTCATCTATTTTACATTCTTTCATCAGCCAAAGAAAAAAAATATCTCTCATGATTACAGCTGTTTTAGAAACTTGATCTTAGATTGCTCTTTTTTTTAATAGAGCATTACCTAGCCATCTTACATATAAAATGCTAAGGCAAGTCAGTACTTACTTGACTTGTGATATATTTTATGTAGACAATGTGTATATACATATATTTATTTGCACACATATATTTATTCATGTGCCGATTTACGGCTGAGGGCCGTAGGAATGCAATAGATTAATAATCTATAAATTGTCAAAACCAGCTGCTACAGGCCACAAAGACCATACACCTTTTGTTTATCACATCTGCACAATTTGCATAGAAGCACTGAGAGAAGCCATGGTGGAGCTGCAGAGGTAGCAGTCTCTCGGGAGTCTCCTTTCCTGTACTGACGCTGCAACCAACAGATGGCCACAGACTAGCAATAAGAAAAAAAATATATATCTTTTTATTTAATATGCTACCATGGTTATTCGTTTGTCTGTCCAGGATTTTAAATCACCTGTAGCTCGCAAACCGTTTGCACTAATGACCTGAAATTTGGTACACATATACTACGTGACGTCTACTATCAGCTTTCAGGGTGATGATTGTCCTCCAAGGTTATTCCTCTTTTTATTTTATTGTAGAATCAACTCTCAACAGTGTCCAGCAGGGTGGCCGTGCGGTGCATGCTTACGGGTGCCATTCTCATCCCTACCACCTTCGTCATCATTTCCCCTACCTCTTCATATCTCAAATCATTTTTGAGGCAGATTGAAGACTCAAGTGCCAGCTTAAGTGAAAAATTAAAGAAAATGTACTAAGTAATTGCAACACAAACACTGACTTAATCAGTTTTAACGTGAAAAGATGCCAACGAAAGAAGAGAAGAAGTGGGCCGCTAGGGTGGAAAAAAGAAGAGCTGCTCAGGAAGCAGCAAGCACATCAACCTCTGAGCAAACAAATGCTAAACGTACAGAGAAAGAGTATGAAAACTAGGAATGCTTAAGTCAAGTGTATTCACTGCACGTTATGCGCCATTACTGGTATATATACAGGGTGGTCCAGATCTAATTATGCAGAACCAGATCGTCTGGATGACTTTTATTTATGCGGGGACGATTCCAGTTCAGCGCGAAAACGATTCTTCATGTTGCCAGTTCACACACTTCTCGATGGTCCGGGATTTTTCGAGTGATTTTCTATGTAATAAACTTAATAAGTTATAGCGTAATGAAAATTGCCTAATAAGATCTGGACCACCCTATATAATCACTGCATTTACACAATGGCACATCTTGTTTGTTTTCAATCTGAGCAGATGGTTTGCACTTTTTTCCTTCATCAAGAAGACAGAAGCTCCTTGTAAATAGTAATACATCTTTTGTTATTATTATTATCATTTCACAGTTACCCATATGTTTTCTGACTCTTGGAGGACTCTTTAAGGTTTCCTTTTATCAATGCTGTTCCACATGGTTAATTCTTAAACATTCATCCTGCACCACCTTCCTTTACTGAAGCTGGTGTACAGCAGTCGAGAAGATTGGTCAGTGCTACTCAGTATCGGCACATAGTTAATGTTAGTGTACTAGTGACTCACACCAGATCCAAAGAGCCTCAGTTGCAAAAACCAGTACACATAGTGACCAACATACAGACAATTTGAATCCCAAATGCAACCGTACATTGACGCATGACTGTATATATATTGTGTATATATATATATATATATCAGTATGTGAGCTATGAATTTTTAATTATCCTAGTTAATGCATTAACATTTCCCATATAAATAAATATAGACCATCCAACAATGAGCAAAAAAATCAAAGATGATGACTGTTTGCAGTCTAAAATATGGTGTAGCTGCCAAAGGTCTTATAGCTAAGAGACAGTGATACCCCTGAAGTATATAATATTGAGTCAATGTGCCTAATGATTTTATGTAGTACAGTTAGAATGTCTCAGGAGAATACCAGCAACATGTATATTTTGTCTTTAGAAATTATTGCAGTTTATAGTTATTAAACAATAACTTCAGCGCATTTGACGCCAGCTACTGAGAGTGCAGCTGTCGACAGGAAATTGATTCACTTGGGTGTACATGTGGGAGTTAAACCAGATAAGCTGTCTAAATTTTTATGTGCACTTGGGTACGTTTTACTCTGGCTAATGGTTTCATCAGGGAAGGGGAAGAGAACTATGTTTGATGAGTTTAAAATGTAAAGCCAGCTCCATATTTAAAACATAAGAAAACAGCAGTCCAGGATATTGCTGTGAGTTCTCCATCCTTATATTCTTTGACTGCAGTTTCCTGGGCAGAAGTTGTTTATAATATGACTATATATTTTAGGATTATGGAAGTGAGCACTCAGAAGTAAATTAAACCTTCTTAGAAGGTGATTTCATTCTAAACACATCTGTAATTGTAAGTCTTCTAACAGCGACTGAGAAGCTGTGACTGACATTTTGTTTGCGGCTTTTTCCTGCCTTCTGCCTGATGCTGCTGGGATGATTTCTGATTCCATGATCATAACACTCAGATTAAGCAGGTTTAGAAAAGTTCTGAATGGATTACTGAGGATAGCAATACCTAAACGTACAAAGGATGACAATTATGACCTACATTTGTAATGAAATAAAAGCTATACACAGAAACAAGCCTCTTTAGACCTGAGAGCACTCGTGATTTGCTTGGGGGTTTAAAAGAGTCTGCAAGCTCTTATATTTAGGTCAGGCAGATTTGGAAATTCTAAGTAAGGAAAATAGCTCAATTTAAAAGGTTCTGCTATAAAGTAATACCTAGTAGTGCACCATACCAGAGAGCTTGATAGCATAGTATTTAATATTGCTGCCTCACAGCTCCAGAGACCAGGGTTCAAGTCACAGACTTAGGGTCTTGTTGTCTGGAAATAGTGTGCTTGTCAGAATTTTCCTCCTATGCTTTGCCTGCCACATATCAAAGATGTATGTGCTAGGGTTAGGTTTGACAGATGCAGCCCCCTATGATCTCACTCTAAGCAGGCAGGTTGACAAATGAATGGAAATATGGATGGTTGTATGCAGTGTCACACATCAGTGAGAAAAGTTAAGTGACTGTAGTGTCTGATCACCACTCCATTATATCACAGAAGCATGTCAGCTTTTAATGCAGTGCTGTCTGAAGGATCAAAGATCACAGGCATTCAGTATTAGCTTTTGACCTTACCTTTTTATGAACAGAGATTTCTCCAGATTCTGTGAATCTTTTAATGTTATACATTGTAAATCGTGAAATCCCTAAATTCCTAGTAATCATGCATTGAAAGTCAATGTTCTAGAACTGTTGAATTAATCAATTAGAATGAAGATTTTCAAAAAATACAGGCACCTCGTCCCATCATTAATTGTAAACTACTGGGCCACTCCTGGATGTCAACAGACAGAAAACCTTTCCTGTATCCTACCAACAAAATTTTGCATCAGAAGTTTTAAAATTTGCATCTAAGCAAGCCTGATGCATTTTAGAAACAAGTCCTGTGGACTGCTGAAGTCAAATTAGAATTTCATGGCCACAATGTGCAAAGGTATGTCTGTGCTTCCAGAGCTCATATGTTTCTGCCATTACAGTCAAAATTCTAGACTTACAGTGCCACAAAGCTTTTTACACTTTCTACTTAAACTAACCTAAAATGATTATCAAAGCATTCCAAGTAATTCTTCACAAACAACAAAGCGTTAACAGGCAAGGCACATTATTAATAGCCAAGTAACATGACAAGCTGTTTTAACTTAACAAGCTTTTTCAGCATGGAAATGAATAAAGTAAAAGTCCACTTTTTAAACATTACCAATAAAGTAATTTTTCTTCCACAATAGTTCTGCTCCTTTTCTAAGGGCCAGTTTATACTTCACACTCAGAACTCTTACATGCGTGCATCGTGGCTGCCACGCATTTCCAGCATTCTTTTGACGCGTCCTCAAAGCACATTGTCAGAAATTAACGTGACGCATGCACAAGTTACAGTGCCTGCAATAATATGATTGGCATGTGTGTTCAAGTTTTGGTACATCACATGTACGTCAGCATCATTGTTTACTATCAACATGAGACATTGAACTGCATTGCAGCTCCAACATGATTAATCTGCATGCTGTGATGTTTGATAACCAGTTTGATGTGATGAAGCAAAACATTATACTTAAATGCTGACATGCAAATGTATTCATGGTGCTTTTCTTCATCCATTTCTCGCATAGGCAATACAAGCATTGCATATTTCCCATTGTAATGACGTGATACATTTAAAGGTCCCACATATGATTTTCTGTGTCATTGTTGCTGATTTTTTTTTGTATCTTTGCAAGAGCATCAGAATGTAAAGAGTTTTTATATCTAACATCTTTCTTCCCTCAATTCACAACACAGTGAAACAGTAGCATCCTCAAGTGCACGTGACATGTAACATTAAGTATATCCCCAGCTAAACAGTAATATAAGCATCAATAGACAGCTTTCACATTTGCACTTCAACTCCTTTTGTATGTCACTGTTTTTTATTCTATTTAATGTTAAAGTGCAAAGCTGAAAGTGTTAACTCAGGCTGGTGACACAAAATGCATCATTGAATCCATCCATCCATTATCCAACTTGCTGTATCTTAACTACAGGGTCACGGGGGTCTGCTGGAGCCAATCCCAGCCAACACAGGGCTCAAGGCAGGAAACAAACCCAGGGCAGGGTGCCAGCCCACCGCAGGGCGCACACACACACACACACACTAGAGACAATTTAGAATCGCCAATGCACCTAACCTGCATGTCTTTGGACTGTGGGAGGAAACCGGAGCACCTGGAGGAAACCCACGCAGACACAGGGAGAACATGCAAACTCCACGCAGGGATGGCCCGGGAAGTGCAAGGCAGCAGCGCTACCACTGCGCCACCGTGCCGCCCCGTATCATTGAATGTTTCATGTTATTTCTTTTCTGTTGTGCATTTTTAATTATTTTATGTTTAATGTGCCTGCACATTGGTGTCCTCAATCTTAGTTCTGGAGGACCTCAGTAATTATTTGTTTTCATGCCAGTCAATTTTTTTTTTAATTAGAAGCCAGTTATTGATGCTATTACTACTTTAGGCTTAATTTTTGTTCACTTGCTTGATAAGATCCTTTAATTGCTTTTAAACGTTAAATGGATAAAGTCTCTAGTTTTACTTGCTTCTAGTTTTGTGAACCAACAATGTGATCCAAATATGATGGAAACGAACAGCTCACTTGCCCTCATTTACATGCGTGTGTTGCTTATAAAGCAAAGGCCCTCAATCTCAGTCCTAAAGGACTTCAGTAGCTGCAATTTTTGTTTCAGTTATTTTCTTAATTGTGTTAAATAATTCTGTTAATTCTGCGGCTTGCTAGTTATTTTAGACTTTTCTAGTACTGAACATTTTGTTTTCCTAAAACATTATCCAAATGTTTTGTGGACTACAGAAGATTATACTTATAAGTCTTTTATGTTTTTGTCATTAATCCATACATCCATTTCATACAAAACTTTTTATTGTAACAAATACTTTATAATGGGTATACACACATTTAAATGAGAGCAGGTTACGTGGTGGTGAGCTGTAGGTTGTGTTGGTTGAGGTCCCCAGCTCTTCATGACCATGACTCTTCATGAACATGATTTTCAATAACGGCTTTTTTTCCAGACAAATGACATTAAAACTCTTGCCAATAGTGAATTTTAATGCTTGGGATATGGATAGAAAGATGAATTGGCAATAACTGTGGTGCACACCACTGGTGTTTTTGAAGTGAAACGTGTGTGAAGGTGTAAATGAGTCAGTAAGTGAGTCAGCTTAAATCCAGTGGCCTGGATATAAAGCAGCCGGTAGGTTTTGGGAAGGATCGTGGTTTGGTTTGAGTCACAGTTTTGGGAATGGTGATTACAGATAGTATTGCCTCTCACTTTGAATAAACAGTGTGAAAAAGAGTCAACAGCATGAATGTGCAGGCAGTGGATGTGGCAGAGAAAATATCATTGGAGCTGTATGGAAGGAGCTGTGAAAAATAAGAGTGGCAGCAGTCCCATTGGTGGGCAATTTAGGAAGGAAGGGGAGTGAAAGGGAGTGAGGATGATGCACTTTGTTTTCACAATGTATTAGGCTACCAGCACCAGTGATAATAAAATGCCAGCCAAATACTTCCGTGACAAAACACAAAATGAAGATCTATCTGCATATTATTTTGATGTACAGTACCACCATCAGAGCACATTATTAAAAGGCTCAACATCAAATATTCAGCACCAAGAGTAGAAATACAACTGAAAATTTACACATTTCAATTAATATTCAATGGGCAAAGTGCTAAATCATATTGTACAAAAGTAATCAACACAATTCATGATAATAAGAATGATTGCTCCAAACTGACAAGATGTTTACACACTCCTTTTAATCACACAAAAAATAAATCAATCAATGAGCCTCCTATAGGGTTCTGGACTTAAAGTGCCAAAGCGAAACTGAAAACTTCAGGTTGCACATGCAAAAACATGAGCAAGGGTGCACCTATAGCACTGCAGGGTCCAAGGACCTGCCCAAGCAACCTGGAAACAGGCCAGCGGCACCAGGCACCTGGAAAATTTAATGTAATCCGAAATGGAAATGTTTTGAGTTCTAGACAGGTGCATGGAAATGAAACAGATTCTTTTAAAATGTGGTAGAGATAAACTTGTTGTCTAAATCTAACCATTTAGTTAAGCAACTTCTTACTAAAGTTTCATCGATCCACTCCAGATAGTGATCGTGAAATCTTGTCATCAGACGGGTAAGGCTGAAAAAAAAAATTATATATATATTTTTTTTTACATCTTGTGGTGGATGGCCGGCTTCAAGTTCCGGTCCTCACCCCCAGGCCGCTAGGAGGAGCTCTCCCGACAGCATGATCGTGCCCCGAGTTCCAGCAGGACCTCATGGACTATGTAGTGTTTATACATAGCCCTGCTGGATACCTTGGGGGCCACCGGGAGTCGCTGTAGGGGGGCTTGTGGGTTCTTATGTGTCCTATGACCCGGGAGTACGTCACGGTCACGTGACAGGAAGGAACGACGTGCTCCCGGGTTGAAGAAAAGGACTGTTTACCCTGACCCGGAAGGAATAAGGAACTGTGGACTGATTGGGCAGGAACACCTCCGGGTCAGGGTGTGTAAAAGGATTGTGGGAAAGCCCTGAGACTGAGCTGAGCTGGGAGGTAGAGGGGCGAAGTGTCTGGGCGGGGAGAGAGTAGTATTGTTGTTTATTGAGTTTATGAGTAGGGTGGAGGGTGCTTTGTGCACGTTATTGTTAATTAATAAAAAGTCTTGGACTTTTATCCGGTGTCTGGAGTGATACCTGAGGTTTGGAGAGGTGGACAAGAGCCCCACTGTCACAATCTTGATTCCTCTAATCTCGCATTAGTTTGTCAGACGCATCGAATTTTCTTGCAGCAGCGCAGATACCAATTTTTTTCGCCACTTCAACAACTTTTAATTTTAAACCAGTATCATATTTTTTTCTGATCGAATGCTTCATTGCAGATAAGGGATGCTCTTACGATAAAGGTGTATGAGGGTGTGAGACACATAAAACAGTGCAAACATCGTTTTGAAATAGTTTGGGTATTACTGTGTGGTCACGTAGGCACAATATATAGAAAAAAAAGGCAGTGTGCTCCATGGTTTAACTCTCAGGTGGGCGTTAGCATATCATAATCTCTTTGACCAATAGCGTGAGTTTTCCACATTCGACTTATATGACGACATTATAAAATATATATATATTGCAATGAAAATAAAGTAACATATATTTACATCAGGAATGTTGTTATTCATCTACTGCTGTCTTCACCAAATCATATTAATACTGTAACAATCAACTATCAACACTTCCGACAAGCTGAGCCACACTGGAGCCAAGGTTGAATTCTAGGATGCTAAGAGGAAAAGAAATAGCCATACACACCTTAAATGTGTAATAAAGCCAAATGTATTGAGAATTTAAATTCAAATCACAAACACATATGTAGGGAGGAATAGCTAAACAAAAGAATATATTAAATAAAACTAAAGAAAAAATACATCTATTATTTTTATCGGTTCCACAAAGCAAGGAAATAGTTTCTGTTTTCTTTATGAATGAAGATTGATGTCACCAAACCATCCAATGGAACTTTTTCCTTCATACAGTAACAATGCTGGTTGCTTTTCCTTTTTTTAAAGTCTGAGAACATCCAATGAACATAATCCATTAAGTGTATTATCCTGAAGCATTATTTCAATTGGAATACACAACCATGTTATAATCCTTAATTAAAATGCAAAAGGTTTACATTCCAGGTATTTCTGAATGTAACACATTCCAGGCCTGTTTTACAACAATGGGAGATCTCTCTCCTTCTTCCAAGTGGCCTCTTTTTTCCACTTTATTTTTTCTCTCCTATTTTCTCTGTGCTCCATAAGATGGTAATCTTCCTTGTAACATTTTGCTTCTAAAGACCTTCCTGTCTTCACATTACACAAGGCAGTTTTCAGAATAAAAGATTACCAAGGAATAACAGTTTGTTCCGCCCAAAAACCCTTCTAACCAAACAATTGTAGTTTATCGTGGCTTTATCACATATCCACCCCCCAAAATATCCTTACGGGGAGCAAATAACAGCTTCAGACTAGCCATATAAACTGTTTCTGTCTTCTTATCGTGCTCATGCCATTGCATGTAATAATTAACAGGTTTTAATTTTTTAATAATTTTAATTTGGCTTACCCAGCTAGGTGCAAGTTTAGCTGAGAATCTATAGAGGCAGCATCGGAAATACAGTGGGAACATACCCAGACCAACTTATTAGAAGAATGTGCTCCTCTTTCCACCAAACATCATAATATTTGGCTTGTCTGGCCTTGGCTAACCCTATTCTTTGCTTAAACTGTTTAGCAATCTGATGGTGTCTTTCTAAGCTGTTATAGGATGTCTGTTGAGGTGCTGGAGTATGGAGTTGACATTCTGGAGGTCCATTGAAGTTACATTCTAGATGGAGTTCAGCTGGAGCCACACCAGTTGTATCATGCTTTGTGGTATTGATTGCAAAACGAAACTCAGAAACCATTGATCCCAGTCTCAGTAGTTTTCATGCACATAAGAGGTTAGCATTGTTTTAAGGGAGTGAATAACTCTTTCTGTCATTTTAGTCTGAGAATGGTAACTGTTAGTAGGCTTCAGAGTAACTCCACAGTCATAACAAAGGGTTTCCAAGAAGTCATTGGTAACTTGAGGCTCATGGTCTGAAAGAAGATATTGTGTTATCCCTATCATGTGAAGTATTCTTCTCTCAATAGTTTACATAGTCAGGGTGTCTTGCTGTCCCATAAAGCAAAAATCTTCACCCATCTTGTATAATAATCAATCACAGTCAAACATTTCTCCTGCAGTTTCTACTTTACTTGTCTGCATCTTAAGGTTTCCAAGAGTCTGGCTTATATCTTTGGGAGGTGACACATGTTCCAGACATCTTTACGTACTATTGGCCACCAAACACTTCCAAAATCCTAAGTAAAGTTTTCAGCCAACATAGGTGTTCCACTTAATAGCCTATCATGAAAATACTGTAGAAAATTATTAATCAGGGAGGAATATTACAAACACCTGGGACTGTGCCTCATGGTTGCTCAAAGGCAACATCCTATAAAAAACACCTAGATTTACCATGAAGGAGATAGTCACTCCTCTGATCGGGGTCGTCAGTTGTCTTAAACAAGGGAAAAGGCTTTCATCACCGTCCTGAGCTTTCCTAATCTCATCCAGGGAAGTGAGGAGATATTATCTCTGGACAAGTCACAAGTGCTGCAAATGAGGGACTTGGAAGACTGTGTGATATAACATCAGGGATTATGTTTAATGCCCCTTTCCTGCAGGTAATAAAAAATAAAATGTTTGCAGCCTCAACCTCTTGACCAATAAATGAAGACATATAAAGCAGTATAGATGACTCCATACAGAATTCTGATTTGGGACATGTGCAGCAGATAAAGCTTAAAAGTAATCAATTTGTAAAACTGTACATGTATAAAAGAAAACAACTAGACAGGATTACATAGTGACAGATTCCGAGCTAGAAAACAATCAGTTTGTAACCTAAGATTATCTAAATCATCTTTTAAAAAACAATTACAGTACCAGGAGGTGGGCTTTTTCCTCAGCGTTTAAGTGTGTCAAATTCCATATAAAAATGATTTGGGAATTAAAATGTATTTGACACTGTGTACAGCTAAACATTATACAAAAGCAGTAATAAATGAAAACAGGCTGCTTGCTTGGAGGCTACAAGACAAGGGAGCTTCTCCTTGTAAAATAAAATGTACATCTGCATGGATATGTGAAGTTCTAGTTTCGCTATCAGAAGCAGGCCATAACTGTATTGATAAAGTTCAGAAAGGAGCTGACACTTTCTTATTTCATGACTGACAGCTTTCATTTGTGAAGGGAGTACATGGGATTGATATCAGCAGTTACAAACAAGTAAATTATTTAATGATAATGAAAAAACACATTTAAAAACCAGTTTGGAGTAAATTCCCCACAGATGTATTACATATACATTCACAGAGAGAATTGTATTTATTTGCAACCAGTTACCTTGATGTATGCCTGAAAGAACGACCTTGGACAATTTCAAAACTTTGTTTTCTGTAAACATTAAGTGAATAAGAGATACAAAAATATACAGTATGTGCTGCAACAATGACCTGTTGTAGGCTCATCTTTTTCTTTTGCTTCACATCAGAGGACAGCCCAGTCCCAGACCATCGCTGACGAATGATTTCTACTTGGCTGGACTGCTCCCTAATTACAGTGTGCATGCTTTTATTTAGGAGATGACTCAGAATCAGCTTGAGGTAGATCTGCCGTCTGGTTGTCATCATTAGTCGTTTTTTGACTAAATAATTTTAGCTTTTTCTAAATGTACATGTCAAGATGAAAAGGGCACACAGTAGCATAGTGGAATGTATGGTCCTCAACTGGATAGGTTTTTATTTGATTTTTGTTTTTGCTTAATATGCCTTAGTGTATTGTTACACTGTCTGGAATATTTGCACAGAGCAACAACAGCTTACCCATCCTGCTCTGGCTTCACTGAAAGTCCTATCGGTTTTGCCTGTCTTCCTTAATAGTGGCCACTTAACCAGCTGGGACGCCCGGGAAGGACCGACGGAGGGATTACACCTCCTCTGAACCACAAGGGGGTGACCGCCCTGGTGGCTATGGGGACCACGTGAAAGGAGCATAGAAGCTCAACCCTATAGGGGCTCGTGGTCACTGCCAGGGGGCACTCAGATGCCTGAAGAGCCCTGGTCCTCAGCACTTCCGCTACACCCGGAAGTGCTGGGGGGACGAAGACCAGGGATACCCGGAGTGCTTCCGGGTGTGAAGCCGGTACTTCCACCACACCAGGGAGTGCCAGCAGAAGCTCATTGGGAGGCACCTGGAGCACGTCCGGGTGAGGATAAAAGGGGCCGCCTCCCTCCATTCGATAGCTGGAGTTGGGTGGAAGAGGACAAAGCCTGGAGGAGAGGAGTGTAGGTGGTCAGAAGGAGAGGCATTGAGGAAAAGGCATGGACTAAGGGTGATTGGTGCAGTGGCACTGGGTTGTGTGCTGTTAAACATTGTAAATAAAAATGAGTAATGTTTAATAAATGCGTGTGTGGTGATAAATCATCAGTGTCTGCCTGTCTGTGTCCGGGCCAGTCTCCACAAAATATAACTAACTAACACAAAAGAAAACCTAACTAAACACCAAGTACAAAAACATCAATGATAAACACGACAATACATAGTCCAAACACAGTCCAATTCCAGATGCTGATGCACATGTCGACGTCGATTGAAGGTAATAAATGAACGGAAATCCCAAGTGAACAGCTTCCTCTATAATATGTATAGTTTTGTAGTACCTGTGGGTTGATTCATACAGTCTTAAAATGTGATTTTAGTTGGACGAGTAGCGCAAATTTAGCTGGCTGTAACTGTGTTAATGAATACAGTACTTGTAGATCAGCATCCTATCCAGTCCTTGACCTTTGGTAACTACAGTATAACCAGAGGAAAGTCTGTTTAAAACTAATGGAAGGAACATTTAAGAATCCTCTTAATTCTAACAGGCACGCACTTGCTTGTAATCTACACCCATACTATACTGTTGTGTAAAAGTTTAAAACAAACAAACAAAAAAAAGACAAGTAAAAAAAAGGGGAAAAAACTAAATAATAAAGTACACAACGGCAAAATACACTTAGTAAATGCCATAGAAAAGCAAATCTCCACATTAAGAAGAAACTACATACATCAGGAGCAAAGGTGGGCATATAATGTGCATAATTAAGTAAGATTTTCAAGCACCTACAGTATATGGGAGAGCCAGAGGAGCCACTTACTTTACAGAGTTAGTGAATCAAAACAGAAAGCAGTGATCACTGGACCCCTTGGGACTGCTATGGTGGTGCAGCACCAACCTTTGCAGTGTAAAAGTCAGCTGGCAGGCAGGCAAAAATGCTTACTTCTCTTACGCCTTCCCCGTGATAAATACGGTTTAAGGTGGAAAAAGAAAACATGCAGTATCATCATCATCTTGAATTTATTGTGACATTGCTCAGAGTCATTTTATTAGTGCTGCTTCTAAACGGTGTTCATCCTAATGGGCTGTTCCACTGAAACATGGTGATGAATAAGGACATTTATGGAAGCAGCCTGCAAAAAAAAAAGGAAAAAAACATGCAAATTTGAAGAACACTGTCACACATAAAAGAAAACCTAACTTTTTTTAAAATGTCATCTAATGGATAATATTGTTCATTTTTCTTTAAATTATATGTAATTAACATAACATACAAATGAGAAAAAATATGCTTAATCTTTTTTTAATTGACTTATAATTGAAAGTCTTTTATGAAGTATATTTTTTAATTAAATCTATGGTAATACACACACACACAATCCTTCCCAGTTATAACCAGGGTTGAAGAAATACCGTGTGTCATAACTCATTTAATCTTAAAATAAAGAATAAGATCAAAATGGTTCATTTTTACTTCAGTCTCTCTTTTTTGTGTGTGGTGCAGAGGTTCTTTTTAAAAAGCAGAGATAAATTAGCCAGGACAAGCAGAATCACAAGGACTAAACAGCTAAAAAAGTCAGGAACAAAATGAGGGCCACCACAAAAGGCAAAAACTTTTGAAAAGGAATTGCAAGGGATACCACTTTTATCACACTAGAGAAAGGGTCTTTACCACAAACAGAATGGTGGCGATTTCTGAGCATGTGGCTCGACTTTCAATAAAATCACCACCAAAACCTTCTGATGTGACATTCAATAAGATGGTAGGACACCCATCCTGGTGACACGTGGCTTCATTTTAAAATGTCAATGCTTGTTGACATCACCATCATGCAACTAAATAATGGTTACAAAATAAGCAAAAGAAAAACAACAAAACATTAAGTCCTGTAATGTAATCTCATAACAGCTTCAGTGACCCCAGATGAGACCAAAACTTGGGTAAGTGCAATATTATTGTGACACCCCCACAGAGCTGGGGCATTTGATTTGGGGAAGCCACTATTGGAAGATGTCTAGAATGTGGTGAGGAGAGCAAGGTCCAGTTCAGCACCAGGACTAAGTGTGTAAGCACTGCCCAAGCTGTTGTCTCTCAGTTTTAGAGGATGAAAGACTGGGTTTCTGTCATGGATGTGATCAAAACTGGAGCACCACAAGGAACAGTCCCGTCTCCTTTTCTCTTCACTCTGTACACCTCAGATTATAAGATAACAGCAGGTCATGCCACCTGCAGAAATTCTCTGATGATTCTGCACTTACTGGGTATATAGATAAAGGAAATGAGTATAGGAGTCCGGTGGAAGAGATTTGTCTACATCTTAACATCAGCAAAACCAAAGAACTGGTTATTGACCTTCTCCACATCAAACAGACTCCCATGTCCATTCACTATTCAGGGAGTGGATGTCAAGGTGGTCTACTAAAACAAGTACATCAATGACAGGTTGGACTGGTCTCGTAATACAAAAGAACTGTATAAGAAAGAGCAGAGCAGATTCTTTTTTTTTCCTAGGGGACAGTGTTCCATTAATGTGGGATGTTCTTCACATGTTCTGCAACTTGGAGATGGCCAGTGAAAGTTTCTGTGCTGTGGTGTGCTGGGCTGGTAACATCACTTCGAGAGAGGCCAGCCGAACAAACTAATTAAAAGGGATGGCTCAGTTATGGGATGCATTCTTGAAACCCCTGGAGGTAGCAGCAAAGGAGACGAGAATGAAGACAAAAGCTGGTGTGGGCTTGGGAGCTCATTCAAGTGGAATGTAATTCCTACAACTGAGGTGCCATATTCCGGGAGCCTTCGGATTTATACTGTCTCAAAGGGGTGTGGCTTAATTAAATTGGGGCATCACTAGGATATCCTCCTTGGGCAGCTTCTCAGAGCAAAGGAGGAGAAAAGAGACAATATGTTTAGCGTTGGCATCCCCTGTTGTCCCAGTAGATTATTGCATACCTAATCAGACCCTAGAAAGTGATCCACAGACACCCATGTGTGACACTGTGAATCCTGTGGCCACTGTTCCTTTATAAGTTCCCAATCCTCATCATTATAGATTATCAGAGGAAAGTCAGCCAACATCAGAGGAAATGGATAGGGTTACTAAAGAACATGGGCGAGATGTGTCGATCTGCAGAGCCACAGCACCATATGTCACTGCAGGTCCATGCAATTTCACGGTGGAAGTGACATTGCTGCATGTCTAGTCCAGCAGTTTGGTAATAAACGTTTATGGCACATCACAAATCAAATTGATTGACATGCTAACCACACCAAACCCTAACCCTTAACAAAACTAACTCCTAACCTTAACCATTTATCCTGCATGCTTACCATACTAACCCCTAACCTTAACTTCCACCCTATAACTGCTGGTGTATACCTGCGGTGACATATGGTGCTCTGGCTTTGTAATTGGATATCACTGACATGAGCAGCATCGCCCTCTATGAAAACGCCTGTAAACTGAGAACTCCCCTTGAAGTCCATTGTGGAGAGGTTCAGAGTATTCTACACAAGAAAACTGCTGCAATGTAGGGAATGAACTGACCCTAAAGTTACTGGGTAAGAATAGCAGTGAAAAGCCACAGCAAAGGGAAAGCAGAGACAACAGTTTGATTGCACTACAGTATCCTGCTAGGGATGTTAGCTAAAAGAGGTAGACTGAGAACCTTTACAACTCCTCACAATGAAAGGAGCCCAGGGACAGGAGAGACAGCAAGTAGGTAGTCCAGGATTAGGGGAGTCAAGTCATTGAGGATGGAAAGTCCTACAGGGAAGAAAAAATGAAACATCAAGGCATCTGAATAAGGTTCGAACAAGCCATGGCGAGAAAGATCATGTGTACTTACCTTTGGCAGGCAGAACCACAATGAATTAGGCTCTTGGTTCAAACAGTTTCTACCAAATCTGCACAGCTGTTGTCAGCTGGAGTATAAAAGGACTGTTGTCTTACAACTTACTGCCTGCATCATGAGTAGACATAAAACATAAAAGATTTGTTTAAATAGACAGAAAATAACCACTGTATAACAACATGGGCGCTGCAGAGACAGAGCTGTACGAGGCTGCTGATTGGGTGCAGATTGAGGCTTGATCAGCTTATACTGAGGAAGTATAATGTTGAAAACCTACACAGGAAGACCCCTGGTGGATTACTGAGGAAATGCCCTAGGTCAGTGTGCGGAGATGTTTCATTACCAGAGTGAAGACAAACAAAACTTACAGCCTTGGCAAATTCCTAAGAAAATCTCTGACAGTTTGTATTTTTATTACATTCACTCTACAGTGTGAGCTTCCACAAAACACTAAATATCCAAGTGTGAGTGTGGGAGTGTATGTGAGTGAACACTGCAGTGGACTGGCACTTTCTCCATGGTTGTTTTCTGCCTTGCACGCAGTACGACTGGCATTAAACAAGTTGATAAATTTTATGGTATGTAATTTCAAATCTTTAAAATCAATGATGAAGAACTCTTTTGAAACATTGTACTTTTAGGAAAGAGATGCGATTACTCACTAACTGACCTACACATGGTAGCATGTCCCAGTCAGATGGTCTGTAGCTGACTAGATTTTTATTTATCCTCCTTTATTATCCATCCATTTCCCTTTTTGAACCATTTTTTGCTGGTAAAGGCTTGTGTTTTAGATACCCAGAAGAAGCTTGTTCAGGTAAGGGGAGAATTTACAAGCTCTTCTTGGAAAGGCATTCCAGGTAGCTGCTGAATCAGAATCTAATCAGTGTAAGGCAGAAATGCTACCTACTGCACCACTGTGCCTCCTTTATTCATTTAATCTTAAGTGGAGTTTCTTACTCACACTTCATTATTAGAATGTAACTGTTGCTTCATGTCACTATGAAATGTCTTATTGTTAATGTGTAGGCATGAGCTGTGCCATACTGTCTATACAGTAGTTACGCTTGTTGTGTTCAGCTTAGTCCCAAATAATGTCTGCTGCAGATCTAAATAAGAATGTTTAGAAGTAGTAGAGAAAATGTCTAGAAGAGTGAGAAGGTCTGCTTTAGACAATATCTAAGCTCATGGGTGTATTAGGACTAAGTGATGTGAACAGATAAATCAGTAGTAAAGGAACTCACAGCTTTGTAGTCAGGCCAAGTGGGAGAGTGAGTGTGCATATGGGTTGATCTTTATTGAATACTAGGGGGCTCCGCCCCCTGCTCGCTTCGCTCGCCCACCCCCGTGTTTGGTTTACCGGATATACAATACAATACAATTTATTTTTTGTATAGCCCAAAATCACACAAGAAATGCCGCAATGGGCTTTAACAGGCCCTGCCTCCTGACAGCCCACCAGCCTTGACCCTCTAAGAAGCCCAGAAAAAACTCCCAAAAAAAATCCTTGTAGGGAAAAAAAATCGAAGAAACCTTGGGAAAGGCAGTTCAAAGAGAGACCCCTTTCCAGGTAGGTTGGGCGTACAGTGGGTGTCAAAAAAATACAGTACAGTACATAGAACAGAATAAATCCTCAATACACTATAAAAATAAAAATTCTAGAAGTACAGAGTAGAATTTCACATTAGATGATATCACATAATATGATTTGGATTTGTTCACTGCTCATTCATCAAGCTGCCTCCCCCATTTGGCCATCCCACATCTGAAATAGCGCTAATCCAATGAAAGGGCCCCTCTTTTCCCACAATTCCTGCGATCCTCCATCAGGGATGACTTTACCTTAGGCAGACAGTATACAATTTAAAGAGATTGTTATTTTCTTGGGAATTGTTACATATGCATTATTTTCACTTTTACTTTAAAAATTTTTGTAAAAACAATACTTATCCTTTATTTTCGGCCCCGTGCGTGATTACATCTCTTCCTCGCCAGACGTATAATGCTGCTTGCATTGTGAAGGGGAGGGGCGGCTGAACGTACGCTAAGGATATGCCATCGCATCATCTGCTGTCTTTCTGCTGCTGGCGAGTTGCACGTTTTGCTTGTCTCTTGTCGTTGTTTTAAGAGCTGGGAGCACATGATGCTTGTCTGACAGATGCAATCCAACAACTGCTACGTTAGATGTCTGTGGACTTGTTTTAAATGATGGCTCACTACCTGGTCTCGCGTGACGTTGTAAAAACAATACTTGTTCTTTATTTACAGCCCCGGGCATGGTTAAATTCTTTCTTGCAGAATGTATAACGCTGCTCGCGTGCGGGGGTGGGGGGCTGCTGTTGCACTGCCCTTCGGTTTTTTTAAAGTCTTTACAGCTGCTGTCCTTTTTCCTACTTTGTGTCTCTGCTGCTCGTGTTGTGATCGCTTCTCCGTAATCATAAATATACACCTGAACGAATTGTGTTTTCTCTGAAATTAAACTTGTCGTTGCTTTAACAGGTCCACAGATTCTCATAGTGTATGTTCCATTATTGTGTAAATCTACGTTTTGTGCATTGAATGATGTGCACTGAGACACCTGTATCTGTCTGTGCTGCTTCCCTTTACACTACTGTTTTTTTTTTTTGCCCATTCTCTTTCGTCTCATGGTTCTTTTATTTGTCTTTCGTGATCTTAATGTGAAGATCACGTATCGTCTACTAGTCATTCATTCCACAGGATTTTTTTTTATAATAGAGAGATGTAAAGAACCTCTCTGTCACTATTAGAATTATTACTGGAACTCGCAGGTACCCATTAATAAACTCTGTAAAAAGCTATTTAAATAATAAAAACTATTATTATTTAACTATCACGATACCTCCTGCTATATTAATTATATACAGTGCCCTCCATAATGTTTGGAACAAAGACACATTTTTCCTTTATTTTTCCATATTTCCATATTTTTCCTCTGCTCCACGATTTAAAATGACAAATCAAACAATACAGACGTGACTAAAGTGCACATTGCAGACTTTCATTTCAAGGTATCTGCATACGTTTCAGTCTCACCATGTAGACATGAGGACACTTTTTCTACATGACCACCCTATTTCAGGGCACCATAATGTTTGGGGCATCACAATGGCAGGTCTATTAAACAGTCATATTTAGTACTTTGTCACTTATCCCTTGCATGCAATGACTGCTAGAGGTCTGCATGTCCCAGACATCACCAGGTGCTGAGGATCTTCTCTGGTGGTGCTCTGCCAAGCCCCCAATGCAGCCATCTTCAGCTCCTGTGTTTGGGTCTTTTTCTTTTCCATAGTGAGGATTTTTCTGTCATCGGCAGTGGGGGGTCTTCTTTGGTCTACCAGTCCCTTTGCGATTAAGGAGCTCACCAGTGCGTTTCTTCTTCTTAATGATACTCCAGACAGTTGATTTAGGTAATCCTAACATTGTACCGAAGTCTTGAATGCCTCTGTTCTGTTTGTTCGGCCTCATAATGGCTTCTTTGACTTCCATTAGCCCTCTTAGACTCTTGTTGTTATGTTGAATGATGGCAACTACAGACTCCAAAGAGCAGAAGAAGCCTAGCCATCTTATGAAGCCATGAGACCCACCTGAGGAATCACAAACACACGGGTGCCAATTGTGCCAAACATTATGGTGTCCTGAAATGAGGGGGCCAAGCAGAAAAAGTGGTGTCATTTCTACATGGTGTGACCAAAATGTATGGACTGCAACGTTCACGTTAATCACGTCTGCATTGTTTGATTTATAATTTTAAACTGTGGAGCAAAGACATAAATAAAGGAAAAATAAGTCCTTGTCCCAGACATTATGGAGGGCACTGAAGGTCTAAAATTCTATAGCATTTAATAGGTTCAATATTTATAAACAAAACCCAGCAGCAGAATCTGCACTTGGTCAGCAGCCTGGTATACTAAGAGATGTTTTTTTGTGTTTTAAAACGTATTTATTAGCCAGTGTATTCCTACCTCGAGTAAACACAGAGCGACATTTAAACATCTCTACAAGTCTGTGCTTGCTGACAGTGCCCCTTTTTACCTTCAAGACATAATCTTGGTGATAAGACATAAAACTGGGCTAGATTGAGGTAATCTGCCTCTGTAAACATCACATAAAATACCGGCTGTGAAAAAATATGGAAATTATTCATTAATAAAGTTTATGTACAGTGATATTGTAGCATAGTGTACAACAGTTCATTTCCATAACACTCAGCCACAAGCATAAAAGACCGTTTTAGCTCCTTATTTATTTGGTATATTTTGCAGTCATGGCCATTGATAATAGGCTTGTTTCCTGATTTTTTTATTGGTTTTTTTTTGTTTCTTAAGTATGTATGATGATTTTTTGATGACTCCCTGCATGAGGTGAGGCAGAGAGGATGCTTTTCAACCCAAACCCTGGAGTTCCTCCAGTGTAACAGGATTGCTAACTGGAAGCACTTCCCGGTCTGGCAGAACCTGTCTGCTCCCAGCAGCTCCTCCTAGTGCCACCTGAGGACCCCAACAGAGCTACCAGTAAAACTACAATTCCCATGCAGCCCTACAGGTGCCCAAACAGGAGCCATACCAGAGGGATACTGCCACCCAGTGTACTGCGGGTACATATAGCCCCGGGAGTCAATCTCCCTCTGTCCTTCCTTTATAATGTCAGTTAGTTTTAATGTCATTCTGCTGTATGTGTATGCTGTATCTATTTACAAAATTCTTCCACTTGCCATAGGAACTCATGATAAAGGAAGGAGATGGATGAACGGGTGTCCCAACTGTGTTGGATAGTGGTACGTTTCCCTGCTGGGATGCCCGTCCATCCATCTCCTTTCTTTATAACAGCTTACCGGCAGGATGAGGAACCATTCACTCTGGCCGTGCTGCCAGCCAAACTGTGTCTTCTATTCCAAATGGAAACATTTTGTAAATAGACACAGCATACACATGGAATGCCCCGCGGTGGGCTGGCACCCTGCCCGGGGTTTGTTTCCTGCCTTGCGCCCTGTGTTGGCTGGGACTGGCTCCAGCAGACCACCGTGACCCTGTAGTTAGGATATGGCGGGTTGGATAATGGGTGAATGGATGGATACACGTGGAATGACTTTAAAACTAACTGATGTGTGTGCCACACAATCGACAGATGAGCTGATCACATTGTCATATCACTACAGATGCTCTGCCGCCAGAAGCCAGTAACCTCTATTGTAACATTTCTGGCACCTCTCTGCTCCCTAAAGATGACTGAAATCCTGTTCTTCTGGCATCCGAGGTGCCTCACTGGCCAGATGCTTGGTAAGATTCATCTTGCTTTCCTTACTTCCTCATCACAACCTGCAAGTTCATCTTTCTACATGCTCTACCTACAGTTCTCTTTGTCTGATAAATGACAAGTCACCGTCAAGGTACAGTTTGTATATCTGTTGGCTAACTGTTTTGATATTAGCAGTAGAAATTGGAAGAGTATGTAGATGGTAGACCACAAGTATAAAAAGACAAGATAGCTAGATAATGGTTAATGGTTAAAATATAATGTAGGTTTGAAGATACGGAGTATGTAGAGGATCACAGAGATTTATGATCCACATTTGACCGAGTCTTGCTTACTTTGTTGCCAAACCAAAGAGAAGTATTGACATGTGAACATGAAAACTACAGCTAAAATACTTATAATTATGTGAAAAACACAGTTCACATCATTGGCTTTTATTTCCAAAAGTATAACCCAACTTATTAAAACATACATATTTTTTCTCCCACACACTTAAGTGATGTGTCTTTTTCTTATGTTGCTGATCTTAAGCTTTCTCGTCAGCCCCCGTTTCAATAACTGGCCTATTTTAGGGTCTCCAATTTCATGATTAATTAATAAACACATACTTTCACTATCACAGCCTTTATTCACTTAGCCTAAGCTATTTGAGAAAAAGTCCCATAAGAAATCAAAAATACAATAATTGCATTACATTTTTAATGAAAGTGTTTACAGACCTTAGATCCCACATGGACCAGGCTAAGTCCATTAATGAGTGTCTTTACTAGTGGAGCGCCTCTACAGTGTGTAAGTGCATGGACGCTTGAGGGTGCTGTTGCCCCGTGAAACCCAACAGACAGATGCAGACACTGGTTTAAAAACACCAAGAAGTAATTTAATTTTCTTCTTCAAAGTGACCCAAAGCACCTCCACCACCATAAACAATAAATCAATAATCACAAATACAATATAATAAATCCTCCTCTCCTCCCAGCAGCTCCGTCACACTCCCTCCCAACTCCGGTTCAGCTCGCTGGGTTTCCCGTAGTCCTTTATATAGTCCTTGACCTGGAAGTGCTTCTCTTCTGTTCACGTGACTTGTCAGCACTTCCGGGTCAGATGGAGAATTACATTTTTTTTTCAGCCCAGAAGTACTTCTGTTCTTCCATTCCCGTGACTAGGAAATACTTCCGGGCTATATGGGTAATAAAAATCCCCGCGTCTCCCTGCAGCGTCACACGGTGGCACCCATGGCACCCAGCAGGGCTGTGAAGCCAAACTCCATCCTCCATGATGCCCTGCGGGAATCCGGGGCACCTCTAGGCTTCAAGGAAGATGCCATCTAGCGTCATGGATGTGTCGGCCGGGATGAGCTGCTGGCCATCCATCACAAGTGATTATGTACCCGTCTGTCTGATTTTCTGACTGTTTTGAGCAAAAGAAAAAAAAAGTGGTCTCCCCTAGACTTTCTCGTATACTCAGATAAGGGATGGATATTTAAGGAGTAAACTGACTGACTGCAAGCCAACCAGTAATGACTCACTGCAGAATTCCTAGTTTTCATCCTCTTTTTCTGTACGTTTAGCATTGTTTTGCTCAGAGGTTGATGTGCTTGCTGCCTCCTGAGAAGCTCTTCTTTTCTCCACCCTAGAAGCTCACTTCTTCTCTTCTTTCATCAGCATCTTTTCGTGTTAAAACTGATTAAGTCAGTGTTTGTGTTGCAATTACTTGGTACGTTTTCTTTAATTATTCACTTAAGCTGGCACTTAAGTCTTCAATCTGCCTCAAGAATGATTTAAGATATGACGAGGTAGGGGAAGTGATGGCGAAGGTGGTAGGGATGAGAACGGCGCCCACACGCATGCGCTGCATGGCCACCCTGCTGGCTACTACCGAGAGTTGATTCTACAATAAAATAAAATAAAAAGAGGAATAACCTTGGAGGTCAATCATCACCCCGAAAGTAGATAGTAGATGTCACGTAGTATATGTGTACCAAATTTAAGGTCAATAGGTGAAACGGTTTGCAAGCTACAGGTGATTTAAAATCCTGGACAGATATTATATATAAAGATATTATGTACATTAAAGAACCATCAACAACAAATTAAATCAAATTAATAATATATTGAACAATTATTATAAAAGTAAAGTTGAAAAAATCGGACTCTGTAGTTGCATGAATTTCTCAAAAGTTGATAGAAATCTACGTTTTGTACATAATACTTGTATGCAAAATTTGGTTGACCGAAGTGAAAACGTACTCAAGGTATTGTGTTTACACACACACACACTCACACACAGATGGTATTTTCGGACTCGGGGAGATCTAAAACGTCGAGATTCATCAAAATCTCGAGGTTGAAGTTTTGATCACAATACTTTCCCTATATTTCATATATAGAGAAAGTAAAAAATGAAATGCAATATATACTGAGGTAACATGCTCTGCCAGAGAGTCTGCTAAACGGTGTACAAAGTGACTACTGCAGAAAATTATGTTTGTTTCATTGAGCAACATACAGTGCCCTTCATAATGTTTGGAATAAAAGCACAATTTTTTCCTTGATTTTGCCCTCCACTCCACAATTTAAAATTACAAATCAAACAATTCAGATGTGATTAAAGTGCACATTGCAGGCTTTCATCTAAGGATATCTGCATGCATTTTTAGGTCACACCATGTAAAAATGACAACACTTTTTCTACATTTCGCAAGACTTCATGAACAGAAATACAGAGGCCACACTGCAAGATGCAAACTACTAGGTAGCCACCAAAACAGGACAACCAGATTACAGTTTCCAAAAAAGTACTTAAAAGAGCCTGCAGAATTCTGAAAATTACAGAGAAACGAGACAAAAACGAACCCGTATCAGAGTAATGGTAAGAGCAAAGTGTGGAGAAAGTAAGAACATTCTGCTGCTTAGGTGAGTTGCTGAGTGCTGAGTACATAGCAGTGATAGCAAGCATGAGAGGTGCATGTAAGAAATTCT
Source organism: Polypterus bichir lapradei (assembly GCA_026402145.1). Taxonomy (NCBI): domain Eukaryota; kingdom Metazoa; phylum Chordata; class Cladistia; order Polypteriformes; family Polypteridae; genus Polypterus; species Polypterus bichir. Next base: position 7,027,280 of record JANRMT010062842.1, on the reverse strand, counting down.
GGGAGCCGTACCCCATGCTGTTTTCTAAAGAGGCCTCTCTGGCATTGAAGGGAAATGTGTGAGATGTGGCTGATGAAAGTGGAATATGAAGCAGAACTGGAAAGAATACGGATGAGCATGATCAAATGGATGTGTAAAGTGTCATGGAATGAGAGGAAGACAAATGCTGCATTATGAGAAAGACAGCATGGAGGCAATCGTTGATGTTCTGAAACAAACTAAAGTAGTTTGGATGCATGTGAAGCAAAAAGCAAAGGATGATTGAGGGAAGAGGTGCATCAAAATGAATGTTGAAAAAATGAAGGCCAAAGAAGACATGCTTTTAGGTGGTGTGACATGATATGTAAAGAATGAATCTTACGCCAAAGAATACCCAGAACCATGAAGAGTGGAGAGGAAAGATTTGGTGGGAAAATGGCTATCCTGGGTAAACCCAGAAAAAGGCTTTTAAACCAGTGGTGATGATGATGATGATGATAGATCAGTATCCTGCTTTCCTCTCACACACTTTTTACAAAGGTTGCACTCACCGCCTGCATATTACACTTCACTACATTACATATTTTATGCAGCTACATCTGATCACTTGTAGTGAACTGAGTTTCTCCCAACACCTTTCTTACAAATCCCAGTCCTTGAAACATCTTCTGCACATGAAGGCTGATGATTGCAGCCGAAGCTTTTCTTCTCTATCTCTTTTGTCCGACTGCAGTCTCGTTCTCTTCTCCTTGGCAGTGGTGATGCCTAAGTGCACAGTCTATCATTGGGTGCAGCAGTCTTCAGGTCATCTATACAGTAATGGTTGTTCTGTGGGTTGGGATCTTAATGCAAGCTCTCCATACATATGAATATACAAAAGCACATTTAGCACATACAGTGGAACCTCGGGTCACGACCGTAATTCGTTCTAAATCTCTGGTTGCAACCCGATTTGGTCGCAACCCGAAGTAATTTCCCCCAAAGGATTGTATGTAAATACAATTAATCTGTTCCGGACCGTACGAGCTGTATGTAAATATATATTTTTTAAAGATTTATAAGCACAAAAATAGTTAATTATACCATAGAATGTACATTGTAATAATAAACTAAATGTACAAACATTGAATAACACTGAGAAAACCTTGAACAGAGAAAACTAACATTGCAAGAGTTCAGCCTTACGAACCGCTTGCTGTAAACACATTTTTTTAATGAGTTTTAAGCACAGGGAAAAAAATGAACATTTGAAAAATCTGTAATTTATGCAAAAACTTACCATAAACAACTAAGAAAACTAACCTTGCATGAGTCGAGTTCTGGCATGAACGAAGTGAGCAGGAAGCTGGGTGGAGAGGAGATTACAGTTTTTAGTTAAAGTCCCTCTGTGCGATGCACGTCTGACCGAGAACAATGTACTGTACAGGGAGAGACTGAACATGTGCGTAAATCATCAGCGCGTATGAACCAGAAGGGAAACTGGCTTGTTCGTCACCCGAGTGTGTTGTCGTGAACAGATGCAAAAGTTTGGTGAACTTTTTGGTCGTCACCCGATTTGTACGTGTTCAGAGACGTTTGTGACCCGAGGTTCCACTGTATCTGTTAATCCATTGTAAATAGGTCCATATATGGAACATTAGATCATTCTGTATTAGGTTACATAGAGAGATACATGATACTTCATACCAAGTCAGGGCAACCTTGAGGATCTGCATACTAGAATGAACTCATCCTATTTAGAGACAAAAAGGCAATATAACGGAAAAGCTTGACAGGCTAAAAAAGTTAAATGTATTTCACTCCACCATCTACTGTCCAGTTAATCATTTGTGCTTCCTCATACTTTGACACTGCAGAGATACTATCTAATCATCCATACCTAACTTTCTCAATATCCACCACACTGCCTTCCTTAGAATCCTGTCAAACAGCTTCTTCAGGTCCACAACTTTATAATGCAACTTTTGCTTCCTTTTCCTGCAATTACGTGATAACAAACATCACATCCACTTTTCTCTTCTAAGGCATGAAACCAAACGACATTTTGCTAATTTTCACCTGATCTCTGATTTTTTCCTCCAGCACTGTCTCAACCACCTTGATTTCCTGCTCCAAAAGCTTCAACACTCCAGTAGATCACACTTTCCTTTATATTATATATCAGAATAAGTGTACATTTTTTCTTAATCTTAAGGACCCCCACCTTCACATGCAATCATGTTGCACAGGTCTTTCAACTATTTAACCCCAGTTTGTATCCTGCCATTGAAAGGAAGACGCGTCTCCTATACCAACAATGACACAGTGCTTTTTACAGTATCTCATTGCTTTTGAGGTTATGACACTGTCAAGTTCGTTTTAAGCTAAGTATTTGGGCTTCTGCTAATATAGTTTTTGTTATTTTTGCAGGGGAATGTTCTTTGATGGTAACCACACCTATATGATCTCACCAGATGAAAGAAGTGAATCAGAGGTAGGGTTTTATTTTTCCATTTAGATTAATTTGGTTTACTGTGATTTGCTACTGTTCCGCAAAATTAGTGGTGTCATTATTATCTTAGATTTATTCAAATAAGAAACCTATCCTTTGTCTCCTTCAAGTAAAATGAATTGTGAGTAATGTGAAACATTATGGAGTGGCATGATAACCATGGCTTGAATCCTTACTTGGGCCTATATTTATTAAGTGTCACAGAATTACTCCTAGGATCTGCACTAAAAGTGGTAAACTATGGATAAGAAGTTGTCCTAGTTTTTATGAAGAGTTAGCAATTTGAGGATGATGTTGCGACTTCAAAACACTCTGATCTGCAATTGGGAACTCATGATGCCATTTTGCAGTTTTCTGATGCTAACACTAAGGACTGCACCATAATATTAATAATCATCATTATCAAAGTAGTAGCAGAATAAGAAAGAGGAAAACATGAATAGTGGGATGTTGCACTAATCTGCATGTAATTGTTGCCAATTCACAACATCAAGAATAATATATTAATGAGCACCAAGATGGAAAGACTGCGACACACTCATACCAAAACAGAACATGTTAATCTAACAATGATGATCCATCATGGCTGGTATAGGCTCCAGCTTCTCTGTGTCCCTAGACATGATCAAGCGGGTTTAGAAAAATGGATAGATGGATGGATGGATGATCTACAACTGAACTTTCAGATTAATCATCTTTTCACTGTTATGCCAATGAAAAACGACTTGTAAAGTAAGTTTTACTGAAACTAGACACAGTTATCAGAATCAGAAAAACTTTATTAATCCCAAAGGAAATTACTTACAATTAATTACAGTTATTCTGGCGCTCTTTCTAAAGTCACACTCAATCTTCCACTGGGCCACGTAGTGCCTCTCTAACTGGCAGAACCTCTCTGTGAGGCTCTGTTAATGCCCTGGGAGTTTGCGCCTGCCTTCTTTAACCTCCCTGTGCTTATAAGGTGTAAAGCTAGCAAGCAACCGGACAGACACATAGACATCATTTTATTAAGGTAGATTCTTGTCAAGCATTTCTAAAATATTCCACCTTTCCTGGGATGTAACTGCTGGTCTCTGCCTGAAAGCCATCTTCTGGCAGCTCCTAGTGAGTTCCATCCACCCATCCATTATCCAACCCGCTATATCCTAACTACAGGGTCACGGGGGTCTGCTGGAGCCAATCCCAGCCAACATCCTAGCGAGTTAGGACAACTCAAAAGCTCTCCTAAATTCTGGTGAAGTTAGGAACAGTTTTCTAAATGAGGAAAACTAATGAAATGCTTATTCTCCTGAACCAAATTTGCATCCCTCCAGCCAGTTAAGGACTGTTTTCCTACTCTGAGAAGCTTGATAAATATAAACCCTGCTCAGTACCCCCATTTAGTTTGTAATTTCTTCACATTTTAGTATCCAAATTAAATACAAAAAAAAAAAAAAAAACGCTAGTCGAACTAAGAGTGCCCTTAATGCAAATACCCATAGGCGCTCATGATGGTTCAAGTTAAGAGGCGACAGTCACTTTGTGTATTTAAAACACACAACAAACAAAATCTAGCTTCCAGGTTACAGAATTGAACAAAGCTGTAAATGGGTCGATGTTGCCACATTTCTCTCTACTTGTTAAAAACAGCTCCAGTGGAAGCCATGTGGTAGACCTGTGCTTCAATAAGTGTCATTTTTCTTTCAGATTATTGGAGATGAGATTCAGTTTTAGTACTAGGCCACACTGTTAAATGCAAAAGAAGTCAACAGTCACCATAGTATTTTCTGTACTCAGGGGCAGAGAGTAAGCAGTGGCAAATTAAAACTTAGGTACTGTACCTAGTTTAGGAACCATAAAAGTCAGCATTTATTAACTGAAGATCTGTTTTGTTATACTTTATTACTAATGTGTCATAGTTTTAACCTGAGGAAGAAAATCATCTCTTTGCCAATGTAAAAGTTGCCCTTCTGGTAGTGCCTAGACATACAGGGTGGTCCAGCTCTAATTATGCAGACCCAGATTGTCTGGATGACTTTGGTTTATGTGGGGACGATTCCAGTTTGGTACGAAGACAATTCTTCATGTCGTCAGTTCACACACTTCTAGATTGTCTGGGATTTTTCGGGTGATTTTCTATGTAATAAACTTAATAAGTTATAGTGTAATGAAAATTGCATAATTAGATCTGGACCACCCTATAGTAGTCACGAAATTTCACAGGTTATGTTTTCGCTGTCCTACATACTCTACCATCGATCCATATGTGGCCCCTAATTCCAAGTCTTTCTCATTGGGTGGGAGTTGTGAGAAGGCGAAATTACTCACTGTTACCACTACTCAGCCCCTCAGTAGTTTCCATCTCACAATTTGCATCAAGCAAGTACATTAAAAAGTTAGGACTAGTCTTTATAACCAAAAATTATAAACATGAAATGCCTTCATTTCTATGCTTTGATTGTGGGAAGGCGCTTTACAAATCCTGAAAATCTATTATCTATATATATAATTTACTAAGGCAAGACAACCATGGAAAGCATGCCGGAAGGGGCGTGGATTCACTAAGCCACCGACAAGTGAGACGCCCATGGCGCACGCAGGAAGGAGCCACGCCCACCAACTCTAAGACCATTGGATACGACGACAACTCGCAGAACCACGCCCACCAACTCGGACGCGACGACACAGGAAAAACAGCATCATTTATGTTCGTCTGTCGTAGAGTCCACATGCAGCTCTGAGCCACGTTGACTGCTCATAGAGGCATGTTTCTCGCGGAAGTGAATCGCTATATGCAGCGTGTAAAACAGTTTGCGAGGGGTATCCCATGGGATCCTTAAAACTGAGGTTAAAACACAATGAAGGAAGCAATCTTTAAAAACCAATAAGCCCTGTGCCTCTGTTTCATTACCGTCTCACCTACTTCACCAGTGCAGGCCCTGCAACAGTCGAGACGCTCTCTCTGCAACTGACCTTCTCTGTGCCTGACCGGTTCACACAGAAGCACCACATGAAGCATGGTGTGTATGCTTCGAGAACGAGTGTGGACGCGGCAGGACTATCTAAGAAGAGGCATGTTTGTCACGGATGTAAATCGCTGTATGCGGCGTGTAAAACAGTTTGTTGCACATGTGAATTGTTGTATGCAGCCTGTAAAACAGTTTCCGAGGGGTTTCCCATGGTCTTAGACTTGGTGGCCAAGTCTCTGTCAATCTTCCATCACTTTATGGTCCAGTTCTGACACTCACATACCCTTTGTAGGCACTTTTGGTGGTGGGTTAGCATGGTAGGCATTTAGTCTGGTCTATGGCTATAAAGCAAGCTGCAATGCATTGTGTGTTCTGGCACCTTTCTCTCAAGGCCAGCATTAATTTTTTCAGCAATTTGTGCTAAAGTAGCTCTTCTGTTGGATAAGACCAGATAGGCTAGCCTTTGCTCCCCATGCACATAATGAGTCTTGGGCAGCCATGACCCCGACACTGGTATAGCAGTTGACCTTTATTGAACCACTTTTAGTAGGTACTAACCACTGCATACCAGGAACACCCCATAAGACCTGCCATTTTGGAGATGCTCTGACTGAGTCATCTAGCTTTCACAATTTGGCTCTTGTCAAAGTCGCTCAGATTCTAACGCTTGTCCATTTTTCTTGCTTCCAAAACATCACATTCAGGAACTGGTTGTTCTGTTGGTGCCTATTGGGATACTCCTTATCTCACTGCAAAGAGATAATCAGTGTTACTCACATTACCTTTTAGTAGTTGCTTCTGACCAGTGTAGATGGCATATATTTAAACCATTTACTCACTGAACAACATTAATGCATTTTACAGTACTGTTGGAATTAAAGCAGAAACTAAAAAGTTAAAATGTGTTATGTGTTTAAAAACTGCATTGGCAACATAAAATGATTTTACTGTTTTGTAGCAAAATAAATAATTGCTTCCGAGGGATTAAAATGACAAAAAAAGAGATGAATCATATTGGATTAACTAATGTGTGCAAGGTCTTAAACACTAAACAGTAAATAGCATTAACAGAAGACTCATGCTTTACTTTTTATTCACCCAAGAACAAGAATAATTTCCTACTGTACAAAATATGGTTTTACACGAAACCGAGTTGACTCATGGAAAGATTACTGACAACTGCTTTGGAATCTCATCACAGGAATTACATGAAATTCTATTAACTGCAGATCCACAATGTCCTTCAATTTTTTCCAGTGCAGCTTTACTGAGAGGTGTAAAAGACCTGGAGCTGACAGACAGGTGCTTCTAACTCAAATCTGTTTCATAGTGGGGTCTCACTGAATGAATTAAATTTTACAATAGTTAAAAAATGCATACTGACTAAAGTATCTGTTACAGCTGTGATTAAGTTTTGATTTACTATTCATTATTATTGCTTAGGCGGCATGGTAACACAATGGGTAGCGCTGCTGCCTCACAGTTAGGAGACCCAGGTTCGCTTCCCGGGTCCTCCCTGGGTGGAGTTTGCATGTTCTCCCCATGTCTGCTCCGGTTTCCTCCCACAGTCCAAAGACATGCAGGTTAGGTGCATTGGCGATTCTAAATTGTACCTAGTGTGTGCGTGCCCTGCGGTGGGCTGGCGCCCTGCCTGGGGTTTGTTTCCTGCCTTGCACCCTCTGTTGGCTGGGATTGGCACCAGCAGACCCCCCGTGACCCTGTAGTTACGATATAGCGGGATGGATATTATTGCTTATTTGACAAGATGTACAGTATCTCACAAAAGTGAGTACACCCCTCACATTTTTCATGGGACAACACTGAAGATATGACACTTTGATACAATGTAGTCAGTGTACAGCTTGTATAACAGTGTAAATTTGCTGTCCCCTCAAAATAACTCAACACACAGCCATTAATGTCTAAACTGCTGGACTGCAACAAAAGTGAGTACACCCCTAAGTGAAAAATGTCCAAATTGTGCCCAAAGTGTCAAATTTTGTGTGGCCACCATTATTTCCCAGCACTGCCTTAACACACTTGGGCATGGAGTTCACTAGAGCTTCACAGGTTGCCACTGGAATCCTCTTCCACTCCTCCATGACGACATCACGGAGCTGGTAGATGGTAGAGACCTTGCGCTCCTCCACCTTCCGTTTGAGGATGCCCCACAGATGCTCAATAGGGTTTAGGTCTGGAGACATGCTTGGCCAGTCCAGCACCTTTACCCTGAGTTTCTTTAGCAAGGCGGTGGTCATCTTGGAGGTGTGTTTGGGGTCGTTATCATGTTGGAATACTGCCCTGCAGCCCAGTTTCTGAAGGGAGGGCATCATGCTCTGCTTCAGTATGTCACAGTATACAGGTATGTTGGTATTCATGGTTCCCTCAATGAACTGTAGCTCCCCAGTGCTGGCAGCACTCATGCAGCCCCAAACCATGACACTGCCACCACCATGCTTGACTGTAGGTAAGACACACTTGTCTTTGTACTCCTCACCTGGTTACCGCCACACACACTTGACATCATCTGAACCAAGTAAGTTTATCTTGGTCTCATCAGACCACAGGACATGGTTCCAGTAATCCATGTCCCTTGTCTGCTTGTCTTCAGCAAACTGTTTGCGGGCTTTCTTGTGCATCATCTTTAGAAGAGGCTTCCTTCTGGGACAACAGCCATGCAGACCAGTTTGATGCAGTGTGCGGTGTATGGTCTGAGCACTGACAAGCTGTGGGACTTTCATTAGTTGTCAGTTATTATCATCAAAATTAAAAGAAATAAACATTTGAAATACATCAGTCTGTGTGTAATGAATGAATCTAATATACAAGTTTCACTTTTTGAATGGAACTACTGAAATAAATCAACTTTGTCATGATATTCTAATTTTATGACCGGCACCTACCTGTATGTATGTATGTATGTATGTATGTATGTATGTGTATATATATATGTGTGTGTGTGTGTGTGTGTGTGTGTGTGTGTGTGTTCCATGTGAAGGACTGGCACATTACCTAAGATTGGTACCAGTCTTATGACCAATGCTGCCAAGACAGGTTTTAGCTCCACCAAACCCGGAAATAGACTGAATGTGTAAATAAAATGGCTAGAATATAATAGCAAAACAGTTAAAATACACTGGCTACAGGAAGCATAGAACAAATTGACATCTATTTGAACATTTAATGTTATTTTAAGCACCTTATTTACAACAAGAACTTTGCTCTGTACACAGTTTAGCTTGTGAATATACAGAAGCATACTGAACATTAGCAGACTAAAGCAAGAGCAAGGCTGCCATTTTTATTTTTCACTAACATGTATGCTCATTAAAATGTCAAGTATTAAAAAAGTACACCAACAAAAACAACACATAATGATATCACGGATTTACTATTACAAAATGTGTGTGCTACAAAGCACTAAAATGTAACACTACCTATATTAAAGCACGCAGAAATACACTGAACAAAACTACATAATGTGCAATTAATTTTAAATACTCTGCATACACAGATTGCTAACTTTAAAAATATTTTGAAGTATAAACATCTAGAGACAAAACAAGCATAACTGTTTCAGTTTCATTTGGTATATACAAAGCTGAGCACAATTAAGCAAAATGCAAAATCACCACTTTAAGATGTTTGAGTTTATAACAAGAACTTTTAAACAAGAAACAATGTCCCTTTTTTTTTTTAAACTCAATTCATAGGTTTGGAATTCAGAACAGAAGAACACAACATACTTATATTTGTAGAAAAATACAGCAATAGATAACATTTAAAAATTAAAAAGAATATTTCTGAGATGTATGCAGTCATTTCCAAATTCATTACCAGTTTATTATGGCACTTTGATCAAAAGGCTTACTGTACTTAGTCTGTGATCATACAAACTAGTCTAACATGTCTTTTTCATTGAAGGATTTGATGCTTTTTGGTTCTTTTGTTTCTTACCATTACAAGGCAGCAATTTGTTAAGAAAACAAAGTAATACATTTATGGCAACAGTTTTAATATTAGCATATCCATTGCTAATGAATGTAAATAAATTAAAAAAAACAAATGTTCGCTGTGATTATTATCTTTGTATTACAATAGTGATTACCACTATACTTTATGGACCAAATACTATCAAGATTGTACAAAGAAGTATACATGAAATAAAGTATCCCATCTTTAGAGTAGAAGAGTGCAATGTTGGAACTTATACAACCCTTAGGGTCTTTTTTTAAGAAATCTGTTTAGTATATCCATTCGATTTAGATTTAATCATTTGGTGTAGTTTTGGCTGGTTTAAAAAAAGTCTACTTAATTGCTTTAACTATGATTGTTAAGAAAAAAATACTCCTTAAAGTGTAACAATATAATCCTGTATATAAAAAGCCTAGTGTTTAAAGTTTTGATGCCAGGTTTCCATTATGAAACTTGAGTGACAACTGGAATATCTATTTCAATTGTTGATAACCTAGACCGAGAGGAATATGGAGGAGATGCATAAGAATGAGATGGATAACTATGAACACTGGCAGGCTGTGAAGGTAGTGGCTGCCAAAAAGGAGATGGCAATGCCTTGCAAGCACAGTACCACAACATTAACAGACAAGAAGTGAAAAGCAGCCCCCCAGCACTAGCAATCGCTAAATATGTTCCTGTGCTGGTTGCATAAATACTTGCATATTTTTTGTTCATGTCATTGGTCTGGAAAATAACCCAAACAGATGGAGTAAGGCTCAGGGCTCCAGATAGAAAAAACAGTAAAGCAGCTACTAGATGACAACCTGCACTGTTTACAAGGCACTTGGCAAGGTTGATGTTAGGAGCTTCACGTCCAAAGGCTGTGTTACATATACCGATCAAACATAACAGAGCAGCTAAGCTAGCAAAGAAAATGCTAAATGGAAGGGCAAACTGAAGTACTCGCAGATCCAGCTGGTCCATGTTAGAATACCAATCAGTCTCGTATAGAGCACATTCAGAGTTTCCCTCTATCCGGAAACATTTTATCCACAAGCCAATGCTCACCGAAACATTTTTGGCATTTTTGTTGAAAGAGATGAGTCTCATTAATCTCCAGTTTGGTGCAATTGTAGCAGTTATTAGTCCAGCTACAGAGGCCATCCCAAATATATACGCAAACACAGTGGCTGCATGAATGTTGCGACA
>JANRMT010062842.1:6983289-7001696 GCA_026402145.1 Polypterus bichir lapradei | reverse complement strand
TGTTTTGCAAAGAAGAATGGGCAAGGATTTCAGTCTCTAGATGTGCAAAGCTGGTAGAGACATACCCTAAAAGACTGGCAGCTGTAATTGCAGCAAAAGGTGGTTCTACAAAGTATTGACTCAGGGGGCTGAATAATTACGCACACCCCACTTTTCAGGTATTTATTTGTAAAAAATGTTTGGAATCATGTATGATTTTAGTTCCACTTCTCAAGTGTACACCACTTTGTATTGGTCTTTCACATGGAATTCCAATGAAATTGATTCATGTTTGTGGCTGTAATGTGACAAAATGTGGAAAAGTTCAAGGGGGCCGAATACTTTTGCAAGCCACTGTGTATGCATATATATATATATATATATATATATAAAACAGAGAGATGTATCTTGTGATTTGTTTTTTTGCAAATTTTGTAGGTTTATTTTTTTTAAACTTACTGTGCATTTTATTGAGGTTCACACACATGAAGATGTTGGTAAAACAAAAGTAGCAGGGACTACTAAGGAGGTACTTAGTGATTTGGAAATTTTAGACAGAGAAATACTACATTGGTTAAACAGGCTGAAATCTAACAAATCACCAGGACAAGGTAACATTTATTCTTGAGTGCTTAAGGAAGTTACTGAGTATATATGTTATGGCCAAAACCCGAAATCGGCCAAAGTGGGAAGTGGCCGGCCAAATCGGGAAATGGCCAATGTCACTGCAAACTGACCGGCCAATGTCTGATCTTTTCCTCGATTTCAGGATTTGGCCAGGCAGTTTCCGAAATGGCATAGGGCGATTGGCCAAAGTCGGAAGGCTTTCTGAACAAGACCCGCCTTGAGCAGTTTCTTGTGCAGAGTGGAAAACTCACTTCTGAATCTGCATCTGAAAGTTTTTAAGCATCTTCGCACCTTGAGCGGACAGTCTTACATCAGCGGTTCGGATTTTGGCCAGGGAGTTCTCGTCATTTCGCGAAATGGCCAGCCAAAGTAGTATATTCGCTGGTCATTTCTAGTAATTTGGACTTTGGCCACACCTCACGGCCAAAATGCGAAACGGCCGGCCAGTTTGGGAACTGGCTCAACTTCAGGTTTTGGCCATAACATATACACATCTAAAGCCTTGTCACATATATTTTGAAAATCTCTGCAAGCTCAGAAAATTGGAGGATACCAAATATCCTATTGTATAAAAGGATGATTTAACTGATCTATGTACCTATATGACAGTAAGCTCAGCATGCATCACTGGTAAGCAAAAGTTCTATCAGCACAAGTCTAAAACTGGTGTATTAGCCAACAGTGAACATTGGTTCAGACAGGAAGGTCATGTTTTACTAAAATGCTGCAATTTATATGAGGAAGTAACAAAATCATATGATAATAGAAGTGTATATGATTATTACTTATCTTGTCTGCCAAAGGCTTCTGATAAGTTACCACACGAAAAGTTAGTGATCAAACTAAAACAAGTGAAAAATCCAGGTGTGGTGTGTAGGTGGGTACAATGCTGGCTCAAACACTGGAAGCAAAGAGTCATGGTTAGGGTAAGTATTTCAAAATTAAGTGATTGTGGTATAGCGTGTCCACAGCTCCCATCAAAAAGGCCAGTTTTAAATAAATAATCGCCGCACTTGCGGCTAAGTGAAGGGGCGTGGTTGTGTGGCTGAAGCGGGTCCTGTGGAATTTGTGATGTGGGAGTTTCTCACCTAAGTGCACAGGAAGTAGTCTGCATCCGTAATTGTTCCCTAGAGCCGCTGATTGCCACAGGTAAATCACATCCCTGTTATAAAGAGTAGCCAGAGGCAGCTGGGGGGAGGACTTTAGGAAAGTGACAGTAAATGAAACAGAGGTTGCATGGAAGCAAGGGAAGAGAGAGAGCCGGTGCAAGTGAGCGAGCAAAGGCTCGCAGGCAGGCAGCTGGACATTGAGCCCTAGCAGGGGTGTTTGGCCAACACTCGGTGGGGCAGAAGGAAGCGGTTGCTCCAGCAGAGCGAACAAGGAGCTGGAGTGACCAGTGATGAAGGACGGCTGGCCACGTAAGGCCAAGAAGGCAGCGGGATTCGGGAGGCTTGGGTGAGGGATTCCCCATTGTGAGCGTCCTGGCCTTTGGGGAACCTACGTCTCGATCTGGAGAGCGCGTAGCCGAAGCCAGGGATCGGGAAGCCTCCAGACCAGAGGAGCAGAAAGAAGGTCAGCTGCTGGTAGGGAGATTCTCCTGTTGCGGGGCCCAGATGGGAGAAGCAGGAGAGCCGCCAGGTAAATAGAAGACACCAGGCTTTATTTTAAAGGACTGCTTCCAGCGTTATTTTAGACTCATTGTTTTTAAAATGCTTTTTTCTATTGGATTTTAACCTCCACTTCACTTCTGTTTTAATGGAATATTTATTTAATGACTTTTAAAAAGCACTGCACTTTATTTAATTCGGACAATGTTTTTGTTGTTGTTTTTAATAAAAGCACTTGACACTTTTTACACCATCCCCTTGCTCCATTTGTTGTGCCTCACTGCCAAGCTCATCAGTAACATTACCGACAGTACAGGGTTCAAGGGCTTCCGGACGGACGATGGGAGCATGCAGCGAACCCGCATCATCACAGTGATGTTAAAGGTAGGGCCCCTTAAGGATGTGCTGGGGGCACTGCTCGTTTTAATACTTAAATAGTCTGGACAACAAAATAATCAATAAGCTAGTTAAATTTGCAAAGGGTTTCCAAACTAGCTAGAATGGCAGATAATATTGCATCTTCCAAATTGGTACGGTGGGATTTGGGCAGATTTTTGGAATATGAAAGTGGATGTATGTAAAAGTAAAGTATTACACATACAAAGTAAAAATGTTAGATTTCAATACAGTATGAAATGTAAGGTGAGGTCTGAAACCTGAAAGTACAGCTTATGAGAAGGACGCAGAGAGTCATAGTGGATTAATCACTATCTACATCAAAAGAGTGTAACAAAGTTATATAACACACTAATGAGACCTCCCCTGGAGTACTGTGTTCCATTTTGGACTCCATATTACAAAAAAGGGCACAGCAGCACTACAGAGAAGAGAAAGTTGGTTGATTCCATGACTAAGAGGAATGAGCTCAGGGGAGAGACTGAAGGAGGAGGGCCTTTTCAGATTAAGCAAATGGATATTAAGAGGTGACATGATCCAAGCATTTAAAATTATGGAAGGAATTTGTAAAGTGGAACCAGCACAGTTGGAAACTTAAGAGCAGCACAAACATTAGAAAGTTTTCCTTAAGGCAAATACATTATAATGTAGTGTGTTGGAGAGCTGGACTTTAAGGACCTTCAAATCTCAAATTGATGTTATTTTGAATCATCAAAGTGATTAGGTTCAATAAGGTTTTTGGGCTTACTAAAATGTTCTCATCACTTATTGTTCTAGTCTTCTAATAATTTGAAGGGGTTCCCACATATGCCGAGCATTTGATGGCTGCTTTTCCTACACTCTCTGGTCTAATTTGCCCCAGATCAGCCCTACTGGGTTCAGGTTGGGTTACTCGTAGAGAGGCCAGCTCACCTGCTGCAGCACTCCATCATTCATCTTCTTTGACAGTTTGCCTTTACACAGCCTGAAGGTGTGTTTTACACTAGTGCCCAGTTGAAAAGAATGCCGTGGTAGTCATGCTGATTAAGTGTGCTTTCAATTCCAAATAACTCATTAACACTGTCACCAGCAAAGCACCCCACACAATCTACTGCCTCAGACACGTTTCACAGCAGGGGTATGAAATATGTATTGTCTACAATTAAATCTTAATTGTTGTTTTAATGATGTGCAAGCTGACATTATCAAGTATGTCACTTACTTTGCAAAAAAACAATCAAAAACATGCCTTGAGTATCCACTCATTCACTGCGTCATGTAGGATAGACTGCTGTTCATGTACATTAAAAGTGCATGCAATGTGCTAGTATGGGCGTACATACTGCTCCATAAGGTAAGTTAGCGAAGCTAGTTAAAAATGAATGAACAGATGGCGCCAGAAGACAAAAGAACAGAGACACCACCTTGCAATCTATATCACTAGATTTTAATTGCTAGACATGGATTATCCTCACTTGCATGGGGGTGTTTTGTCTTTGAAAAAACAGACACGTTCAAATGACGGAAACTGCAAACTATGTTAGAAATTGGTGGCCATTAAAGGCAGCTCAGTAACTTGTAATCATGCTTTTCTGAAGGCAGGTGCTGTGGACTGACTGAGGTTTTTGTCACACAACCTGAGATAAATAGGATTACCAAAAACTCCAGTTTACCTGTTTCCTTTGTCCGCCCTAGTGACTGCTTTGAATTACGAAATATTGGTATAATGACTATTTTATTGTTTTGTCTGTACATTCTAGACTTGCCGATTTTTTTTCTGGAGTTTCTAGACTAAAACTATTTGACAGAATCTGAAGTATGGTGCATCATTTTTGCAAATTCTACAATTGTTTTATTCTTTGTTGGTATCTTTCTTCAAAATTAAACATAACTTGTAGTTCGCCATTTGTTTAAACTTGCCATTGGCTATTTTTCTGTATCTTTGGGCAATTTAACAGAACAAAATGGAGTAATTTGATTACAAGTAGTATACGTTTTTGTGCAGTACTTGGAAGAACTTGAGATTTGGATTTGATCGCTTACAGTAAAATGTTATGATTTTTATTCTTGCTTGTATGCTGCACAATTCACCTTAAAGAAGAGCAGCTGTGTGTTCATCCACTTATATTTTAGCTCCTTTGAATTCATGTCTTGCTTACTTTAAGGGGAATTGGGTGTTCCTCTCATTATTATAGCTTTTGCTGGTCTTTGTGCAGATTTTTACAGAATAAATCCTGTAGGCCACTTTGAAATGGTTTGCTCATGGTTTGATCTCAATAATACACTGGTGATTTGAATTTTTTTACATTGCTTTTACTTCAGTTTTAAGAAAATAATGTTTTCTTTAAATATGCTGTTTCCATTAGTAAGCAATAATTAATATCCTATTAATAAGAGTGAGCTGGAGCTAGTACAATACAAGAGTGGCAACATACTGTTTTGAAGGATGCAAAACGCCATCTACTTTTCATTATTGACAAAATCCCAGAAAACATTGTGATACCATTTTTGTCATAGTGGCATCCACACATGCCAGATAGAACCAAAACATCTCAAAGTTGAACTCATCTGAGCAAAGGACAGCTTTCCACTGCCCCTGTTTCTTCTTACTGATATTCTAGTAAAATCTTTGAAAATTACACTTAAGCAGCATCTACAGCAAGATGATGTCATTACTGAAGCCTCAACAGCAAAATGAATACTATACATGTATCAAAATGCTGTAAATACACCGCTATAACAAAATGACCAATAAAATGTCTTATCATACGTTCTTCTCCAAAAATGGAAAAAGGCCCATGTTCATGCAGTAGCATTACTCAAACTGAAATGAATAAACAATCTTAACATTCAGCAGCACTGGTCAAAAATTGACTTGTTTACTTTATCTTTAAAGGAATGCCGTCTGAATCTCTTTGTTTAATTTTAGACTTTCTGGAGCACCAAATGTATTTGATTAAATGCGTGAAAAATGAATGAATTTGTCCTAAAACTCGTCATAACTGTATAGCATGGCAGTACACGGCAGCGATCAAACCGATTACATGCTCGGGTGCATTTTATTCGTATTAGGACTCCTCAGAAGATGTCTACTGTTCGTCTTCTTGAATATCATAATGTGAGCAGCAGCTCCATCTAGCCACCAATTCGAAGATCACATGTAATATACATAAACACAATTTGAACGGAACTAACACATTATTAACTTAAATAAAGCGTGCAACTGAGTCAAAGTGACACTAAGACTTTCCTACTTATTCCTTGCAATTCGTCGTCAGGGCTCTCCCTGGCGCCTTTGCCTTGCAACGCTCCCATTCGTCGTCAATAAAGCAACAAGTGTATTTACAAGCATCAAAGTAATCTCGGAACTCGCCTTAATGTTGGCTCTGCTCCTCCCTCTCCTATTAAACTAATGTTAAATGAATGCTTGCTGCACTCTAACATAGTCTACAACTGCACGGTTATATCCTTCTTGTAACACTGAAAATAAACATATACCAGGCTGATCAAATACGTAAACTTCACGTCCGTGGCTAAGAACAAAGTTTCACTTCAAACTATAACTGAAATCAGAAGACTGCTTTCGAAAAATTGCGAAAGGTAATTCACTCCAAAAACGGCACCAACCAAGCGGGTAGCGAACTAGTTGACGAGGAGGCCCAAAGACGTTGCGTTTCCTCGGTATTTCAGGGTCTTTGGTTCGCAGCTTGCTTTCGAGGAACCACGGAGTGTAAACTGGGCAAAAGCTTCGGTGGCATCTCGGACTGTCGTTTTATGAAAGCTGACTTGTCGAGCGCTCAACAGCGCTGTTTACCTGGCTCCATTTACAAGTTTACTACCCTCCTTCCCAGTTGATACGCCATTGAATACTCACCGCTGATAATGAGTCTGGAATATCTTAAATGTCATCCAAACCTTCGTGGCTATAAGCTATAATCACTTCATCTTCCTAAGCAGTCCTGTTTCCCTTTTCGTTTTAGCAGCAGAAACAGGCAGCTACCAGTCCTTTCGCTTCCGGGACTCCGTGTTGATGACGTAATTGCTCGCTCCCGCGGCGTTTTCCTGCGACTGTGGATGTGAAAAATACCTAAAAGGGAATGTGCACGTGCACGTGCACTGTAAACTAAAAGGTATACCTTATCTATGACATCGCAGTCTATACAATTTAACATCATCCTTATTTCAAAGCTGATTTAAATAGCGAAATAGTTTCTTTTTAAATTTACTTCCTTAGAAGTCATTCTGGTGTTTTTTCAAATCATAGTTTATATATATATATATATATATATATATATATATATATATTTATCTACCTATTTATGTATTTATTTATTTAAAGAGCTTCTGCAAATTTTCCCCCTGCAATTTAAAGTTTATATCTATCATTTATGTCTCCGTTACGAGTCTTCAAGTCAGCCTACCAATGCACAATTTACAGAGATTTGGAGCAAATGATTGGACAGATTGTTTTGAGAAACAATATGGATTGGAAATATCTAATAGTTCTAATGCAAATGTTAGACATTTCTTTTCAGTGAGTCTCATCAATGGAGTAAGATTGCTGTCAAAAATAACTTGTAATAATTTAATTAGAGACTAAAAAGTGTACATTTCTTAAAACTAAGGCATTTTAAATCACCTGCTCAGAGAAGCATCTAAAAACCAAACACATTGAATGTTAACATTTAAAAATAAAAATAAATTAGTCATTCTGTATTAATAAAACTGTTTGTACTCAAGTAAACCTAGTTTATTATAGTTTTTTTTTGATTGTTTGTTTAAGAGTAAACAGTATTTGAAGCTCTGTAGAGGATGTGGGTAAAAAAAAAAAATCTCATCTCATCTTCCCATCCACTTTTCTGTATGAGGGTCACAGTGGCAGCAGGCCAAGCAGGTCAGCCCAGACTTCTCTGTCCCCAGCTACTGATTCCAGCTGCTCCTGTGGAATTTCCAGGAATTCCCAAAACAGCCAAGAGATACAATCCCTCAAACATGTCCTGTGTCAAGTGGGGCAAGCCAGGAATAACTCATTCTTCTGACATGGCCAAACCACCTCAACTGGCTCTTATCAATCCAGAAGAACGTAACTCAGGAGATTCTTCCAAATCACCAAGCTTCTCTCCCTATCACAGAATGTCAGCCCAGCTACCCGGTGAAAAAATCTAATTTCTGCCACATGTACTTGAAATCTCATTTTTTAGGGCAGGGATGTAGATCAACTGGTAAACCAAGAGATATGTCTTTAGACTGAGCTCCTGCTTTACCACCAGAGACTGATACAGCGCCTGCAGAGCAGCCACTGGCACTGCAATACACATGTTGATTTCATGTTCTCTTTTTCTATCACTGGTGAACAAGATCCTGAGATACTTGAACTCCTCCACTAAGAGCATTTGTTCCCCACTCACCTGGAGTGAGCAATCTACTCTTTTCCGAGCAACAACCATGATCTCAGACCAGTGGCATCACTAGGGTTTGTGTCACATGATCTCAGACCAGTGGTATCACTAGGGTTTGTGTCACCCAGTGTCGTAACCAAGGCCGGATTAAGACCCCTCCAGGCCTGCCGGGTAACTTGATGAATAAAGCTCTTTAACAAAGAGTTGATCAAAATTTAATCAATACAATGAGCCATGTAATGCAGAGCAGTAATTTCCACTATTAGTAGTGTGTGGACACTCAATTCTTTCATCGGGTTCCACTTTGGTGATGTCAGACTGTGGACACTTGATCATTTCATCAAGCAGGAAGTGTGTACACCTTGGTTATTTAAGCCCCAAACACTGCACAAAAAGTTTAGTAACAATCATTTAGATATCTCCCAATGTGGTCACCACACCAAAGTGATGCCACTGCCTCAAATTTGGAAGTTCTGATCCTCATCATTGCCACTTCACACTTGGTAGTGAATCGCTCAAGTATGTTCCAAAGGTCACAGTCAGATGAGGCAAAGAGAAGAATGTCATCTACATAAAATATTGATCCTACCCCTAGCCTCCCCATCTGGACACCTTCACATTCTCAATTGCACCTTGATATCCTGTCCATGAAAACTTCAAAGAGACATGGTAACAACAACAACATTTATTTATATAGCACATTTTCATACAAAAAGTAGCTCAAAGTGCTTTACATAATGAAGAAAAATAAAAGACAAAATAAGAAATTAAAATAAGACAACATTAGTTAACATAGAAAAGGAGTAAGGACCGATGGCCAGGGTGGACAGAAAAAACAAAAAAAAACTCCAGACGGCTGGAGAAAAAAATAAAATCTGCAGGGGTTCCAGGCCAAGGGACCGCCCAGTCCCCTCTGGGCATTCTACCTAACATAAATGAAACAGTCCTCTTTGTATTTAGAGTTCTCACAGAGTCACTTGATGCTGATGGTCATACAGACCTCTGGCTATTAATCCATCCATCATTGTTGGAACATCATGGTGCTTTGAGTAGATGGACACCGGAAAAGGAAACAGAAGAGAGAGTAGGGGTTAGTACAGATTTTAGAGCCACCATGAATAGTTATTATAATGAGTTGGATATACAGAGTATTAGGATTTTAAATACAGTGAAGTTATGAGAAGGCCATGTTAAAGTAATGTGTTTTCAGCAGTGTTTTAAACTGCTCCACTGTATTTGCCTGGCGAATTCCTATTGGGAGGCTATTCCAGATTTTAGGTGCATAGCAGCAGAAGGCCGCCTCACCACTTCTTTTAAGTTTTGTTCTTGGAATTCTAAGGAGACACTCATTTGAGGATCTGAGGTTACAATTTGGAATATAAGGTGTCAGACATTCCGATATATAAGATGGGGCGAGATTATTTAAGGCTTTATAAACCATAAGCAAAATTTTAAAGTCAATCCTGAATGACGCAGGTAACCAGTGTAGTGATATCAAAACTGGAGAGATGTGCTCAGACAATACAAAGCCTTGATGGAGTCCAATACCTACCTGGATTAATAAATCATGTTGTAGGTAATTTAGGATATGCATTGCATTTTACTCAGTGGTTTGTCAAAATTGCCTGCAAAGTGAATGCTACGGTTTATTAGAGAACCACAGGGGAAAACTTGATAGGAAAGGTTTTTGGACTTTCAAACACGATAAACATCTAATGCACAGGGTCAGGCTGACCCTCTAGTGGCAGAATTGTAAAAAAAAAGAAGGCTCTGAAGGGCCTCCATATGCTATGTGTACATCCAGCCATAGCCATGTATTCCTTCTGGCACCTTGCAACTGAGCAGCAGTAAAGTAAAGAACTTCTTCAGTGTCGGCATAGCACATTCGGTAGAGACAATTAGCCCTGAGAATCCTTCACATTACCACTTGCCCAGAGTGATGCCCCATAAGGCAAGAGTCACTACAATGCTTTCATAACTCATTCACAATTCAAAAAATATCCTTTCAAGTTGTCTTCTCTCCATTAGGCTCTTTGTTTACAACAACATACGCAGCAGGGCTATGCAGAGCACAAGTGCATCCATTAACTAAATTGAGGGTACATTTTAAATAAAATGTGTGCACAAATTGATAATCATTCCCATGATTTATTTTTCTACCCATGTTGTGTTTGGTGCTCCAGAGTAGTAGGATGTGTGTTATGAAAGAATAAATTGACTTGAAGAGTCTGTGCTTCAGTCCAAAAGAAGCAAGTTACATTCAGGTAGGAAAGTAAAAACATGTAGAAAGATGCCTAGTATTAGTTACAAAGAGTAAAATCTGCAAAAGACTGCACTGGATACAAGATTTAATATTATGTGTAAATGCATTCCAGAATACAGCATAAGACAGGATATTAACCTTAAACATTAATACTGATTCTGCAAGCACTTAATAGACAGACTAGATACATTTGTTAAAAATGACTGAAAGTGTCTTTAAAAGAGCAAGAAAGCTAGCTTTAGAAGATCTCATTTGGCTGGCAGGTTTATAAGGGATAAAGCAGCTTAGTCAAGTATTATGTATTGTGCAGATGAAGGGATTTGTAAGTAAGTAGCATGGTGCTGAAGACATTTTAGAAAACAGAAGTAAACCAGTACCAAGTAAGGGGAACTGAAGGAGATGAAAAACTGTCTCAGCAGACAGACTAGCCACAGTAAACCACATTAAACTATTTGAATTTATACACATATTGCTCTCAGTGCCCTCCTACAACTCTCCCAAAGCTTAAAGTGTTTCCTTAACCCATTAGGTGGGTATAATTGTTCTTTAAGCACTGTAAATAATAAATGGGCTGCAGCCAATGGCTTAGCCACACCTTCTGTTACAATATTCTATATGTCTGTGGCTGCACCCTAACTCATTTTCATAATCCTCAGTTCACCCATCCTGTGCAAACACTGGACTGATGAGAGGAAAAAATCATCACCTAGACTAATTTGACATTATGAGTTATAGCAAGAACTACTGAACACTAAAATAAACCTTCACAAATCATAACTTATTTTTAAATATATAATAGAGGTATATCAACAGATCCATGTATTCCTGAATATCATTTTATTATATTTTTTTTTGTTCTGGACTATTAAATTTGCATCATGTTTTTTCAGATATGTACTCACCACACCAGCGCAGGTTATACTGAGTTTCCAGAAGTAAAGCTCACTGGGGTCCCCAACTCTGGTCCTGGAAGGCCGCAGTGGCTGCAGGTTTTCATTCTAACCCTTTTCTTAATTAGTACAATGCATTGTATAATTGACAATGTTGGTCATGTTTTGCTGGTCATGTTTTGGTTCATTTCGTATCTTATCATTGTTTGGCTGCTAATTATGGAAAAAAAAACAATTAAGTCATCTGAGTCTTCAAGAGCAAGTCAAATAAAATTAATTCAAAAGAAGTTAATTAGCAGAAAAAACAGGTGGTGAAAGTTAATGGACTTGACACTAGAGTCCAAATTGTTGCAGTGGAATGAAAATAAAATCTTGTATGTAAATAAAAATCAAGTAATAACTGAAAAGTTGGAAGTGCATATGTATTCATTCCCTTTGCTATGAAGCCCCTAAATACGATCTGGTCCAACCACTTAACTTCAGAAGTCACATAATTAGTTGATTAGAGTCCACCTGTGTGTAGTCAAAGTGTCACATGATCTGTCACATGATGTCTGTATAAGTACACCTGTTCTAAACGGTTCCTGATTCTGCAACAAAGCAACAGGAAGATCAAGGAGCTGTCCAAGTAGGTCAGAGACAAAGTTGTAGAGAACTACAGATGAAGGTTGGCTCCTAACATAACATCCCAAACTTTGAATATCCCACATAGCACCATTAGCTCCAATTGAACAAAATGGAAAGAATATGGCATCACTACAAACCTGACAGGAGAAGGCCAACCACTAAAACTCACAGAATGGGCAAGGAGAGCATTCATTAGAGATTCAACAATGACACCAAGGATAACACTGAAGGAGCTCCACATTGGAGATGGGCGTATGTGTCCACTTTAAGACGGGCATTCCACAGGGTAGGGCATTATGGAAGAGTTGCCAGAAAAAAAGACATTACTTAAAGAAATAGATAAGAAAACATGTTTGGAGTTTGTCCAACAGCATGTGGCGGACTCCCCAAACACATGGAAGAAGGTTCTCTTGTCAGATGAGGCTAAAATTGAACTTTTTGGCCATCATGGGAAACACCATGTGTGGAGCAAACCCAACACTTCTCATCACCCCGACAGCACCATTCAGTGAGCAGTGAGAAAAGTAAAACTAGTCAGGACTGAAAGAAAGATGTATGAAACTAATTATAGGGCAATTCTTGAGGAAAACCTGTTTGAGTCTGCCAGTTCACCTTCCAGGTGGACAATGAATGACCCTAAAAATGTTGCTAGATCTACAGTGGAGTGCTTTAAAGTGAAACATTTCAATGTCTTGAAAGTGGCTCATCAAAGCCCAGGCCCCAATCCAATGGAGAGTCTGTGGCATTACTTGAAGACTGCCGGACACCAATACAACCCATCTGACATGAAGGAGTTGGAGTGTAGCCTTGAGGCACAGGCGGAAATCCCAGTTGAGAGATGTGCGAAGCTGCTAGAGACATTTACCAAAAGCCTGGCAGCTTGGATTGCTGCAGAAGGGAGCTCTACAAAGCAATGACTTTGGGGGTGAATACTTGCACACACTCAGGGTTTCTGTTTTTTTCCTAATTATTGCTTGTGTCACAATAAAAAATATTCAAAGTGGTAGGCATGTTGTGTAAATCAAATGGAGCCAGTCCCCACTAATATCCATTTACATTTCAGGTTGTAATGCAACAAAGCAGGACAAACACCGAGGAGGATGAATGCTTTTGCAAAGCACTATAATTTTTTTTTTGTTTGTGAGTTTTTCTGTATTTTTGGTCATGTTGTCTATATTTGAGTATTTTAATTAGTTGAGGTACTGTGTCATTTCATATCCTTATTTTATGGTTGGATTACATTTTTAAGAAGGCATGGCAAAACCCACTTAATCCAGTTCATGGTTGCAGGGGGTAGGAGCAGCACTGGGTAAGGCAACAGGCACTTGCCAGGGTCTCTTATGCACACAGACACACACACACTTAGGCTATGCTGGAATTCTGAGTTAACTTAACCTGCATGTTTTGGGGTATTTGCAAAGAAAACCAGAGCATCTAGAGGAAAACCCACGCAAAACATAGGGAGAGGGTGCAAATTCTACAATGAGAACAAATAGGTATTGTGGAGGCTGGCCCAGACACAGACAGGCAAACACGTTCATGTCACCCACAAACACGTTTATTCACAATATATAGTCACAAGTGCACCACAAAACCCCCAAAGTCCTGGCCAGACAATGCCTTCACTTTCCTCTTCAGGCCGCCTCCTTGCCTCCTCCCGCAAGCTCAGTCCACTCCTCTCCGGACTCTCGCCCTGAATGAAGGGAGGCAGCCCCTTTTATTATCACCCGGATGTGCTCCAGGTGGGTTCCACGGACACACCCCCATGTGGCGGAAGTGCCGGCTGCATCCCCGGAAGCACTCCGGGTGTGCCTACTCCTCTTCCCCCCAGCACTTCCTGGTGTGGCGGAAGTGCTGAGGTCCAGGGCTCCAAAGGCATGGGGGCGCCCCCTGGCGGCGAGCACGGGCCCCTACAGGGTGGAGCTTCAAAGCTCTGTATCCGTGGCCCCCAAAGGAACCAGGGCGGTCGCCCCCAGATGGTCTGGGGAAGGCGCAAGCCCTCCTCTGGTCCTCCTGGGCATCCCGGCCAGGTTGCCACCCCAGCCACCTCTGACAGTATAAAGTTCAAACCCAGGACTCTGGATTTGCAAAGCAGCAATGCTAAACACTGCACTACCCTATCGTAATTTAATGTATATTTTAATTTCAGTGATCAATTGTTCAGTATTGTAATGTACATTCAGATTCTGATTCAACATGATGTTTTTAGGGCTTGGGTGCAGGGTTGGGTTATTTTCAGTGGCTAATAACAAAAAAAGAGAGATTTCATGTTTCTTGTTAACATATTCAGTTAACGTGTTTAATAAAATGTTTCTTTCAAATGATATATGTTAATCTTTAATTTCTGCTGTTAGTTTTTCTTTTTGAAAAAAAAAATGGCCAGGTTTCTGACCAGCTATGTGAGATTACTAAAGAATTGTAAAATACTAATAAATAATACTTTAGATTATAAAGCATTTACAGATATAGTAACTGTGATATATCATATGCAACAGTGAAAAAACAGATTTAGATCAATATGCTAAAAAGGTGGTGTTGGAGGCCAAAAGATGAAGTTTTGAATTATTATTATGTGACTCTGACCAAATTACATGTTGCATCAGAGCTCCAAACATCCAAATAGGGAAACAGGTGTACTGTACCATAATGTTGTACAGTGCAGTCGTGGTCTCACAGATCTTGGACAGCAATTTAATTCACTGCTTGAGTGTCCTGTGTATGAATTCTGCTCTTTCTTCCAAGTCAGGTAGGTTTCTTCCTATACTCTGAGGCCAATCTAAGCTGTCTCAGTATAACAGACTGCAACAGACTAGTGTCCTGTCCAAGGTTAGCTCCTGCCTTGAGCACGACTCCTGGACAGGTTCAAGTTCTGGGTGACAGTTAAGCAGGTTCAGATAATCGGTGCACTGGATAATTATTCAATGCAGAATTTGTAAAATGTAAAGGACTGGTGCTTATTATAGCTGTATTAGACACCTAAGAACAGGATGAGTAGAAAGGGTCACTATTGTAACTAAAAAAGGAACACATTAACTTTGCTTCATATGATGCATAATAAATGTTTTCCATAAATGCATCATGTAAAATATTTGCTTTTATACTTAAAAGGGAAATTCATCAATACAGTACATACCAATTTAAGGAGTAACATTGATTATAGCAGAAAACTGTGTAACAGCAGGGCCCTGTTCCTAGGAAGAGCTTCTTACTGTAAATAATTTTTAATTATTACAATTGTACAATTTCAATAAAAAAGTTGTATGCACAATATTTATAATGGACTTAGCTGATGCCATGCTTTGTCGACATACTTCAATGCACTGAATTCAATTAAACATATCAAATTATTACAAAATTAAAATTATTAAACTCACATCTCACAAGTGTGTGCACCTTAAGTGAATTGTAGCTGGAGTTCTATTCAAAATATTTATTTTACTGTGATGTGCAGAGACTTCAAAACTGATCTTTCTAAAATGATTATTGAAGCGATTCCTGAGAATAACCTTTGTCTGGCCATTTAACACCTTCATTAATACACTTGCTTTCCATCTATTTCAGAAACATTGGCTGGTACTTACTAGGTGATCAGCAGAGCTCTTGTGCTAATCATTTCATGACTGTAGAACCAAATCTGGGTATTTTCAAGTATACAGTAGCTCCTCAATACCAACAGAGGGCTGGATGGAAATAAAAAAGAGAAAAGGAAGTCACAAAGAGCAGACAGCACCATGTGCAGCAAGATTTAGGTTGCATTATTAATGCTACCATTTTCTCTAATATAAAACCCATTGCATACTGAATGTAAATCTAATACACATTTAGAGACAGAAGCCCAACATATAAATGGTGTGACGGATAGCCAGGACCATTACCCAGCCAGAATGCTGGCTGGATGGAATTACAGAGGGAGAGAACCTCTTTGGGAGAGTATCCTCCCCAAGACACTAGAGGGCAGCCCCCCTGGGTTGCTACTGCACCACGGGTCCCAGCATGGCATGCCAGAAGTTGTAGTTTGGAGCAGCCCTGTTGAGCTCCATGGGTGCTGCCAGGGGGTGCTGCAGCTACATTTGAAGCCTCTGGGGCACCACTTCCACCACACCCAGAGATGCAGCCAGAAGAGGGTCAAGAAACAACTGGGGCACTTCTGGGTCCACTATAAAAGGAGCCGCTTCACCATCAGTCAGCAAGTCAGAACCAGGAGGTGGAGGACAAAGCTTGCAAGGAGGAGTGGAGGTGACAGATGAAGAAAGAGAAAGAAGAAAGGACTGTGTGACATTTGATGCTTTGTACTCTGTTGTGTAGTGGAGAGCAAAAGAAAAACGCTTCCCCACTTAAATAAAGGTGTGCTGTCTGGAATCCTTGTATCTCAGCCTGTCTGTGTCAGGGTTTAGGGAGCATTATGTCCCCTGGTGGTCCACAAAGGATAGAGAAGATTACCAAGCAATGTGTAGTAGTCTCAACAAAATTTTCTTTAAAAAATGTATGCCACATGCAAAATAGGAATAGTTTGAATTAATTACCAAGTTCTCTTTTTGTGTATTGTGCCAGCATTCATCGAAGTGGACAGAAATGAATATACAAAAGAATCACATAGTCAGTAGGTCAAGAATGTTGCATGCAAGCCATTTTCTGATCTAGGAGAAACTGATTTTGTTTCCATTTGCAACAAAGCAACGCTGAAATAAAAAACAAAGCAACATTTAGCTGTCAGAACCTTGTTATATTATGAACATTTCCAATGGCTAGCTGTCTAGTAAAAATGTGCATTCTCTTTGAATTAGCACAATAATGCAACATTTTAGATTGTCTAGGAAATTTGTGCGCTTCTGAAGATGGACTTTCACTTATTAGGTTATACTGACCTCATCTGGTAAGACAAAAATATTTACACATACACATAAATATTTGATTTTCCAGTCAAATGGACAGGTTCTGCACCAGATGAGTAGTTTGTAAACTATATCTGTAATAAAGGTTTTCCTCAAAAGTAGGTGGGTAATTGGAAAATAATTTGTTTATCTTGGATTTAAGTAATACGGTCATATTCTAGTGGTTCATATGCAACAAACTCATATAGTGAGTTTAAGTTCAAAAACTTTTATGATTTATATTATTTTGTCAGTAACTAACAGTGCAAAAAAAAATCTGAATGAAGACCAATCTAAATCAATCTGTAATTCCCTAAAACTGAAGAGTCAGCAAATTAGACTGATTTAAAAGATTCCCCCATGGGCCCCATAATATTTTATATTACAATGAAAATAGGTGTCTTCCAGGAAAAATATTTAAGTGTTTACTTTTAATTTACTGGAGATGAAAATTTTATTTGGAATGTTATGTTTGAGAAGAACAAAAGTATGAATACATAGGTATTAATATTTTTCTCTTCTTTACCTCAATAGGATGATTCTCATTTTCACGTCGTTTATAAAACTGCTGGTCTGGATTCACCCCTTAATGACCCAATATTTGGTAAGATACTGGCAAGCAGACACTTGTTTTAAATGTATTCATCATATTGTTTAAATGTCTACCATAATGTTTCTTTTTTATACAAAAATTTGTCAATTAAAAATAATTTTTAGATAAAAGTAAGTTATGTTTATATGTTATATGTTTGTTATAAACTCAAAATAATGTTGATAAAACTTTGAGAGAGTGTCAAAGAGTATCCCCAAGATGTTCAACAAATGTTCTACAATGCAATAAAGTTCTGAATAATTTCTGAGTCCACTGTACATATTGAGGATATATTGACTGGGGCACGCTTATTGTTTTCCTACAGTGTATTAATATGGACTTTGTTTAAGCCACATAACATAAGCATTGGTAACTTTTGAGTTTTTCTTATGTAAACATTTCATTTATCTCTTTCAGAGCTTTACATTAAAAAGCACAAGTACTGTACATCATATGTTCAAAGATGTGAGTTGTGAATAAGAAGTGGTTAAGTTATCTTTTATAAATAATAAAGAAATTTCTTATCTCCATTCTCTTTAGATAATATTCAAGGAAATAAAGTAAATGAGAAGAAATCTCCCATCAAAATATCAAATATACGGAAAAAGAGACAAGTAGGTATTATATTCTTGGTATTTGATAGTAATTAAGGAACTATGGCATTACAAAGCCTTCTCAGTATAAGTTGTTTATGTAAAGCAAATTAAAATCAACTGTGTAGATGTTTTTGTTGGTTAAAAGAAAAAAGTAACCTAACCTAAAACCTCATATCTTACTACAATATATCGGTTCCTTAATATATTCATGGAAATTACTTCTGTATGCTATTATTATACATATATCGTAGGTCTCTGTATTAGATTAAGCAAGTTAAAAAATTGTTAAGGGGAACAGACATTTTGTAAAATACCAAACAACACTGACTGGGCTTATATATTGATTTTATAACGTCAATCAGACTTTGCTTCTAAAAATCACACAATAGAAAGTATTGACAAACACAAGTAGAAAATGAAGAAAGTATGCAGAAGGACATTTATGAGCCCAGAATTAGGGCAAAACACGTGTTGCGTACTCTTTGCATTATTTGACAGTAAAACAATTCAACCATATATATATATATATATATATATATATATATATATATACTGTATATATATATATATATATATATATA
>JANRMT010062842.1:6916114-6983189 GCA_026402145.1 Polypterus bichir lapradei | reverse complement strand
ATATGATATGCTTCTTGCAACTGAGAGGGCATGGCGAATGTTTGCTGACTGTGTGTTACCTGGTAGGTGACCCCCCAGTTAATCAGACTGGGATTCAGATTTATGGATACAATACTCTGATCTACACCCTATCAATAAGCGAACCAGCTGCCATGGCACAACATCTGAGGCTTTGCCTCAGTAGATGACATCCGAGGCTTGATCGCCGCCAGGGGAAGCAAAGGTGTGTGCACACCTGATGAGCCCCAATTAAGGTGAAACACATGTTGTGTACTCTGTATTATTTGACAGGTACTCTATAGCATGACTATGGTCTGCTTCTCACAAGCATTACCTGGGAGGTGACCACCAAATAATCAGATTGCAATTCAGACCTATGGATATATACAGTTTATTATATACAGTATGTTTTCTTTATGTACTTTTCAAATAGTGTTGTAAAACTTTATGTTAAACATAACAATCTATAAATATAGCAAGCTTAGGGAAGTTGATAGAAGAGGAGTGGAAGCAGTGTTTGATTTTACACAGATCTCTTAGGAAAGAGAGGAAAAAAGGCTTTAAACTTTGTGGAATCAGTAGCTTCTCGTTGTGCAATAGAAGACCCGATGACCGCTTGCAGTTCCTCCAAATTTTTGTAGGTGAGGCAAATTATGGCATATAGCACATCCTTACAGCCTCTCTACCCACCTTGAATAAGATTAAAAACTCTATAGACAGTTTGAAATTATTATTATTTTTAAATAAAACACACTATTGAGAGTTCCACATAATCGGGGTAAAGGTAATGTTTAAACCAAATAGTAAAGTAAACAAAGTCTAGCTGCTTTTCTGAACCAGCCTTTACAGTATGTCTCCGTCTAAAAGGTGAGTTAGCTCTTCCATTTCACTGATGCCTATCAAAATTGTTAAAACCAATTCAACTACCACTTTATTCAATTATTTGTACATGCTGACATATAGGTTGTACTATATTTTTTATTTTAAGATCACAAGCCCAGTTCCTTTAAAAAAAAAAAAAATCATACAACAATGCTTCTTCCAACATGTAACTGTTGTATTCTGTTCAGGTAACAGAGCATTACAGTACATTTAAACTCAGAAGGCTCTAAAATGAAGTACGCCTTTAAAAACCATCTAGTCTAATGTCACTAACTTTGTGTTTATGTGTTCTAAGTTCCTTAATATCCCCAGAATTGAAAACTGTTATTCCAGTTCAGTCAAGATTTCATATATGTAAGTTAAAGAAGACCCATGTTAAAAATTGTTCAAAAAATTAGACTTTCTCAAAAAATACTGCTACAACTAGTCAGGTAATAATAAAATATTAAAGATTTATCATTATTTTGTTCATATGATTCCAATCAGTTCAAGTCCGTTTATTTTAGTATATCAACTTAACTGAGTGCTGGTGCAGAGTGCTGTAAAAAGTTCACAGCTACTCATTAAGTCAATTACACATTAAGACACAGATTTGATTTAAACACACAGTAAACCAAAACAGCTCCAAAGTGATTCTGTTAAATAACATTATCACTGAACTATGCCCAGCAGACAATGGAGAAGAGGAAAATCAAAACTCCAGTCAGCAGCATCCCTGGAGAAAATAAATAGGGGGACCATTGGTCAGTTATAACAAAGACAAAAGATAATGTCAGACACAGTTACACTCCTGGAGACCAAGGCTAACTGGCTGCCTAGCCCCTGCTGGGCAAAAAAACCCCTCATAAATCATTTATTGCGATAGTCAGAAATGTCGAATATGTGACTGTTCTAATGACTGCATGAGTTTTCTTTGGGTGCTCTGGTTTTTTCTCACGTCCAGAAATTGTATGTGTAAGTGGGGCCTTTGATGGACCGCTAACCCCACTACGATTGCTTACTGGTTTACTAGCCTGTGTTCAGTTTACCCAGAATTAAACACACAGGTTTGATAATGGATGGATGGATGGATGAATGATTGTGATGACAATGAGTGTCAAAAAGCCAACTTGACACGCATGCTGGAAATTGTCAAAACTTACTTAGCTTAATCAATCTAAAACCTTTCTTATGTATGTGGTTTTGAGAATTGAAGCTATAAAACAATAAAACTGCCTCATACTGAATCATTACACATATTTCTACCAGTGTACTCTCTATTTTAAATAAAAGAACTGCATATTCATCACCAAATACAACGCACAAAACAGAATACTGGTATTCCTTACTAGTTCAAGCAGTGTTTAGAATAAGCAGGTTATGAAAGTGGAAGGATAGATGGATTCAATTACTGTATGTATGCTGTGTTTTCATCAAAAATTTAGAAAACATACCTGATGAAGAGTTTACTATAGAATATTTTCTTGTCTGCGGTGGGCTGGCGCCCTGCCCGGGGTTTGTTTCCTGCCTTGCACCCTGTGTTGGCTGGGATTGGCTACAGCAGACCCCTGTGACCCTGTAGTTGGGATATAGCAGGTTGGATAATGGATGGATGGATATTTTCTTGTGTTCATAAAGTCTAGTACAGGAAAAAAAAATATCTTCATCATCCAGACCTTCTAATACCTCACAAATGAGTAATACTTGGAGGCACTGCTGACATTTTTCCCATTTGTTAGTAGCTATAAATTAAGTACATAATTAAGGTTTTACAGGCTGCCTACATTATACCTGGACTTTGTGAAGTTTGAAGTGATATGATCACAGGAGTCTTTTTCTTCTTCCAATGTAGGTTTCACGCATACCACATAGTGTTGAAATAGAGAAGAAATATGTGGAGCTCATGATTGTAAATGATCATCTGATGGTAAGTTTGTGCCAGACAGGCTGATATTTTAAATTGCCAGGTCTCTGTTGTGTGGTTGTCATTGTCTAGATTAAAAAAGTTAATGTTTCTATAAGCCTAGTAATGATGAGCACCAGAGTGACATGAACCACATTCTGTATTTATATCCATATTATTAAAAAAATAACTATTTTTAAATGTTAAAAGAAAACTGAATGAGGAAAGTAGGGTTGAATATCATTGAAGGGAACTGTTTTGAATAAGGATGATATGTTGAAGGTCTTGAACTCCTCCTGTATTGTGTCTAATAGGTCGTTGCTTTTCATTCAAAGGCATTGGTGGAGCTGGAGAAGGCATTGCAGATATTGCAAACAAATGTAAAGATGTTTTCAACAGGTTTAAATAGTTGACACTTGTATGATTCATTCATTCCTTGATCGTGGTTTCCTTCTTCATGAACTCCTCCTTATAACAGGTTCATTACATGTATATGAGTGTTTGCAGTCATTTCATTTGATTTTAGCTGACAAAAACATGCTTTATGTTTTGCAGTTTAAAAAACACCGCCTGTCCGTTGGTCATACGAATAACTATGCAAAATCTGTGGTGAATATGGCAGATATAGTAAGTATTAGCAAAAGCATCAGTGTGTATACTATATATTGAATTTAGAGAAGCTTTTAGTTCTTCTTCCAATCAAGTTAGTGTCCTGAACATATCCACACTATATGATCACAGTGAGCTTACCTACACTATTTAAAATGCTGAAATTACCATTTTTAAAACCTTCAAACCTTAAATTGATTATATTTTTGAATGTTATACATTAAATTGAATTGACAAACAATATTAGACTGAGTTGCCTTGTCTAATTAAAACTTTTTCCTTTATTTGACTGGTGTTATATATAAAGCTTTTATTATTCAGCTAAATTCTTTTTCTTTAATTTTGTGTTGAGTGAAGAAATATTAACATTTTTTAAATGTACTCTGTATTTTGTTTGTACCCATGATTCTGATATTTAGATAATAATCATAATCTTTTTTATGGATTTATCCCTATCTTGCTAGTCATCCAAATGACATTGTGCCCAAGTCCCACCCTTCATCTTATGGGTTGTCAGTGGCTCCATGAAGATTTTTTGAGCTTAGCCTGATTATACTTACTGTATTTGCCAGTGAACAGTCTTCAAGGCCTGAGAGTACATGTGGGTCCTGGAAGCACTGTGCTGGGGTACTGGAGCAAGTGAGACTCCAACTTGGCCATGGAAGACGGCACCAATTGTTTATGCACAGATATTTGAGGGGTTGTGGAAGTTTGTTAGTCCTGTGCTATGTGGATCTGAAAAAACGCTCTTTATAGTGTATCACATGGTATCTGGTAAAGGATACTACAATAGTGTAGGATTCTGTGGCTGTGGTAAATTGCAGTTTGATCACTGTATGTGCACAGTGAGAGTTATGCTGCATACCTGTCATTCAGCCCATTTAATATGAGCATTGAGCTCCACTAAGGGGGCAGCGTGTCTTTTCTCCTGTTTATAAATGCCAAGGTGTAAACATAGCAGACCAAAAGGTAACTAGTCTGCAAGCAAACATCAGAGTTTAAAAAATGAGCAATTTATGACATAAACCAAAATGCCCAAGCTCAATGCTTAAAACAAGAATCAAAGTCAAAGGGCAGTACAGGTACCAGTCCAGCTTCTAAGAGGATTTTACACTAGCTAATACAAAGTGCATTTGCAATACAGAATCCAAAACCATGGATAAGTTCAGTAGCAAGTCATCATCTTAAATAGGGACAACCCAATGACATCACATTTCACAGCTTCAGGCTGCCACATGAGCAAAAGGTCTACGTAGTGATGGAAAGCGTAATTTGGCACTTGGCTTAAAATATGGTTCCTGCGCAAGGTTGTTGTCACTCTTCATGACAAGATGAGGAGCCTAAAAATTTGGGAGTACCACTGAGTGTAACTGCTGCTACTCTTGAACCCAACTTAGATAGTCTGAGCATGTAATTGGGGTGCCTCGGGAGGGATTTGAACCCAATAAGTCCAATGGGAAAGTCCCAGGGGCAAACTTAGGAAACACTGAAACAATATCTCTTTACTGGTCGGAGAAAATCTGGGAATTACCCAGCCTGAACTGTCCAGCTGGGCATGTTGCCAACATGGCTCTCACTAGAATTGAAAACCCAGTTCCAAAAAAGCTGGGATGCTGTGTAAAATGTGAATAAAAACAGAATGCAATGAGTTGCAAATCTCATAAACCCATATTTTATTCACAACAGACCACAGAAAACATATTGCTTGTAACATTTTAAGAAAAGAATAAGGTCATTTTGAATTTGATGGCAGCAACGATTCCATAGCTTCTATTGTATATCCATTACACGTGCAATATGACTATACAGCTGGCCCTAAAACTGTAAATCATTATCTGTACATTGACGTAAATACTGACAATAATGTTTCTTATTTGGGGAAACAGTTACAGAGTACGATACCACACATCAGTCTCTTTTCAATGGTACACGTCACGTGCGAAGTTGCGTAAAGTTGTAGGTGGTGTATACTGTAATCCTGTTGTAGCTAAAGTTTCCATTTTGAAAGAACTGGTGTCAATATTCCACCCACTATAATATACAGTATATAGTAAGTAAGTTTTAATGAAGTATTTCTGTTACTGGAGCAATCCGGACTTTCATTTGTAGCTCCTAGCTGTTGGAACAAGCTGCCCTCTTCCATTCTAATTGATGACACATCAATGTATTTAACAAGCACTGTAAGACTTTCTTGTTCTGTAAATTTCTCTTTAGCTGATAATGGCTCTGATAGGTTCATGTAGCTAAGGAAGTATAACTGTCTTGTATTTTGGTCTGAGCTCTTCACTTGTGATGATCAATTTTGTAACCTTGTCCTGTAACACTTGTTCCTACACAGTCCCCCGACTGATGTTTATTCAATTATGTAGACCTCTTTTGTAAGTCACTTTGGACAATAGTGTCTACTAAACACATTAATGTAAATGAACATGTCCACAGGAGAGAGAAAGATAGAACAGTTTTAAGACTTAAGAATTATGTTTTGGCCTTATTCCATATATAACACATTACTAATTGCCATTGTTTATGTTTTTATGTTCTCTTTAAAAGATTTTTAAAGAGCAGTTAAATACAAGAATCGTTTTAGTTGCAATGGAAACCTGGGCGACTGACAACAAATTTAACATAGATGAGAACCCCCTGATCACACTGCGGGAATTCATGAAGTACAGAAGGGACTTCATTAAAGAAAAGTGTGATTCTGTTCACCTATTCTCGTAAGTAATGGCCAAAGCTTCCCATTAAATGTTTTTATCATGTCCATCCCCATTCCCTTATGAAACAGTCTTATGGTGACTTAAATGTTCTTCCTTTTTAAAATACTCAATTAATAAACTGTTTAGTAGATTTACTTTTTTCAAATGGTGGCACTTTTTGCATGTTATCTATAACAATAACAATTCTGGAGTGCGTGAAATAATAAACATACAGTATAAGGTAAAATAATATAATGTAAAATATTCTACTATTCTAAAGTCAGACAGGTAGATACAGAATATGACTTTGCTTCCAGTTTTTCCAGAATGAATTAAGAATTTTTGCAAAACCCATACTCCTTTAGTAAAGGAAGATAACAGCTATGGTTCCTATTTAGTTAAAACCTACTGACACTGTTCACAAATAGAAGTCAAAATATATAGATTAACAACACTTTGTCTTATAATAAAAGGTGTTTGAAAACAGAATTAGAGAAGAAAGGCACTGAGTAAATTATCTAGCTTAGTTACACAGTTTGTTGATGCTGAAAACACAATTAAGCTATACATTACTTTGCCCACTATGAGAGATTTAACAATATTTTTGATGTACCATAGTTTTTTTTTTCTTCAAATATTATAATTTTCTACTAGAATTGTATATACTGTATACTTGCTCCCAACCCGTCAGTGTTGCTTTACAGTTTTATTTTGAAATTCTCTAGACATGATTGTTCTGAAAAAAATTAAGGCACTTCTCCATATATCCTTCTGTTAAGTGTCTGTCTGTTATTTTCATCCTCCAATATTAACATGTTAAATAAATCTTAACAGACAAAGTTATTCTTTCTTTTTCATTATGTTTAAGTGTTGATGTATTTGGGAATGTCAAAACAAAAGTACATGATAAATATGAATTGTCTCAAATAAAATTATTGCTCAAGAATGGAAAATCAGCCACATTGCAATGAATGATTGCTTAGCCTCTTTTTATATTTAAGTTAGATTATTTTTATTATAAACAACCTATTAAATTGAAGGTACTACCATGTTTTTTGCCTGATTAATTGTAGTGTTGCCTTTTCTAAGTTTATTCTTTTCATATTTCAATAATTGGCAAAGTTTAGTTTATTTTACTGTGTAATTTAGCAAAGAGGTATATCTATAGATAGCTTTTTAATTAATTTTGAACTCACTTTATAGAATTATGTTACATATTTCTTTACTAAAGCTGTGTATTTTTAAGAAGGTACCTGAGGGTGAATCCTCACTGCTGTCAATGTCTGAGTAAATATATTTCTAATCAGCACAGTACTGAAAGAGAAAAGTAAGATCCAAATAATAAAAAGATTCAACGCATGAATTGACAAAAGGGCTCTTGTGCAGTGATAGCTTTGACTGGTATTGAAATATTCCAATACTCCTTAGAAAATTAATACACATACTGTTGTGTTTCTGAATGTATTTGTCAAGATCTATAATTGTACATTTTAATTAAAACCTTTCCATTTAAAAAAAAATTCCCATTGAATCAAGCAACTAGCAGTTTCTTAGAGTTGTTTGCCAAAATTTATTGCTGGCTTAAATTCAGAATTTAATGCTTTAAGGGACACTAATTTGTTAGGACATCTTATAAAATAGTGACTATATGAAAAGTATTAAGTTTTATGATCCAAGAGGAAAAGGGCATTTTTCTGTGGTAGCGAATACGTCTTTTTCTGATCAGAATTAAGAGTGAGATATTGTATCCTTTCTGCTTTTTACTCTGCAGTGGAGGCCGTTTCCACAGCAGTCTGGGTGGTGCTGCATATCTTGGTGGAGTCTGTTCTTTAACAAAAGGTGGTGGAGTCAATGAGGTAGGCTGATTATTTGTTCAGCAATTAAAATTGTCTTTAATAGTACAGTACAATGGAAATAATGGGAAAAATATAATTAATTTTCAACCATTCTGAAAACTACTGCTCTGGCATTTTTTGTTATTATAACTTACTCTATGGTAAATAACTCAAGGTAGTAACTGTTTATCTGCAAGTTTATCTGTCATATTTCTTGTGCTTTACATGCTGGATGATAGTTTTTTTTATTATTTAGATTCCATTTTGTGGTGCTTCAAGCTGTTTTCTATTTATTTGGACAAAATTAAATTTTGATTTTGTCATTACCATCTTCTGTTTTCATTTTGTATTTCTTGCAGTATGGAAAAGCAGATGAAATGGCCATTACACTTGCCCAAACCCTGGGTCAAAATATTGGAATTTTTTCTGACAAGAAAAAGATGATCAGTGGTGAGTTGTTGCTAATTGTGTTTTTTATAATAAAAAAATTACTTGGCATCTTAATCTAAGCATCTAAGTGTATTCCAAAACTGAATTGAATTCTTAAAGCTATTAAAAATACAATTTCATTACTTTACTGTATTTTTTTATTATAGTTAGACTAGGGGGCTTTGTCCACTACTCGCTTTGCTCACCCACCCCCTACCCCGAGCACGCTACGCGCCAGCCAATTCACGTCTGTGCCGCTCGCGGTGCTTCAAACATTTAAAAGCTTATACAGCAGCTGTCCTTTTGTCTCACTACCTTGTCTCGCGGGATGTTAAAGTGTCTCCGAGAAAATCATGTCTTGTCTCCTTCCAAGCCTTCCAAGATTTTTTTTATAATAGGGAGACATTGTATTGCATAATAATCATATGTGCAAAATGAACATATATGGTGTTCACCACACATTTAAGAAGCTGAAGTGGAATTGGTGTAGAATTCTCAAGCAGTTCTGATATATCACAAGAAAATACTTAAGAGGCAAACTTACTGAGTACAATGTTTCACTTCTCTTTTCTTTGCTCTAATTACATTCTTTAATGTTTCAAAATAACACTACACCTTATTTTCTAAACCCCCATTTCAAGTGATTGCCCAAATGAATAAGGTAAAATGAAGTAATAGAAAAAAACACAGTATTTGGTAGTACGTTTACTGCACACACCTGTTCCTTCTAGCCTGTGAGCTGCTGACATCACAAAATTGTGGTTTGCTTGTTTGTAGTGCTATACCAAACCTTTAGCTTACACTGCTACTTGTCCTGCAGAGTTTCTAGATTTGGTCTGTTTTTCAGCTAGTGAAATATACTGAACGCTCAGTTAAGACTTGAAAGTTAAGTTAACTGGTAAATCCAAAATTAGCTTTGTGTGAATATGATTGTGGATGTGTGTGCACGAGTGGACCCTGTGATAAACTGGCACCCTATCCAGGGCCTTTTCCTGTGTACTTTACTGCTGGCATGGGCTCTGGCCTACCTTGACGATGAATTGGATTAAACAGATTGGAGAATGTTATGAATTTATACTACTACTGGGGCTTGCAGAGACATCATAATGGGTGCTGGATCTACTAGCTGATTGATGGTTAAAAAGAGTACTGTTTGACTTCCTGCACTATAATTTGTGATTTTACCAATATAAGAACTTCTCACAGATCACACTGCTGCATTGTCTTTAGTTAGATTTGCCTTCATAATGTCATAGTCAGCTTGCAGCATTCTTTTCTGTTTACTACTGCTTGATTTTTCCATGGCACTCTTGCGTTATTTGACTTTTTAATGGCTTTTACATGAGCTACAATGTCTGCTGCTGCCTTCGGTTTAGCAGTGAAATTATTGACCATGTTATTTACATTGCTATTAAATCTGAAAGTGAGCAGTAGGTTCCAACTGACTTTTTAAAATTTTAGAGAACCTGATGACAGGGTCCTCAAAGTAACGTCTTTTTTATTATTTATCATTTATATTGGAAATTGAAATAGATACTGTATGTTGAATAAAATACAATAATAATTGGATATAGAAATAAACAAAATTTGCTGCATATTAATATACTGTGGTGCAGCACGGTGGCACAGTGGTAGCGCTGCTGCCTCGCAATTAGGAGACCCGGGTCCGCTTCCTGGGTCCTCCCTGCGTGGAGTTTGCATGCACTCCCCGTGTCTGCGTGGGTTTCCTCCCACAGTCCAAAGACATGCAGGTTAGGTGCATTGGCAATCCTAAATTGTCCCTAGTGTGTGCTTGGTGTGTGGGTGGGTGCGTGTGTGAGTGTGTGCCCTGCCCAGGGTTTGTTTTCTGCCTTGCGTCCTGTGTTGGCTGGGATTGGCTCCAGCAGACCCCCGTGAACCTGTAGTTAGGATATAGCGGGTTGGATAATAATAATAATATATAGTAGTGATTATTAAGATTAGTTTATTTGATTATTGTTTTTCTTTGTTTCCACGTATTACCATTTGTAAAGCACTTTGAATTATACTTTGCATTGGAAGGCTCTATATAAGTAAATGTGGTGTTGATAAATTTAAAGATTTTCTTGGTCAAACTTAGCATTTTTCTGCCTGTGATCTCTTGGCTTACATTGGCAGTTTATCTTCGGTAATTTTTATTCTCCATAATAAAGCACTGTTCAGTGAGTTCAGAGGCATTTTAAAGGCAGTTCAGTACACTTTTAAGACATTCTGTTGATTCAATAATAAGCTATATTACAAGTGTAGATAAGTTCCAGTGTTCCATGGTAGCCATTAATGCTCAGTCAAAGACACTACCTCCACCACTTTCCACAGATAAAGTGGCACGTTTCAAATTGTGTGTTGCTCTCCTCATTTTAGAGGTTTATCTCTTGTTTTATTTGACTGTGAAAATTTGTTCTAGAATTAGTCTATAATTTGTTTTCAAATTCTAAACAACCCTTTCTGTTTTTGTGCTAATAAAAGTTTTGCATCTCGCAGACTAGTGTTTCCAACTCTGACATCAGATTCTTTCCTTAAAAGTAAACTTTTATACTTTCTCCCCTGCACTATGGAAGTTGTTGATGACTTTAAAGACAGTTGTTTAAAAGCTTTTTTCAAGCTACTGATCATTTTTCAGTCGTTAACTGCAGCTATTTTGTACTGCTAACCAAGTTTTTGATGATTGCAAAGCAGAAAAGTGTGCGTGTGTGTATGTTTGTTTTTAAGTATCAAAATTGTTTTATTTTAATCAACAAACATTTCTATAGTCTTTTTGGTAAGCCCTAACAAAGAGAAGAACTAAGGCTAAATAAAGCACGGCCCATTAACATCATTTTATTTGTGCACAGCCAAAATGGAAACCACGTTGCAGCCATTTTTCAGTGTTTGTGCTTTCCCAAACTGTGGAACACAAGAAATGATATTATTGTGATCATTACAAGTTTATACTATAAGACCAGTTATAACCTGAAATAAAAAGTGATATTTGTTAATGTTATTTACTCATATTTTCCTTTCAAACCCATATTGTTTGAGTACTCAGTAGAAATCCCAATTTAGATTTTTTTTATCTCAGTAAATGAGCACTTTGTACCAAAGCCCACATGCAGTCACCCTACCTCTAGTTATCAGATCCCCTTTACAAATATCATTCAGATCTCCCACAGCAGTCCCAGTAATCAGCCTTCATGCACACTCTTGACTTTCGGGTAAACTGCAAATGACAAAGACCATTCGAAAGAAAAAAAAGTGATAAAGAATAAATACATATTTACATGTCTGTATTTCAGGAGTAAGGCTAAAGATCAATTGATAAAGGATTTTAAAATTGTAATTGTTATTATCCAAATATTAAACCTTTTTACAGATGTGCTATTAAAATTGTTGCAGAATAGCTTTAAGTGGATTGAATTTCCATGAAAGGTAATTTTCAGCATTGGAAAAGATTTCATGAAATGTATTAGTAATGTATTCTTATAACACAGTAATGCTTGAGTTGCCAGGGTTATAAACATGCAATTTTAATGTAACATTCTCAAACCCACATTATTCATTTCATGACAGATGTCAAATGCTTTAAAATGTTTAAAACAATGGAGAGGTCATAAATAAGTTTATTATCATTTTCACTTTACATAGGTGAGTGCAGGTGTGAAGATACATGGTCTGGATGCATAATGGAAGACATTGGGTAAATTGAATCTTCAGTTTCTACTTTTTAGTATTGTGTTGCTATTGCAGTATGTTTTCCTTTATGTATTCATCATATTATTGTTACATTTACAGCTACATTTCACAACAGTTGTTTTGTATGGGTTAACAGAGCTGAACAGCTTGCACAGCAGTACAAGTGAAAACTTTCATGTTTTGGTACTACAATGAACTGTGAATTGTACAAATCAAATATAATCAGTGTTCGTTATCACATTTAGAAAAAGTAAGTTGCAGATGTTGGTTTATTGTTCTATAATTTGCCTAATAGTTGAATTTCTTTACTCTCTAGGTATCATTAACATCTTACTAGATTACTTTTTTAGCTTTAAAAGCACTTGACCCTTGTACCTTTTCCATATAAAT
This sequence comes from Polypterus bichir lapradei, assembly GCA_026402145.1. Classification (NCBI taxonomy): domain Eukaryota; kingdom Metazoa; phylum Chordata; class Cladistia; order Polypteriformes; family Polypteridae; genus Polypterus; species Polypterus bichir. The sequence goes on along the minus strand of JANRMT010062842.1, from coordinate 6,970,779 downwards.
TACAATGACTTCAAAACTTTCAAATCTAGCTTTGAGAAGGCAGGTAGTGTTATATTCACCATTATCTTTATCATCACCATCACCAGATTAATGACCATTTTCCAGGTTTGCCCTGGTTAGTCTGTTGCTCCCAAATCTTCTGCCTGAGCATCCTTTGATGTGAGACCCATACTTTTAATATCTTCCAACACCAACTCCATGTCCTCCATAGGTTCCAGGTCCATCTTGGTGTACCTCTTCACCCAATCATCCTCATCCTTTCACTCCACAAGCTCAAAGCATTTTGTTATAACACCTATCATTTCCAAATCAAGTCTCTCTCTTCTGCGGTGGGCTGGCGCCCTGCTCAGGGTTTTTTTCCTACCTTGCGCCCTGTGGTGGCTGGGATTGGCTCCAGCAGACCCCATGACCCTGTAGTTAGGATATAGTGGGTTGGATAATGGATGGATGGATAGATGGATGGAAGTCTTTCTCTTTACTCATGCACAATGTGACCAAGACCTTAAAATTATTAAATGTAAACTGAGCCTCTACCACATTGCCTTGCTTAAAGTGTCATCATTCTTAACTTTAACATCTGCAGTTATGAGTTCACCTAAATGTATTCATTATATAAGGTCCCTTCTTATAAGTCAATACTGGTGGCTCGAAACTAAGAGTTCAAAAGACATTTTCCTTATATATCCTCTCAAACAATAAGTACAAATATTACTGAAAAGACAATTAAGGGAAATTGATCTTTTTGACTCCACACTTACCTTTTGTGTTTCAAGCTAATTCAAAACATTAATTGTCCTACATTATTGCAGCAAAATGCACAAATTTGTTCTTGTTTTAGGTCTTTGCTCATCACAGTGTCTTAAATTAGCTTTGATCCTTTCTATTTTTCATGCCAGGGAATGTGAAATCCATGTGAGATTATAACTGAATATAAAATAGAATTTCCAATAGAAAGATGACTTTAAAAAAACAAGTAAAGATTTTTTAGAATTCTCCTAACTTCCATTTATTAACAGAATTTTTGGTAATGTTTGTAACTGTCTTCTGCTTATGTAGAAATGACAGTCCTATTTAAAGATTTTTAGAGTACAGTACATTCACAGCAATTGTAGGTGAAATGCCTACTCTGCTTTTGTCCTATCTACATCCTAGGTCTTAGTATTGATGAGTCATGATTAAGTACCAGCTTATATCTCATACATCATGGATAAAACTTATGGTTGCCCAGTTAGTCATCCTTTGGGGCAGCTGACTAGTCTCTCCATGCAAAATTCAGGCCTATATGGTCAGAAAATGTCTCCACATCTTTCACTGTCCCCATAAATACTTCCCTTGACTTATTCTAGGAAAACAAGGCTGCAGTCCTTAAAAAGAACATTATACTGTTGCCAAACTATTTCTTTGCAGTTTTGCCCTATTTACTTATTTGCTATACAATATGTCACAAGGACAACAGAACTATCACTGTTGTTTTCTGCTAAGTATTCTGCTTTTGGGACTCCTCAGATCCTGTTTAGTGCCTAAACTTTTGAATCACTTCCCTAAATGAATTAGATCAGCTAACTCAATTTATTCTTAAAAAAAAACAACTTAAAGCTCATCTGTTCAGTAAGGCTTTTAACTTCCCTTCTTTCAGTGTACCTGTCTGTCCAGATGCTCAGAATAATTTTTATGTGTGTTATACCATAAGTTATTTATTCTGGCTTTTCTTTTAGTATTGAATTTAATATTTTACTCTGGTTTGTTGTCTTTTATTCTGTTTAATGCTTTGTATGTCCTGTATTTATCTGTATTAGTGCTCCGTTTAGAAAATATTTGCATCCAATGTGAAATATACCGTGCTGCTCATTCTGAGACTCTGTGAAGCACCTTAAGCATGGAAAAGGTGCTATTTAAATAAAATATATTATTGTATGTTAATAATGACCATTCTTGTTCTACAGCCAAACCCAAAAATACACATAAAGCTATGCAAAAGTCTGCCTTACACTGCATGTTTAATTCCTTAAGGAAGTCTACAATGGAGGGCTTACTCAAGACTGATTAGTACTAAATCTGTAGCTGTCTGCTTTACAGTGGAAAAAAACAGTAGATTGTTAACTGTTGACAGTGTTGTACAAGGCATAAGAAATGAAAAGTCATGTAGGAAATCTTCATCATACAGGAGGAACCACACTGGTAGTAATAGGACATCCCCTGTAGTAAGAAGTACACCTGCTATACCTGCACTGTCTCAAGGATATCTGCCACAAAAATGAAAATTTAGGAGACACCCATGAGACAAAGAGAGCAAGCTACACAGATCTAATATTGGGCCAAAAACATATAAGCTGTTAGGATGTACTGTGAAATTTTGTTTCATAGAAGAAGAAATCAACATGTCACTTATGTACTTTGTGCTCTTCCTTGTCTGTTTCTCCCTTTTTCATTTCATTGCTATGCAGAATGCAAAACTTTTATATGTGTTTATTTTTATTCCAGGTGTAAAGAGATATGAGATTAGTGATTTTTTTTTATACTCATTTCATTTTCTTTTACACATTTGTGATAAAGGTGAGGCGCAGATTTTAGCATTTCTATCCCTGTCCAATCACTGTCTATACTGAAAAAAAATAAACTCCCTATGTCTGGTAAAGTTAAGTTGTAGATCTAAATTGTCTCATTTCAAAAGTGTGGGGCTGTGTGAATTAAGTAAGTGGGCACTGCACTGGACTGGTTCTTGTGCTGATGGGATATGTTTTGCTTCCTCATTACTGTGAACTGGATTAAGTGAGTGCAGAAAATTAATGGATGGATATTTTCTCCAAATGTCGCTGTTCTACAACCCAGAAAAATGTAGTGATAAAAATGTAATGAAAGAAACATAGCACAGCTTACAGTTATATTCATTGTAATTTTTTTGTAAAAACGTATTGTACATGGCTTTTTATCCTTTTCTCAATACTAATTTAAAAAGAATTAGAATTTATATGTTTTATTTTTGTTGTCAATTGTCCTGTTGTGTAATCTCTATCCTCTAGAGGCCAGTAGAGTGCATGAAATAAGGGTGTTTAGCACGCAGTCAGTATCCTTATTACATCTTCAGGCTGATCATATTTGTTAAGGAACAATTTTAGCAATACATGCAGTTTTCTGAAAGGCAAAATTTTCTGTTCTATAAATGTGTCACCTCTTATAGACAAAGAAAATTAAGTGATTACATGAGGGTTCAATGTGCTGTCCATGGTTTTCCTTATTTCTTGCACATTCTTTTTAATTTTTCATATTTAAATTTCATAAGAATGCCGTGCATCAAATTAAAACTGATTACACCCCAGCTTCCTACTAACCAGATAGAGCTGTGTTATTATTTCTTTAACTTGTTTATAACCTGTTGGGATTAATTTGCAAGGAGATACTTAAGGAGCAACTTGAACTACAGGGTGCTCATCCAGTTAGGTCTCTACATAGTCATTTCACCCTAAAATTATTGAATGTCCTTATTAAAACCTTAGCAAAGTAATAAACCACAGTTAATAACAGGCTTTCAACAAGTTTAAGTAAAAAATGACCATTTCTTTAAGTGAACAGACTTTAAACACTGTTCCTTTTTTATTTCTTATAATTCTGTAGAGGTTGACTGCACCCTGGTTAGCAGGGCAGAGCTCCTCTTTGCTTGAACTGGTACACCTTGGACCTGTACTGTGCAGACTTTCTTCCTTCATTTGTCACTGGTAGTGAACGGGCCTTCCTAATTCCTGTTTTTTGGTCATGACCAACAATGAAATACCTCCAGGTCCTGTAGTTGATGTGACTAGATTAGACAGAATAAATGGTCTTCCAGTTCCTTTTCAGGTATGTCTCCCTTTAGAATCCTGAACTTCTCCCATAAAAAGAGAGATGAACTTGCTCTGAAGTAGTGGGATTTCTCTTATCTTTTCACTCATGGGTTTTAATATGCCTCATGGGAAGGCAGGGCAAACTGTGACAGTTCATTTTACTGTAAACAATAAACCACTGTCATTTTTTCTTACTAATAGAGTTAAGTAATATAGCTGTCTTCTTAAACAGAACATTTAGTATTTAACTGTAGGCCACAACATTATTTGACTATGTAGCGTTTTTCTCTGGGTTTTGGTTCAAACAGATATTAAGTTTTTCAAGTGAACCACTGATAACATTTTGAAAAAAATATAATATTAATTCTATCACATACATCAGCAATGACTGTTACTAATTTGTGAAAAATGTCATAACAATCTCTTGCCATTAATGTTCTCCGTGATTCCAGTTATTACTTCTGTTCTGTCTTCCATAGTTAATCAAGAAGCCACCTTTCTGCGGATGGGGGTGTCCAGATGTGTCAGCAATTTCAGCCAAATATACTAGCTTGGCTTTGCATTTCAAACAACTGTGACTAAATGTGGCTTTCTGTCTTCAATAAACTTATCATGCTAATGCCGTAACTTGAATATCCTTTATAGAACGTTTCCCTTTGGTAGCCAACATATGTCAGAATTCAACAAAAGCTGTTTATGATTAGATTCCATAATCACATAATACAGTAAGAAATCTTGAATTTAAAATGATCGACATAACATGGAACTTTACAAAAATTAAACATATTGGTATAAAATTTTCAGATATGTATTTTTTTAATGAACTACTTTTTTTAAACAAAATATAGATTTTTATACAACATTTAGGTAATAATACTTTGAAAATAAATAGTAATAAATACAAATGAAATACCTAGTAGCACTTCTGGATGTGCAATGAACTCACACTCACAAGTTTCTTTAAAAACACAGCTGTTTTCCAAAAATTACTGTAACTAAACTTGCAATTTCCATATGTATAGTATTCAGAATCACACTAAACCCACACTTCAAAAATTAAACATGTAATTTAAGCTTTTTTCAATTTCTGTTAAAAAGAAGCTTTACTGGTTGGTAATATCTACAAATATAATCAGCTTATTAATTATTTCCTTGCCCATATTTTTAATGTATATTAAAAAGAGTAGCAGTCCCAACAGTAATCCCTAAGGGACACCGTTTTTAACATCACCTTATTTTGTTAAAGTTCCCCTCTTCTTAACCCTTGGCTTCATGTGTTTGAGCCAATTTTGTACCCACCTACACGCCATGCCTTGAATTCCTACTTCTTTTAGTTTGATCACTAACCTTTCATATGGTACCTAATAACTAAACAGCCTATTTCATATACTGTATGTTGCGCTGCAAGTTTGTGTCTATTGAAATATAAAATAATTTTAAATTGGTTTAAGTTGCTTCATAACTTGTAAGGCAAATTTAATTCACTAGATCACTCCATGGTATAGATAAACACAACTGGTTATTTCCAATTAAAGCTTTTCCAGACCATCTTGACTGTATACACTCCTATGCAACACTGGATGCTTCAGATACTAGCTGTAAATGATTTAAGTTGATGCTCTACATATCTTCAGGTATGCTCCTAAACATCAGGTGTCCTATAATGCTTTAAACTGAGAACCAGCTTCAGAAGGGCTTTGCAACACAGTTAACAACATAAAATTATCAGCTGCTGACCAGCAGGTTTGAAAGATGTGGCAGTTTCCTGCCAAACTGGGTTAGTGAAACAGCTCCATGATCAAATATATCAATTAGGTAGGGTGTGACTTTTTGACCTTCTTAGAAGATATATCACAGCTGTAAAAAAAAACTGGAAAACTGGATATCAAAATTAATTGATTTTCCAATTTAGTAGGAAGTCAAAGTGAAAGCTGCAGTACAAATAGAACATTGAGATAGATTAAAAAAGAATACAGGATAGAGTTGGCATGGCAAGGTAATGCAGCAGATATGAATTATGGCAGAATAAATGAAAGTGGCCATGATAACGCAAGGTTTTGTTTTCTGTAGTTAATACACTACTTCAACTTGCATCTGGCCCAATTACCTCCTCTATAGAAGTATGTGAAAAATTCCTCCACTTTTTCTGTAATAAAATTAAAGATCTAAATAATTAAACATAAATCCATCATCTACTTATATCTTTACCTGTTTTCCCACTCCATCCAGCTCTTTTTCTAAATTTTCACCAGTCACATCTGCATTTGCTAATAACCTGCTTTGTAAGATGAGCCCCACTACCTGTGTTCCTGGCTTCATGTCATAATCCCGACTGTAACAACAATAATCAATACATCCCTTGGCACTGGTTTTGTGCCAGCCACTTTTAAAATCACTTCTGTAACCCCACTGTTAAAAAAAGTCTGGACTTGATGCTAAAAATCTTAAGAATTTTCTAGCCTATTTCTCACTTACCTTTTCTTTCAAAAGTTCTTGAGCGTGTTGTAGCCTCCCAACTCGCCAATTACTTAACCTGTAATAATTGATGAAACCCTTTCAGTCTGGTTTCAGGGCACAGCACAGTGAAACTGCTCTTGCCTTGGGTAACCAATGATTTGCTTATGGCAGCATACTCTAGACAAAGCAGCATATTAATTCTATTAGACCTCAGTGCAGCATTTGACACTGTCAAACATGACATTCTACTGTCCAGAATGGAGAACATGCTTGGTATCTCTGGCACTGCCCTCCAGTGGTTCAAGTCCTGTCTGACCAACAGACAAGAGTTAATTAATCTAGGCAACAGCAAATCCATCTCAGCGCTGGTCACAAAAGTTCTTCAGGGCTCTGTCCTAGGCCCTTTGCTCTTCTGTGTCTATATGTTTCCCCTTGGCCATATCATTCGTAGCTATGGACTGGGTTATAATTTTATTGCAGATGATACTCAAATCTTTTTCAATGTTAAAAGTGCAACTTTATCAGAGCTTTCTCAGCTCATAACTTGCCTCAACACAATTAAAACCTGGATCGAGCAGAACTCTAAAATTAGCTCCTTTTCAGTCACTCTTGACAATGATCTCATCAGACCTTCTTCTAATGCAAGGAATCTTGGTGTCATTTTTGAATCCTCCCTTTCTTATTCCAACCACATAATCCACATTAAGAAACTTTCCCACTTTCACCTCCGTAACATAACCCGTGTTAGCTCATTCATCTCTTTTTCTAATGCTGAGAAACTTGTCCATGCTTTTATCACATCCCGCATTGATTATTATAACTCTCTACTGGCAGATGCTGCTTATAATCTTATATCATAGATCCAGCTGATTCAAAGCTCTGCTGAAAGAGTCCTTACATGAACCAGCAACAGTGAGCACATCACACCCATCCTGCTTTGCCTCCACTGGCTCCCTGTATGTCTTACAGAATATATAATTCTATTATTAACCTACAAAGCTTTAAATGGCCTTGCACCGGACTACATCAGTGACCTTCTCTATCTCTATGCTCCTGTTTGCCGACTAAGGTCCTCTGATTTTGGCCATCTTTATTGTGCCCCATACTAACTTGCAGTCTGTAGATAACAAGGCCTTTAGCTGTATAGCACCCAGACTTTGGAATGACCACCTGAATTTAATTAGATCAGCTGACTCCATTCATTCTTTTATTAACAACTTAAAACTCATCTGATCAGGAAGGCTTTTAACTTAACCTGACATCCTGCCTCTTCTTTCTGTCGTTCTGTCTGTCCAGATCCTCAGTATAATTTGCCTCAGTATCACGAATAATGCTATTTGCTAGGCTTTCTTTTAGTATTGAATCTAGTATTTTTATCTGGTTTATTGTCTTTTATTCTACAGTTTTTAATGCATTTGTATATCCTGTATCTATCTGTTTTAATGTTCTAATCAGGAAACATTTGTATCCAATGTTACATATTCCTGCTGTTTCTTTATAAGACTCTGTGAAGCGCCTTAAGTGTGGGAAAGGTGCTATATAAATAAAATGTATTATTATTATTATTATTAAGAAAGATTTTCAAAAAATGCCCAGTTTGGCTCTCTCAATGTTGTCTTTATCATTCAGAAACGCTGCTGTTGGGTGGTATTTCTTCTGGAACCCACTAATGAGAACAAAGTTCAGAAACAGGATGTTGAACTCTCACATATAATAAGACAAACACGCTACTTCAAATTTAAGTCAACACAAAGGACATCTTCAATAATCACAGCTGACATCTACTTAGCCCATGCCGAGTTAGACGAGGAAGAAAGCAATGCCATATGAAAGATAGAACACTTAAAACAATTCACTTGTTACTAATACATATAAAAGCTGACCAAAATTGAAAGAAGAAACAAAAGAAAGTAAAAAAGTGCCAGCAACTGGCTGTACCTTGTATCGTTTAAAAGAGCGTGTTCAGAAAAAAAGAAAACAACATTCTTCTATGTGCTTACGACAATATATGTATGTCATAAATTATGTATAATAAAGTGCAGATGGATTTTTGATCTTTACTTATCTCTTTTAAGTAACTTGCTATCCTTAGAAAGACCACTCATTGATGCCATAACTAGTTGGAATTCATACGTGACTTTGGAAGGCTTGCCGTTTTTATAGGCTCCTCTGCAGGTGGCTCTGAAGCTCAGTTGCATGATGGAATGCCATCTTATACTGATGGTGACTTATCACCAGGCTGATGCAACTCCTCTGTGTCATTACAGTATATTAATGTGTGACATTCCACAATGCAATTTGAGTATCACACAGTAAAGTTGTCAGTGTTACATGAACTTTGAGTATGTTAAAATTTGTGAGACTTGTTCATATACCCCTCATTGATTTTCTGTGTACATCTTTGTTGTCTTCCATTTTTCATTTTCCATATATTGTGCTCATAGGGAATATGACATTTATTGGGCTGGTTTGTACTGTCATTAGGTGGGTTTCAAGATATTTTTGGGCTAGGGATTTTTGCAGGACCTGGCAACCCTGCTAACCAGACTGCCGCAAAATCAAACTGACAAAATACACAAACTGAAATGTTAGGGCACACAGCAATGAGTGTGTTTATCTATTTTAGGACAGCACCTGCATTATGGCAATCTTTCTGTGCATGTATCACATTGGACAGGCAGATGTACAAACAAACACAGGAGCACCTACAATCACAGCAACAGCAAATGGTATAGAAAATTAAGTAATCTGTTTTAATGTAAAATTGAACCCATTCACTTACACTGGTTCTAATTTGGAATTATCAGTTATTCGCCTTGCACATCTTTGGGTATATAACATTCCCATATAGTATGGTATTATTAAAAAATGAAAATATGTCATGTATGCCATTGACCAACAGATAGGCAACATGTGTGCAACATTACAGAAGACACAAAATGTACAACTAATACTGTGTTTATGTATCTTCATGGTCCCTCTAAGGCTTACATTTGGCTTAAGAGAAAGAATTTCTATGGGGTCCCTCTTGTGCATATCCTGAAGATCATTGACTCACCACTTACCGGTATATCAATTGGCAGGCACTATAAACTTTGAAATGATATGGAAAAGGACATCTATACATTGTCCAGACTCTTAAAGTGAAATTGTTTCAATAACATGAGGGCCACATCCTCTCTAAACTAATGAAGATACAAGCCTAAAATTTGGCACATTCATTTTTTGATACAACATTATTTCTCTAAAGTATGAAGAAAATCGGAGCTGGTTAGCTGGGAGGCTCTGTTGATTTCACGTGGATGGGCACTTATTCTACCACGGACTAAGCTGTTTGTCACTGACCCAGCAGGAAAGGCCTTCCATACAAGTGTTAGTATTCCACTTTGCAAATGGCTGATGTCACTTATTAGTGGTAGGCAGCAATAGTAGTATTGGTGACACTGTATCCTCACATGGGCATATATAATTATAATTTGTGCAGATGAACATTGTTTATGTAATTTTTAATGAGATCTTTCTGCATATTACTCATGCTTAACTTTGCTTTGCAGTTTACTCTAGAGATGTTTTTCATCCTGTAACTGTGGGACAAAAAAATACAATATGCACATCAGTTAGTTATTTGTGTAAAGAGCTCAAAAGACAAGACTGAGAAGACCATGGGCTAATTATTCTTTATAGTTCACTCTGTTCCTTATTGTCATATATTTATAATTTTGTAAAATTAACATTTTATTTGAAATCTTTTAAGTTGTGTTTTCTGCATATGTATTCTTTGTTTGAGCTACTGGGTTTGACAGACCAAGAGTAAAAAACAAGCTGTTATGTAACTGTAAATGTTATCTTATGTCATCACTAAAATCAATCAAGAAGCAACTTAATGTTTTTATTTTTACTGTAATAACATTTAGAAATTATTACTTGATTCAAAGTTATATTTATTATTCTACACTTAAGCCCTTCAGTTAATATCACTAGCCGAATGATAATCCACACATTAATGTATATGCTTGAAGTAAGTCTTTTGCAGCCCCAAATGGATTAGTGGACCTAGAAGATGAATGAGTGAATGAATGCTTCTTTTTCTTCTAGTTTATAAGTTTTTGTGTTGTCTTGTTTTTTAACTATGTCTTACATTTTCTACAATTTCCATATTGGATAGCAGGTGAGCTGATGTTTGTTACAAAACAGATTTTTCAGCTTTAAAGTTTTGCTTTACCAACACTGAGAATATCATTGCCAGTTTTTTTTAATTTTAATACTTTACATATGATCATCTAGTCAGATACCTTGCCTAGCATTTTTTTCAGAAAAAATGCAGATGGTTAGCCTTGCCTGTGCCTTCAATATGTGTTTTATCACATCTATTTTTGCTTCTTATGTTATGTAAATACATGAATAAAGCTACACCTTTTTTAGTCGTGAATTTTCTTTTATTGGTCAAATACCTGACATCAGTTCAGATTTGATCTGTCTTTCATTCTTATACCTTGATGTGTAGTTTACAATATGTAATGTTTATTTTGGTCCTAGATGAACGTCTTTGTAATATCATCTAGGTGATTCTTTAGACAACATTATTTGATGTTGGTTTCAGTTCTTAGATCACATTTTATTCAGTATTAACCATCCATATCTGGACAACTGATCAAGAGGCTTTTGTATTACAATTGTAGCAATATTTGGCTAATACATTTAAAGAATTACCATTATATTTACAAATACTGCAGCTCCATATTTCTTAAGCAAGTAAGACAAGTTTCCACATGTGTCTGTGCACATATATATTATAACAAATCATGGTTCTAGCTCATGGTGATCTCATAGATTTTTTGCTCATTTTGTCACTCCTTTAGTTTGCTTGCTGTCCTTAAAAGGACTGCTTACTATGCCATGTTAAGAGACTCACCTGCTGGCTTCTGGCCTAAAAACAGTCTATTTTTTACCTCATGGCTCCCTCTTTCTGTCTTTTACTTCAGACTTTTGCTTGTTTTCCACCCTTACGTGAAGATCTTGCATAGATCACCCATCCACTGTGAGTTCAATGAAGCTATGAGACACCAGGCTAGAACTCACTCTAGCACTTGCTGGGGTCTCCGCACCTCCCAGCCTTCTGTACCTTTAAAATACTATGACTTTAGTCCCCACTCTTCTCACTTGACACGGCCGACTTCTGACCTCAGTGCTGTCACCGGCTCTTTTTGAGATGGGTTTAGCTGAGTTTCCCCAATGTCTATTTACCCATGTCCCTTCACAACCTGGATAATATTATCTACTGTATTAGGTATCAGAATTGTATATGAAAACAGATGGGCAAACTAATTTAATTATCTGTTGCAAACTCAACAAGACAGTCTTGTTTTCTTGAACTTTGTAAGTATTTTTAACTGCTAGAGTTCTCCCAGTTGATAGTTTTGTGTTGTAATGATTATGACATGGGTACAGTCCTATTTTTAAGTGCTTAATATTTAGCTTATCAGTTGGCCCTTCCTTTGTGTTTCTCTGCAATTGTATACTTGCTTAAAACGATATAAGTTACTACTTTGTTGTTTATTTCATTACCACCAAACATGAATACAATATTCAATATATAATCAAAAATATTCCTCACTTAACAGAAGACATCCACATAATACATACTGGTGTCTACATTTTTTGTCACCTAGAGAGCCATACTGGAATTATTAAATTAAATCAAACAATCATGTTAATATATATAAGTCATTCACAAGACCCTTGATCAATTGAAATACTAACATTTTGCAAACAATGATATTCTTTTCTGTATTTTATGTGCAACTGTGTTTCATGAACTGTAATGCACGTAATACTGTATCTGCTTAAGTTTTCACAATATTTGTGTGACTAATTAATTGATAAATTAAGGCTATGTGCAGCCAAATCAATACAATTTAATTTACCTTATCATGTACTGAACCCTTACATTGATTTTAAATTTTTAGATATAAAATACAGTAAAAATAATTTACTTCAATGTACAGTTCTTTCTGCAGGCCTGAATCCATGGGGTGTTGGGGGTAAAAGGGGGTATTGTTCTTCAACTAAACTGTCCTGTCCCCACAGCATTGGACGACTGATTTTTGAACAAGTTCATCTACTTAACTTCCACCTTAAAAACAGCTGGATATTGTTAGTGGTCAGATAACTACACCAACCACTAATTTACACCAAAAGTGGCACACTGACACAGCATAAGCCTTCCTCTATCCAATTCACACAGACTCCATTCTGTACTGTATTGAAATGCTATAAGTGGAAATAAAAACAACAGTCTTCATAGTTTTGTAGCCTTCCCAGTTTTGTAACAATCATTTGTGTTAATTTCTCAATCTTTGTTGATCAGTTATGGAGTATAGTGTATTTCTGGCAATGCCCTTTTTTTGTTTTAAGTGATATTGTTTCTGTAGCAAGTGAATCAAGCTTCTTAATTACGCTAGATGTGCATATCCCATGTATAGTGCATTTATCTAGCATTTATTAATACTATAAGAGCCCATCAAGGCAGGGGAAGATGGAGTTATGGAGTCAGTACTTAGACAGTGCTGTTAATAGGTGGCCCTTAAAAGGACCATTGGATTTTCTCTGGGCAAAAACACTGTCCCCTTCCTTGGACTTCACCACCACACTGATCTTCCAATGCCTCTAAGCGCTCTCATGTGCCTTGTCCACTATTTGTAAAATCACAGTACCAGCTTCACTTCACACTGCTCACATTAGGTCAGAGGTAGCAATGCCTGCCACATTTTTCCCAATTTCACAAGTCAACCAAAGATAGGATGCTATGTGAAACTTGCTGATGGTCACTTACCTATGCCAGTGGATTTTAGCTACAGGAAAATGCCTTTTAATTGCTTGTAGATAAGTCCTCTTTATCCGCACCCTCCTTTTTACGCTCAGCTTGGGCTCTTTTATGGTGGGATTTTCCAGGTTGCTCCACCCATTCTAATAAATCTGTTAAGGCAAGTTTACATTGGAGGACGTCAAAGATAAAAATGTCTATTTTTTTTAGGAGAGGTGAACAAATTAAATATCAATGAAATAAAACATATTAAGGATTTCATACTGAAACACCAAAATTTAGAAGTATTTGTTTTTACTTTAATGCTTAATGGGACTGAAATTAAAAATAAAGTTTCATTTGGGTATTTGCAACAGCTGTAATGTTACTTCCACCCACCTAAGAACTTTAGATGCCTTCTCATAGATTTTCCCCAAGTACTCACCACTCTGTCCTCAAAATTAGAGAAATGAAAACTTATTTTTTGTTTTACTCTTTCCTTCTGTTTGTCTCTTGCTTTCTATGCTATCTTTAACTTCTGTCATTTATACTAAAGATTCAGGTAAACATGGGATTTACACTGAATGAGTTAATACTAATAAAAACATTGATGCCTTTTGGAGCACTGAAAATGTATTCTTATTGTATTTCAGTTATGGTATACTTAGAATTTAGCTACATTTAATTTACTTATTTTAATTGTATATACTGTGAATGAACTGTTCTTAAAATTCTAGACATTAATATGTTCATTCTATAAACATAATTTTCCTGAAAATCAGAATTCTTAAGACAGTTAAAATGTTCCTGAACAAGGATACACCTTTTTGTTTTTCACAGTGAAAATGCAGATTTAACCTCAATAATTTTGTCTTTTAATATTTCTTAATGAAAGGCAGAAATCAACACAATTTACCTCAATTAATAAACCAAAACAGCACAAACTAGTGGAAGTTATACAAAAGATAACAAAGAAATATATACTGTACAACAAGTAAGATGAATAAACCAATCAATTATAAGCAAGGCTATGTACATGTAATATGTAATACAGTCACTGAATAATCGGTCTGGATTCAGTTCTTAATGTACTTGTGAATTTTGATGGTGATGCCAGCTTGAATGTCCACTGAAGCAGCAGGTTGGGACAAAAAAATGAGTTTCAGAAGGGCAGGAAAACTTCACAGCTCATCCGTTTCATCCAAAACACGACAGGCCCAGGTATAAATGTATCTCTGAAAACATTCTCTTTCATCCAAGGTGTTCTTTAGATGTTCACAGCCAATGCAAAACTGTATTTAGAACTTAAACTTGAATACTGCAAACCAAAGTACTTCCATTTTGGCAAAAATCCAAAGTTGTTCATGCTATTGTTGTTCTTTCCCATTTTCACTTCTACTTTCAGTCTAAGAATTACCCAGATACGGCTCAATCAGACAAGCTTCAAAGAGTTTCATTCTCCTCATGAAAACACTGTTATTGAATAATCATAAATTATATGTGCATTTATTACATTTTACTATACTAAATGTAGTTTTAGGAAATGTTCCCACATTCCTACAAGCAACATGATGTTTTACCGTTCAGTGCCTCAGCTACTAGGCCATTCCACAACTTAAATTCTGCAGACTTGCTTAATCTAGTACAGGATTGCATGGGGGGCAGAACCTATCCCAGCAGCACAGAGTATAAGACAGGAAACAGCCCTGGACAGGATGCCAGTTTATGTAGGGCAAATGATGTACACACCTACACTAATCTGAAGTTGACAATCACAGTTTTGGGTATGTGGGAGAAAATATATGAGGACACAAGCAGAAAGTACAAACTTCACAATAAAAATGGACAGGTGTTGGCTTCAAGCCCTGGATTGCCAGATCTGCGAAGTGGCAGCACTAACCATTCTGCCAATTTACACCAAATGTTTAAAACATGTCAAATAAAAAAATCATAGGATTATCTTTTCTCAACATTGAGTCAAAGTAGACTAGTCCTTTATATACTGTATGTAACATTTCCTGAATTAGTGTTTCCTTACTGTCAGTCTCTCATATGATGACTGGACAATCAAGAGTGCTCTGTGGTGGACTGATACATATCCAGGGTTGACTCTTGACGTGCAACAAATGTGTTACTGGTATGATCAACAAAATAAATATATGTGGGGTACAGTAATATTATTACTTTTAAACAAAAATAAATTAAAAGACTTCTCAGAGTTTGGCTTCAGAATAGGTACCAGATATATGGAAATTAAAATGCTATCTGTGGACTTTGAGAAATGTACAAGGCTTTAAGCCAATGCATTGTAATTGTAAGAATTGTAACATACTGCAGTTTGAAGTCATTCAGGCCATAAAATGCTTTGTCCTACCAGTTCTTTCATTTAGCAGTTCATCTATCTTAGCCCAATGTCTCTGTTATTAATTAACTGTGTCCAGAAGTAGTCTTTCTTAGTATGTGAGTGATCAGAATATTTGTTATCAAGAAAAGAATTGATTAAAAATGTAATTTATCATGGGTAAAATCTAATGTGTTTCACTTTTATGCCAATTTCCCTGATCATTTTAGAGACATTTAACCTCACAATATCTCAGTTACATTCTTGAAAAAGCTGATGATTTTTTTATATAATGGAATATTTTGTTCCTAAAGTGCTATTTTGTAGTAAAGAAGATAACAGGGCAAAGGAAGGTTTCCAATTAAGCATTTATTTATCCAGGAACAGTGAAGTGCATATACTGTACAAAAATGGCAGTGAAGCAGCTAATTTGTTACCGTTTTTGGTCTGTTCATCAGCAAGTAGCTTCTTGATTAAAACATTTAGAAAGAAAGAAATAATAAATACTGTACGATGGGGGATCACTAATAAATGGTAATTCATAAAATATATTCTTTGAACAGTAAAATATATTCTGATACAACTTTATGAATAATTTAAAAACAAACAGAATTTAATTAATTTCATTGTCAGTTAACATCAAAAATTGGTTGTATGCCTAAAGGTTCTTTCCGAACAAAATTGTGCAGCCCCTCAGGATTGCAGTTTGTGATTCCTCATCTTGAATTTATTGGGTAAAAATGTCATGACACATTGGCGTGAAAGTGTGTCATCCATCATTGATCTGTCTTTGAACGTCCAGGTGCTTAAGCAACATAATGAATCAAAGTGAGTAACTAGCACAAAAACTAAAGGATCTCCTTGTGATTCATGCCATAGCATTAGGAGCTGGGAATAAAGGACAACAGTGAGTCACAGCATGGATTTCTAATCCCAGCTGTGCTATGTCTGACTCTTGTTGAGTCAAAACAGAGAAATATGTCAGATTAACAAGAATATTGTGCTGTCTAAAGGATGAAGAAAGATGTATTCATATTGCTTATATTCACATCACTTTACTTTAGTGCACGATAAAATCATGTGCAGTTAGAAAGGAATCAGTGCAGAAACTCTGACCCACAGAATTTTGTTAATAGAAATAAAATGCACTGCTGTCAGATGTTGGTAGAGCATATCATTCCATTCACTCTTGGCTAGAATGGAGTAAAATCACTAGTGTTAAATTGACTCTTACAGTTTTAAAGTAACCTTTTAAAATAGATATATTGAAAGTATATTTTAAAGTATATATATTTATACAGTATGAGTGTATATATGAACTGTTATTGTTTGATAGAATGAATATAATCAGAACAGTGCAATCAATGAGCCTTTAAATGGTATTTTAAAAACAAAAGTAATAATAATAATATTAGCAATAATAATAATAATACATACATACATCCTGGTAAACACTACTCATTGTATCTTAACTGCTATTTTAGAAAATGTGTCATGGTTAGCAAATTAAGAAGAACAACAAATAGTCCTGTTAAGAAAGACAATGAACTCATTCAAATAATGTCTTCATGGAAAATTAAATACTGTAAATACAAATATCAAAATGTACTAAACAGTTCCATTATATTCAAGCAGAATTATTTTTAAATAAACCTTTACACTTTTCAGATTGTTTCCTTTATGTGTGCTGATTAAATTATCTAAGAAATATGTTGTACAGCTACTATAAAAATAAGGGAAATTAATAGGAATACATATTCAGGTGAATATATTTAAATATGGCTTCATAATTCTGGTCCTGCATGTATATATATATATATATATATATATATATATATATATATATATATATGAATGATACGGCAATAGCAAAGAGATCATTAATGTGTTTTTTACAGCACAGTACAGTTACTATAAACAAGCTGTCGCCATTTAATGTATTTCACTATGCACTCATTACTAGAACTATCAGAAAACAAAAGCATACTATATTATTTAAAATGCTAATAAATGTTTTTAAAGAAGACTCAGCCTGCGGTGGGCTGGCGCCCTGTCCGGGTTTCTTCCTGCCTAGCGCCCTGTGCTGGCTGGGATTGGCTCCAGCAGACCCCCGTGATCCTGTGTTAGGATATAGCGGGTTGGACAATGACTGACTCAGCCCCACCATGGTACAACAGTGACTCAGGCAGAACACCACAAAGGTACATTTAGTACTACTACATAATGACAAGAAAAGAAAAAAAATTGGGAGTGTGTTCTCCTCCACTTTCTCGTATACTGAGACAGAGGAAAAGGTCATCAGAACCACTTTCAGTTGCGCAATATTTCTCATATATCATTTCTTTTTGATTCTTATCATAACTAATTGATAATATTGATACACAATCATTTATTTCTATTTATAATCAAACTTCATATTAAAGTGATATTTTCATACTTATGGAGTACAAAAGTGGTGGTAGAATTTTTTCATGATTACATATGCATTACCTAGATTACATGCAAAGTAAAAAGATTTATAGTCACCAAAAACAAAATTGTTAGTATTATATAATATCTGTTGCAGTAAATTGCTATAGGTAAAACTACATTTACAGTAACTGTATTTAATTATGATAATTATGGCAGAAGTAAAAAAAAAAAAAATCATAAAATTAAATGTGTTACCAGGAACACAACGGGGATGTAGCAGCTTATTGTTCCCATTACATCTTTATATTTACATTTGTTCAATGTTTTTTCACATTATTGTTAAACTGATGATGTATAAATTAAAATAAAATTAATATTTATTGAAAAATATGTGTTATATTGAATACAGTTTTTAATATCGTGTACACGTTTATATTTCCATCCATCCATCCATCCATTATCCAACCCGCTATATCCTAGCTACAGGGTCACGGGGGTCTGCTGGAGCCAATCCCAGCCAACACAGGGCTCAAGGCAGGAAGCAAACCCTGGGAAGGGTGCCAGCTCACCACAGGGCACACACACATACACATCAAGCACACACTAGGGACAATTTAGAATCGCCAATCCACCTAACCTGCATGACTTTGGACTATGGGAGGAAACCAGAGCACCCAGAGGAAACCCATGCAGACATGGGGAGAACATGCAAACTCCACGCAGGGAGGACCCGGGAAGCAAACCCGGGTCTCCTAAATGTGAGGCAGCACCACTACCTCTGCACCACCGTGTCGCCCCATTTATATTTCCATGATACAAAAAATTTAGATGGTTGTTTAAATAAAATACTACTTCCGGTTGAGCAATTTATCTCAAATTTCATGTCTGTTTGCTTTTTATCATTATAAATATCTATACAAAATTTGAATCATCTATCTGTAATTACAACCATAGTTTACTTGAAAATTAGCAAAAGTATTCAGTTAAAGTACCACTTCCAGTTGTGCGATTTTTCTCAAATTTCATATCTACTTATTTTTCATCATTTCTAATATCTACACAAAATTTCAATCATATAACTTTATTTAAAGCCATAGTTTACTTGAAAAAATCTGAAATGTGTTCAGGTAAAGTACCACTTCCAGTTGCCAGAATTGGCCCAAAAGTTGATAGGATTCCTCATTTTTAATATAAAACAGGTGTACAAAATCTCATTGGCCGAGGTCAAAGCGTTTTCAAGTTATCGTGCTTACACACAGACAGACATAATTTCAGAAATGGTATTTTCCGACTCATTCAGAATCTTGAGGTCACATTTTTCATGACTCCTGTACTTTCTCTATACTATGTATACGAGAAAGCAAAAATGGAAGAAACTTAGTAACTGTCCAATAAAAAAAAAACTACAACAGTGCTTTAATATGCAATATGATGAGCCTTAGCTTTAACTAAGTGTAGTTCCTGATTTAATTGCTGAGACAAAGAAGCTTTGCACATATTGACATGTGGATCATTAACAAAGAACTTAAAAGCAAATTGCTACTCATCCGCTGGTTTACCACACTAAAGCAATTAATTAACTGATGAATGCAACGGAGTGTCATTGAGAAGTAATATTTAAACACAGTGTAATGTTTGGCAGTTCAGCTAGATTCTCAGCTCTGCTTAGTGGAGTTTTGTGGTCAATATTTCCAAAGGCTGCAACTAATTCTGAATACATAATGACATCATTGTTCCCAGCATCTGATAAAGCCAGTATATCATTTCCAATATGTTTTAATTATGTTTTGTACTGTGATCAGCACCCTGTAAAAATTATCTAACAATGGCAAACTGTAAAGCAGTCAGGAACAATGTATTTTAACATAGATATATGAATTATGTTCAAACACAGCAGCCCTTCATTTGGAAAGCAAAAGGCTGCTCTTTCTGATGAGAAAGAAACCTGTCCATATCATTGATTTAAATGCAATCTATTTTTACTGTATGTTATGGCTCACCAATTTATGGGGTTCACTGTGGCATAGTAGTTAGAGTTGCTGTCTCAAAGCTCCAGTATTCTGGGTTTGAATCATGGCCCACTCAATGATTGTAGTAAATGTGGGAGCAGCTTCAGCAGGGTGCAGTGGAGGAAGAAGTTCCTAAATCTTTTCTGCTTTCAGTATCTGCAAGTAATATACTAGAGGTCACAAATGACATCCCTGTAAAGGCACTCTCATCCATCTATTTCTGAATCTCCTTTTCTGTCTCAGTGTTCCAGGGACTTAAAGCATATCCTGGCATCAGCAAGTGTAACGTAGGAGCCAACTCTGAATTGGGCCACTGTCCACCGTGTGCACACCAGTCATGTATAGAGTTGAGACATTGCAGGCAAATGGAGCAACCCACACATATACAGCATGAGAGCTAAGTGCTGGAATCAGAAACCAGGGTCTGTGCAACTGTAATGCAACAGTGAAAACCACCATGACATCTTGTCACTCTTTCTGGGAAAGAATAAATAATAATTAAAAGCATTTGTGAATATACATAACATAACATTCTCAAAAACTCTTAAACCATTTGAGACTCACAGAGGCTATCCTGGCAGCATTAGGAAATGTGCCTGGATAGGGTGCCAGTCCAGCGCAGGGCCCACACTTGTACTTGTGCATATGTGCACACACACCAACACACTCATACTCTCTTTATCACACCAGACCAATTTAGAATCAATAGTTAACCTGACAAATACCTCTTGGAATTTGACAGAAAAACCTGAGAATCCAAAGAAAAACACAGATACGGGAAGAATGTGCAAACTACAGACAGCTGCTGGGTATGGAATTCTAAACCTGGATTCATAAGGCAACAGTGCCAAAACTACACCGTTCTGCTGCCCAACATAAATTATTTAACCTTTTATTTAGCTTTTTAATGGTAGAAGATTTGTGTTGTTGTGTGCACATACATATTCGTTTTTATTCTAAACTTAATTATATTAAAACCCAGTTAAATAGTTTGAATAAATTAATAAATTGAATGCTGATTCTAAGCAGTAGGTTTGGTCACAATCAGGCTGCAAATATGAAATCACATTTTCATAATTTGGTAAATCAATGTAACATTTTCTAAAACGTCCAGAAGCAAAAACTCTTTTAAGTAAAAATGAGTAATATTACACAATATAATGAACAACGCAAGACTGTTAATATTTTTCAAAGTAAGACTGAACCACCATTAATAACAGTAAATGCAAAATAAATAAATTAGAATTTAGACAATAAGATATACCCTGATCCAAATTAAATGGAAGAATAATACATGTATGTTATGACAATAAAGAAGTCTTCAGAAGATTGTTGATGAAATGAGCCTCACAGACACAAAGTATTCCTAATTTTCAATAGGATGAGAAAAATAAAATTAAATCATCAGGATTCCCCTTTAATATCCCTTAAATTGTTACTTTGTTTTTTATTTTACCATGGTAATGCTTTTATCTTGACATCAATAGTTACTGTTACTTTTTCTTTACATAAAGCACTTCTTAGTAAACTGCCTAAAATCACAGGACATTGGTGGTATCTCTAATGGAAAAAATCCTTAATATGCAGATGAACTTCAAACATTTAAATAGACCTGATGTGATAATATTTTTTAAGTAAATCTTGTAAAGTGCAGCCCAGTGACTCAAATATATTTGATCCTAGTAATAGATTGACATTGCGTCCTTACATATGAGTATATATAATTGAAATCCTAGACTCTAAGTTGAGGAACTAAGCTTTAAACACCTGAGATAGCTTCTTTATTAGTATAAAGATTCCGATCAGAGTCTCACCAGATTTTATGTCTCATCCCATACAGCTATTACCTTCCTAAAAAGTTTTCCCAGTGCAACGTAGAAGAATACTATAATTTCTTAAACAGTGGAGGAGGAGCCTGCCTTTTTAATAAACCATCAAAGGTAATGTATTTATTTCACTTAGATTTGAAGGAACAGTATTAAACATGTTTATATCATGAGACATGTTCATCCCTATACATAAGCAAATCAGAACCAAGTTATTTTACATAACATGATTTAGTAAGTTTGTAGGTATGTATAAGATATACCCAATGCATTTGGTGGGAAAACATATATCAATTAGTATGAATGGTCAACTAATGATATCATTTATCTATTCATTTACCTACTTATTTATTTACAATTTCTAAAAGGAAACTCAATTTAAGTGATTCAGCCTATTGTAATACAGGGTGGTCCAGATCTAATTATGCAATTATGAAAAGGCGAACACATCGGCACCCGCTGTTTGACTGACAACTGTCTCCCTGCCACTTTGGAATGCAGGGCAGGTGCTACCATCTATCAACAACAAAATAATTTTTTGTGAATTCTCTATGTAATAAACTTGATAAGTTATAGTGTATCGGATAAGCGGAAGAGGATGGATGGATGGATGGATGAAGTTATAGTGTAATGAAAATTGCATAATTAGATCTGGACCACCCTATAGTATTTAGTTTGTCACACGCTAATCATGAAAATCATTTTGCTCATATACATTTGTTCCTGTAGACTAAATTTCCCAATCAATTTGCCTGCCAAGTGACCAACCAGTTAGTGTTTCTAGGCTCTTTAGGTAATATGGTACATTCTTCAAGTGTGGCTGCTGTAATTATCGGTAGTGAAAGTAATTTTTATTTGTTTTATTAAAATTTGCAACACTTGTATGCCTTTGGTGGTATTGTAGGTCATCTGAGAGGAGTCAGTTGTACAAATGCAAAATATGTATATATACAGCCACCTATTGTATTTGAACAAGCCTGTTTTCAGCAATATTCACTCAATATTCAGTGACTGCAACATGTAAAAAGAGATCAACACGTAGCATTCATTAACTGCCACTATAATTGGAGAGATCTTCAACTTTTGTTTTTGTTGAACAGTTATCTGCCTAATTCAGGTATGTATCCCATGTAAACACATTATCTACAGCTTTTACTTGCATGTATTGCTTGTTTCCATTTGCATAATTTTACACTATTAAATTGGGTATGTTACTTTTCATATTTTGTTAAACTTCACAGATAATAAGCATTACAGCAGAAAAGCTGAGAATATTTTTTAAAAAAACAAGATGTAATTAAACATATGAGTCATTATTAGAAACCCAAATGTGCAGCCTTGTCCCCTGCCTCAATTGAACTACTTTATATATTCTACATTTATATATCATTGTAATACTTGAGGTTTCAAATTATAAATGAGACCTTGAAGTAGAAGGCAGTTTAATAGCATAGAAAAAGCAGTCATGTTTTGAAACAGCAGCAAAAAATCCATCTTATATTACTGAGCCCAAGTACTCTAGTTCAGGGTGGTACAGCCTAGCCTTTCGGAGTCTGAAATATGCAACACACTCTACTTTAAAAAAGTATTACTACAGACCTCAGCTATCCTGATCCATTAGTTTTCTTCCTCTTCTGTTACTGCAAATGTTACTGGACCTTTACCAGTCATACCACCGGATTCAGATTTCATTCATGGTTCGTAAGACTACTCCAAAGCCTTCAGATTAACACTGTGGAGTGTTTCTTGCATATATCACATGGTATTTTATTCTTTGCCTGTATTTGGTATTGAGACATGCAAGGTAGAATAAAATTTTTTCAGTATGTATAACAATAATTTTTAACTTGAACTTACAGTTATTTAAAGATCTTCCACGCATATATGGTGCAAATATGGAAACTCCATACAAAGATAAAACATATTTCAGGATGTGAATCCAGGACACTGGAAGCCTCTGTTCCACTGTTTTTGTAAACATTTAATAATATTAAATAATTTCACTCACTCATTATTTTGATTAAACTAAAGGGCACTGTAGTCAATGTTGCCTAATAGAAGAAGCGTGAATGAAGAGAAGTATGATGAGTTGAGGTAAATCTGGTGAAAGCATGCAATAGTAGTGCATTAGCACAGCACAGCACAAAAAACAATCACTTTAGGTAAACTTGTATGAAGGTACTATAAATGTAATACTCTTGCATAGTTCATTACATTGACATGCCTAAACCTCACTTTGTTTCTTACAGTGCTTTACTTAAAAACGGTCCTAAAAATACTTTTATAAACAAACTCCAGGTATCAGTTGAGCAATTTGACAAAGTTCTCATTATTACATGAAAACAAGGATGCTGCTTGACCAATGGGTACAGTCTGTGTATGGCACATAAGCATTCACATGTACATATTTTTGCAAAATAGACACAGAAGATCCTACATGTAAGAACTACAGGTATAAAAGCATGTCCCAAATTAGTCTTATGAAAATGATGGTTTGGTAAGTTGTCAAGGGGCAGACAAAGATATCCTTTACAGTGCAGTTGCTTGCGACATCTTCTGATTGTGTTCAATTTGCAAAAAAAATGTTGTATACCTTTTTCACATAAGTGGGAAAAAAATTAGTAGACTAAATGTGCTACTATGATATGATGTTTAAAAATAAGCTATTTTTTTTATCACCTGGCAGCTTCTTGATCCTCCGGTATGTGGAAACGGATTTATTGAGCCTGGAGAAGAATGTGACTGTGGCACTGCTGCCGTAAGTCTAAGTTGTAAGCTCTTTAAGAAAATGTAATATTACTGTTTATAAGATTCTATGTGTTCATCAATTTTCAGGTTGACTTTTACTCCATTCCAAACTACTTATGGCAACACTGGTCTAATCCATCATAGCCTAAAAATGTTAATAGCCCAATAAGGAATCATTAATTAATGGCACAATGAATAGTTTATAACCATTAAAAAGTTTATACTTTGCAAATAGTCATACTAGTGGCAAAGTTACAGTGTGTTATGCAGCAGTTCCATATTTAAAAAAATGAATTTACCTAAATTAATGCTTGGGTAAGTATTTAACAATTGCACTTTAAAAGGAGATCATTTTAGATTTATTTGTAAACTTTCTGTTTCTTCAGCAATATAAGAAATCTGTTCATTGAGGCCATCAGGACAGGAAAGTGTTGGAAAGAACGAGTTACTCTTCTGTACATCTGTAGGAAGAAGAGAAAGGCATTAATATTCATTACCAACCCTTTTCTACCGTTTGACCGCCCTGAATTGGACCCTTTGGCTGACCCCTAAGCGCATGTGTGTGTGACGCAGTAAATCAGATAAAAATATGTTGCGGAGTTATCAGAGTAGCGTGTGCAGACCAAATGTGTTTTTTTCCAAAGACCTTTGCATTTATAATGAACTTTTTTTTTTGTTTATAATAACTGTTTCTGAATTCTCCCTAGGAGTGCCAGAAAGAAGGAGGAGATTGTTGTAAAAAATGCACGCTGACTGAGGAATCGAAATGTAGTGATGGCTTGTGTTGCAAGAATTGTCAGGTACTTCCACATTTAATGCTTCAAAGTATGAATTGGCCCTGTGTGATTGTGAGTGTGCATTAGTGGGCTCTGCAGTAGACTGGTGCCTTGTCTAGGGCTGATATCTGTTCTGCTTGCAATACTGTCAGGATAGGTTCCTGTCTCCAACAAGCTTGAATTGAATTAAACATATTTGAAAATTGGAAGATACTGTGTTATATTTTTTAATAATCTGTATTCTTAAACTACCTCAATAGTATTAAAGTAAATGGTAAATTATCTGCGTATTAAGTTAAGCCCAGCTCACAATAAGGAAAAGAAAAGGAAAAAGAAAAATCCAGTCTACACAAATTCGCCTGTCCTTGGCCAACTCTCTATTGCCACTACAAAGTGTACAGTGGCATTGGAAAATAATTGTTGATGAGTTTGGCAGAATACATAACTGCTCCAAAATCAGGTGTGTTAATGACATTTCCACTTTAAGGTTAAATTCCTGTGCCTGAATAAATAATCTCATTAAAAGTTCTACTGCAGGACACTATAACTGAAAAGGGAACTAGAATGTATTAGGTGTGTTACAATATTGTTGGCTGTAGCGCTGTTTAAGATAAATGCCTCAGTGTTGTTGATTTTTTTGCATGTGATACCTAGTTTTTAATGACATGAATATTAAAATATAAACGGCTTATTGTAAACTTTGAGAATCAGAGATGTACAATGAAAGCACTGATGGCAGATGTTTCTTTGGACTTGTTGTTCATGAGATAGCTAATGGTTTTTATTTTATTTTGTATTTTGAATGCACTGCTCAATGCTCTTAAATTTATACATTCAAGACTCAGATATTTAAAAAAATCACTCAGTCTCTGCCTTTTCATATCTGAATGCTTAATAGAATCAACTTTTGGACCCAAGACAAGTTCAGTAATTATTGTTTAAAAATGTAAAAGATTTTCGATATCCCTAGTTCCACTTTTTCTATCTATTGTATCTTTCAGTCTGTTTCATTTTTTTAATCAGATTAAATTGCAATCTAAATATCCCAAAGTACATTTGTACAACATCAGTGTAACCTGTTGGTAGAGAATTACTGTCTTAATGTAACTTAAAACAAAATATGATTCCTGTTCTTCAAAACTGAAATGTTTAGTGCATAATTGTTTTTATTTTTATACCTCCCATTGCAGTTTCAGCTAAAAGGTTTTGCTTGTAGAGATGCTGTGAATGATTGCGACATTCCAGAAAATTGTACTGGAAATTCAAGCCAGGTAAATTCCAATATTAATTATTGTAAAGTGATAAATACTGATAAAATACTGTACCAGAAATTCTCACTAGGGTCAAGGCTGAATTTTGTAAATACCTGTAATATTAGACTTTGTACAGCACAAATTGACAAAGCTTATGTAGTAATATGAAAAGAAAGAAGGTCAGTAATCAAAACTGGAGTAGATCTTTGAATGCAAGAATGTGTACTGCAAATGTGAAGGAAAATTTGTATAATGTGGTGCTTCAGCACTGAGAGGCATGATGACTACCCACTGATAGCTGAGCCTTCATATCTACTGTCCCAGTCCAGAAATCAATAATGAAACACTACAATGAGATCATGACAGTCATATCAAGCGACATTGCTAAATTACCATATTAGCATTCATTATACATTTAAAGGGCAGCGCGGTGGCACAGTGGTAGTGCTGCTGCCTTACAGTTAGGAGGAGTTAGGGTTCGCTTCCCGGGTCCTCCCTACGTGGAGTTTGCATGTTCTCCCCGTGTTTGCGTGGGTTTCCTCCCACAGTCCAAGGACAGGCATGTTAGGTGGATTGGCAATTCTAAATTGGCCCTAGTGTGTGTTTGTGTGTGTCCTGCAGTGGGTTGGCACCCTGCCTAGGACTGGTTCCTGTGTTGGCTGGGATTGGTTCCAGCAGACCCCTGTGACCCTGTGTTTGGATTCAGCGGGTTGGAAAATGGATGGATATACATTTAAAACATGACAGTTATTAATAATATTACCGGTTTTCATATTAAAAGTAAATTATACTGTACTGACTTTTGCAATATTAAATGGTCTGTTTATTTCCTGTGTTTTAAGTGTATAATCAAATATCATACTTATGTTGCTGTTTTCGTATGATGAAATCAAACATGACTTTAGACAATACATCATTAATATCCTATATATGTATATATTCCCTTTCAAAAAAATTTTCACAGCTTCCTTTATTATCAGTGTTCCTGCTCAAAGGCAGTGTACTCCTGACCACTACCACTCAAATGTCTCTAGATATCAAATTATAATTACAATCTCTAAAAATAATCACATAAATTTCTTATCATAAAAGTCTGCAGCAGTTTTATGTGATCTGCTGTAAATTACATGCTTGCTTACAGTCTTCATATTTGGCAATTACTGATTTGCATTTTATATATTGAAAACATTTTAAGTCTAAGTTGTTGTCCATTCTAACCTATCAAGTAAGAATTTACATTATACTGTAAATTGTTAATAATTGTGCTCAAATCATTACAACTAATGAATAGCTTACCCAGAATTTAAAATTCCTTTATTTTTTACCTTAAAAAATGAACTTTTGCATATAGCTCATAATGTGTTAAACTAGGAACATTTTACTTCTGCTTCAATAGGGATAGACTAGAAAATCTATGTGGTTGCAGCTATCTTGTGTTAATTGTTGAAGATGTGAAAAGCATTACGAAATTTTAAAATATGCAGCTGATAACCTTTGAACACCACATTAATATCATTGTAATAATAACCTCATGACATTTTAAATTTATTTGCTAATCATATTGTAATTATTATCTATTTCTCTTCTTGTTTTTGTAGTGCCCACCAAATGTTCATAAAATGGATGGCTATACTTGTGAAAAAAACCAGGTAATTTTGAAAATATTTGTTTATTCTGCATCGGTAATAAAGTGATATGCTGGGAAAAAACACAAGAGATGCATGATAAATGATGCACCACGCTGTCTATACAAAGTGCCCATGAGTGGTATTTGACCTGCTCCCAGTACTGGCAGCTCCTAATGAAATGCTGTCAGTCAATAAACAAAGTGCACGTATGTTTCTTTAGTGTAGGTTTATAAGATTTTAAATTGTAGAAAATGTGTGTGCTATAAATTTCCTTATAAACACTAAAGGAGTATCTTGAATTTTGATCTCTTATTTAACTTGGGAATATTCTCAATATTTTAGTTGATAAGACTCTTGAAGTATTCCTCCTATGATTTACTTAGTTTTTTTGGGAGGAATTTGAAAAAAGGTGTCAAAATGGCACAATTGGTGGGATTCATAGGCCATATTATTGGACTCTGTAACTGTTCTAGCAATATGCAACTGCTCAAAACAGTGATTTTCCATTTTGGATTTGCCATTTCTAGCACTATAAACAGTTTCTGCACTTCCATTTTTATAGATCTCTTATTAGTTATATCAAGTCTTACTAAAACAGTTTTTACAAGGCCCGTAAACACTGTATATTGCATTACAACACAGTGGAGGTTCCTTTCGTGTTGAGCCTGCATGGTCTTCCTGTTTCCAAGACATTTTGATTTCCTCCCACTGTCCAAAGACAGGTGGCTGCATTGATTTACAAATTAACCTGGCATGAGTGACACTGGGTGTGACATCCGATACATCGAAAGTTCCTAGGAAAGGATGTAACTCCTGGCAACCCTATACGTGGATTTATAACATTTGAGGTACTAGGGTGTTGTACCTTGTTAGCCATTATGAATCTAGTGAAAATTCAAGCAAAATGACACCTTTTATTATTATTATAACACCTTATTTATTGTAATCTTTTAGTTAGCCAATAAAAGGTGTCATTTTTCTTGACTTTTCACTAATATTTGAGGTGTAAGATAAAATAGATAGATAGATAGATAGATAGATAGATAGATAGATAGATAGATAGATAGATAGATACTTTATTAATCCCAAGGGGAAATTCACATAATCCAGCAGCAGTATACTGATACAAAGAAACAATATTAAATTAAATAGTAATAAAAATGAAAAAAAAAAAAAAGTTAGCATTTACTCCCCCGGGTGGAATTGAAAAGTCGCATAGTGTGGGGGAGGAACGATCTCCTCAGTCTGTCAGTGAAGCAGGACAGTGACAAAAGTCTGTCACTGAAGCTACTCCTCTGCCTGGAGATGACACTGTTCAGTGGATGCAGTGGATTATTCATGATTGACAGGAGTTTGCTTAGTGCCCGTTGCTCTGCCACAGATGTTAAACTGTCCAACTTTACTCCTACAATAGAGCCTGCCTTCTTAACAAGTTTGTCCAGGCGTGAGGCGTCTTTCATCTTTATGCTGCCACCCCAGCACACCACCGCGTAGAAGAGGGCACTCGCCACAACCGTCTGGTAGAACATCTGCAGCATCTTACTGCAGATGTTGAACGATGCCAACCTTCTCAGAAAGTATAGTCTGCTCTGACCTTTCTTACATAGAGCATCAGTATTGGCAGTCCAGTCCAATTTGTCATCCAGCTGCACTCCCAGGTATTTATAGGTCTGCACCCTCTGCACACAGTCACCTCTGATGATCACAGGGTCCATGAGGGGCCTGGGCCTCCTAAAATCCACCACCAGTTCCTTGGTTTTGCTGGTGTTAAGATGTAAGTGGTTTGAGTCGCACCATTTAACAAAGTCTTTGATTAGCTTCCTGTACTCCTCCTCCTGCCCACTCCTGATGCAGCCCACAATAGCAGTGTCATCAGCGAACTTTTGCACGTGACAGGACTCTGAGTCATATTGGAAGTCTGATGTATATAGATTGAACAGGACCGGAGAAAGTACAGTCCCCTGCGGTGCCCCTGTATTGCTGAACACAATGTCAGACCTGCAGTTCCCAAGACGCACATATTGAGGTCTGTCTGTAAGATAGTCCACAATCCATGCCACCAGGTGTGAGTCTACTCCCATCTCAGTCAGCTTGTCTCTAAGGAGCAGAGGTTGGATGGTGTTGAAGGCGCTAGAGAAGTCCAAAAACATAATTCTTACAGCACCACTGCCTCTGTCCAGGTGGGAGAGGGATCGGTGTAGCATATAGATGATGGCATCCTCCGCTCCCACCTTCTCCTGGTATGCGAACTGCAGAGGGTCGAGGGCGTGGCGGACCTGTGGCCTCAGGTGGTGAAGCAGCAGCCGCTCCATGGTCTTCATCAGATGTGATGTCAGAGCAACAGGCCGGAAGTCATTCAGCTCACTAGGTCGTGATACCTTTGGGACAGGGGTGATACAAGATGTTTTCCAAAGCCTTGGGACTCTCCCCTGATCCAGGCTCAGGTTGAAGATGCGCTGTAGAGGACTCCCCAGTTCCAACGCACAGGCCTTCAGCAGTCGTGGCGATACACCATCTGGACCCGCTGCTTTGCTGGCACGAAGTCTTTTCAACTCTCTGCTCACATGGGCTGCTGTAATTGTGGGTGGGGATGTCTCACCTATGCTGGTACCAGCAGAAGGATGGTTGGAGGATGCAGTACTTAATGTAATTGCATTACATCTCTTTAGCCTACCAATATCAGATTATGCATGCAGAATAACAAAATAATGTCAGTGGTCATAGCGGTCATAGTCCACTAATGGACACATTGCCTTCCTGTTTTTTTACTGTATAGTTGACTGCCTAGTAAATTGAAACTCACTAGCAGCATCATTTCATTGAAAATTTTTAAATCTAAACTGCCCCAGAATTGTGATTACCTGTGAGCATTATAAATAATGCCATTATACTGTTTTACACTTTGGGGCCAATGAAAGATTTTGTACAGTAAAAAGTGACAAAGCAAATATAGCACTATGAAGGGAAGGAAGTAACCAGTAACCAATACTGGAATATCAGAATAGATCTTTGTATGCAATACTGTGCATTATGAATGGGAAAGAAAATATCTGTAATATGGTACCATAACATTGAGAGACATGATGACTACCCGCTGACACCTGAGCTTACATATCTACTGTCCCAGTCCAGGAATTAACAATTGAAACACTACAATGAGGGTATGACAATCATATCACATTGTTAAATTAATACATCAACATGCCATGGCAATCTAAGAAATACTTTTATATATGATACAGTGCAAAAGATATTAGCATCATCCAAGCTGAGAGAAACATATTCACAGTAAAGTAAAGCTATGTTTCTTTCATAGTAAGAGAATCCATATGGTAAAATAAAGACATTATAATTTTTTAACTGAATTCATTGATAAATATATCACTTTAAAAAAATATTGGAAATGGCTTCTGGACTTTGTATACATTAACTTTAATTTAGCATTTCTTCCTGGTTACTCTCTGAATTTGTTTAAAGAGTAGAGTACTGATATCCTTGAATTTTTATTTTTTATATCTGCTTCATGTTTTTTACAAGATGTTATTCTACTTTAGGGACGTTGTTTTAATGGAAGATGTAAAACTAAAGATGGACAGTGCAAGTATATTTGGGGAGAGAGTAAGTATACACACTGATGGGTAGTCTAACTAGATTTAAAAGTAACATTTTAACTTTGAAAATTAATATTGAAATATTCTGCTTTAATTTCAGAAGCTACAGCAGCTGATAAATATTGTTATGAAAAGTTAAATATTGAAGGGACTGAAAAAGGTAACTGTGGAAAAGATAAAGATACCTGGATTCAGTGTAATAAACAGTAAGCAACTGTATTATCTAATATTTTTACATAATATAATGCCTACATATTACATGCCACGTACACTAATAACTTAACAGGTCATTTTGTCCTAATTGGTATTTTATTTAAGATGGCAACTGGTTAAATGATGCCACTCATACCCTGAGGCTGCTATGTAAGCGAACAGAGTGCAAGTGGAAAAAAGAGAAGCTTCAGGTGTCCTTTGATATTTTAAGGGACAGTTTGTCTAATTACTAGAAAGCTGTGAAATCTGCTAGGACAAAATATTTTTCACATATTATGTCAAATAATTGTCATAGAGTTTTATTTAACACTAAAACACCATTCTTCACCTGTCTACTCCTACATGGTCTGACATGACATCAGCAGTCTGCGAGGATCTTCTCCAGTTTTTTGTTCATAAAATTGCTAACATTAGATCCCACATTACACCCTGTGTTGATGAACCGTCTGTCTCTCCTACACGTACAGTTGTTTTTCATCAGTTTGAGTGTGTATCTTTCCCATTTTTGGCAGACATAATTAGTCGCCTAAAACCCACAACTTGTTTGTTAGATATTGTTCCTGCTTGTCTTCTTGAAGATGTTTTTAAAGTGGTTGAGCCTAGCATTTTGGACATTATAAATAGTTGTCTTGAGACCGGTTAATTCCCAGCCTTTTTTAAACATGTTGTGGTGCAGTCTTTATTTAAAAAACAAATCTGGATTTTACAGACCTTTCGAACTTCAGACCCATCTCCAAGCTGCACTTTCTATCTAAAATTCTGGAGAAGGCTATGTTTCTATAGCTGCAAACCTTTTAAATTAAAAGGACATTTTTGAAGTATTTCAGTCTAGTTCTAAGATGTACCACAGCACAGAGTGTGCACCTTTAAGTGACTCTGGGGATACTGCTGTCTTGTTGCTGTTACATCTAAATGCAGCATTTGATACTGTTGACCATGACATCCTTATCACCCATCTTGAGCAGTATGTGGGTATACATGGAACTGCTTTGGAATGATTCAGATCATACTTCACAGGTAGGAGCTTTTCACTCAGCTTAACAAATCTCTCCTCAGGTTGAGCCCCTATCACCTGTGGGGTCCCTCAAGGATCTATTCTGGGGCCTATTCTTTTTTCACTGTACATGTTGCTTTTAGGATCCATTTAAAAAAACACTATTTCTTTCCATTCCTTCACAGATTATACACAGATATAGCTTCCACTGAAAAAGAGCAAAACAATTTATCTTAAACCTTTATTGGAATGTCTGAAAGATATTAAAATATGGATGTACAGTAATTAAATTCTCTTTGTTTAAATGACAAAAAAACAGAGATTGTGTGTTTTGGATCTTTGGACTTTTCTTGTTCTCCTGCAATTAATCTTGGCCCTTTGAAAACCTACTGTAAACCCTTCACAAAAAACCATGGTGTGATTTTTAATAATGCCCTCAAATTTGATAAACATATTAACTCCACTGTTAAAGCATGTTTCTATCAGCTCAGGGTATTGGCTAAGGTCAGGCCGTTTTTTTCTGTACACGATTTTAAAACATGAATTCATGCATTGGCTTGACTCTTGCAACTCATTATACATTGAAGTTAATTAGTCGTCCCTTGCTTGTCTTCATCTAGTCCAAAACACTACTGCCAGGCTTCTAACAGGCACTTGAAACCAGAATCACATCACACCAGTCTTAGCTTCTCTTCAGTGGCTTTCTGTTCACTACAGGATTGAGTTTAAAAATTTACTTTATGTTTTTAAGTCTCTGTATGGGTTATCCCCCTTGTATCTTACTGACCTCTTAACAGCCTTCACAATCACTGAGGTCCTCTAACCAGAAGTTACTGGTCATGCTGAGTTCTGGACAAGCTTAGAGGGGGCTGTACTGTTTTTGTTAGGTTAGCACCTTTGGTCACTTTTAAATCTTTTTGCCTTAGGTTTTTAAACTTGTATGTGGGTATTTATTTTTGGTGTATTTATGGAAGCTGTGCGTCACTTTGGTTGTCTTCTGTTGTTTTAAATGTGCTCTATAAATAAAATTGACTTGATTTGTCTTACTTTATAATGTAAATAGCCTATGGTTATCTCAGGATTCAAAGTTTTTATTATAACTGATCTGATGGCTTTCCTGGCCCTATTCTCTACTCTGGTCCTGTCCAAGGACTGAACTGTTCTTAGCTGGTTGTGTCTCTTCACCCGGGATGGCCCTAAACATGTTGGGGCCCTACAGTCACAATATAACTACAACTAGAGCAATGTAAACACCAAACCCCAATCTATGTCCTTATTTAATCCACCTCCTCAAGCATTGTTTCTCACTTGCTAAAAGTTAATATTGCAAAACAAATAAACCTCAAACTTTTAACTGTGCATAATTTTTATTTTAGGAATTAAAAATAAAGGCCAACTGGATGCAAGAAATATTGAATTTTTACATTTATACTGTTACTGTTCACAAAAAATAGGAAAGCCAATTTTTTAAATAAAAACATATATAAAACACTTATGCATGCACATAAATAAGGACTATAAAAGAAAAGGATCTAATAATGAACTATTTGGAGTACAGAAAGTAAAAATGCTTAATAGCATAAAAATTTGTATAAGAAATAAATATCTCTTTAAAAGCATCTTAAAACTTCAACAACAGGCTTCATAGCCATAACTCCTTGCAATTTTGGTAATTATGATTAAAGCCATCACATTTAACAATGTACAACCTTAATTTAAGATTGTAGAATGACAACAAAAGTTCAGAAGCAATTTCTCTATGACTAAACCGTAAACTTTGTGAGCTGGAATGTCAAAGGTCTCAATCATGAACTAAAGAGAAAGAAAGTATTCTCTCATCTAACAGTTCTAAACGCCAAGATAGTGTTTTTACAGGAGACCCACTTATTAAGCAAGGATCAGTTTCGGTTGCAAAGAGATTGGACTGGCCAAATATTCCACTCCAGCTATAAAAATAAAACTAGAGCTGTATGAATCTTAATTCACAGAATATTTTCATTTGTAGTATCAGATCCTGAAGGGTGATATGTGATGCTTATAGGTAATTTATTTAATTGTAATGTGATTTTGATAAATATATATGCACCCAATGTGAATGATAAAGATTTCATTCAAAACGTATTTGCATCCATTCCTAACTTGAACACTCATAAAATTATAATGGCCGGAGACTATGTTTTAAATCCAGACCTGGATGGGTCTTCAGCTACAGGGGTGACAACATCTAACACTGCAAAAATAATTACACAGTTTTTAATTGATCATAACTAATCAGACCCATGTGAGATTTCTAAATCCATGCTTAAGAGCACATTCCTTCTTCTCACAAGTATATCATTGTTACTCAGGAAATGATTATTTCTTTATAGATAACAATTTCTTGCCCACAATCAAATCTTGCAAATACGATGCTATTGTTATTTGCGGCCATGCCCCCCGATCATCACTATGCCCCACATACTCATCTCACAGCTGGCATCTTAATGACATGTCATTAGCTGATGAAAACTGTACAGAATTTTTATCCAAGGGAACCAAGAAGACATCAGAGTTAATCAGTGATATTACCAGAATAGATCAAGAACATGCCAGGTCTCCAAATCAGGCACTTTTTAGGAAAATACAGGCTTTGAAATCAGAACATTACTATGAATATGGAGAGAAGGCTAACAAGATCCTAGCGTAACAAATCCATAAGCAGGAAGTTCATAATGCAATATCAGTAATCACCAACACAGACAGAAGTAGAATCATTGGCCATGAAAAAATAATGAACACATTTAGAGACTACCATAAGTCTTTATATTCTACTCAGTTTAAAGAACACAAGACACAATCTAATGCATTTTTTGATACATTATGGATACCACAGCTAAATGCTCTTAGTGCAGAGGAACTGGATAAACCTCTGATTATTAGAATTACTAGACGCTATAAACTGACTTCAGAGTGGGAAAGCAGCAGATCTTAATGGCTACCCTGATGAACTGTATAAAAAAATTTCAGTTAAGTTAGCTCCCCTCTTATTAGCAACATTTATAGAAGCCAGAGACAAAAAAAATCTGCCTGAAACTTTTTGCCAAGCATTAATTACTGTTTTTCCTAAGAAAAATAAGGACTTATTACAATGTGCATCATACAGACCAATCTCACTTCTGAATAATGATGTTAAGATGCTCTCCAAAGCCCTAGCAAGAAAGATTGAGAAAGTGCTCCCTTCTGTAATATCACAAGACCAAACTGGATTTATTAAAGGTAGACATTTGGCTTCCAAACTTTGACGCATATTTAATTTAATATATTCACCAACGAAGTCTAACACTCCACAGATCATATTATTTTTGGATGCAGAAAAAGCATTTGATATGTTTGGATTGGATTATGCATTTACCACTTTGCATAAATTTGGGTTCGGCCCGTACATACAGTATTTGCATGGAATAAACTACTGTATACCAGTCCAAAAGTTTCAGTTTGTATTAACATTATTTCAGACTACTTCAAACTAAAACACAGTACTAGACAAGGATTCCTTTTGTCACCACTGCCATTTGCAATCACCATTGAGCCATTGTCTGTTTACTTTCGAAATGCATCAGAGATAAAGGGGATTTTCAAAGAAGGACTGCAACAGAAAATATCACTATATGCGGATGATATAGTACTGTATATGTCAGACCCAGAAAATTCTGTTCCTACAGCCCTAACAGCACTAGCAGAATTTCAAAAGATATCTAGACTTAAAATTAATTTGAACAAAAGTATACTCTTTCCAGTGAATTCTCTAGCAAGCAACATTAGATTGGACACCTTTCCTTTTAACATTGCAGATCAGTTTAAATACCTAGCGGTCAACATCACAAGTAAATATAAAGCTCTTTTTCAATAACATTTTGCTGTTTGCATGGATAAAATTAAACAAGACATGTATAGATGGTCTACCCTCCATCTTACTTTAGCAGGAAGAATTAACATTGTGAAGATGAATATCCTCCCTAAGCTTCTGTTCATATTTCAGAACATCCCCATATACATTAACAAGTAATTTTTTAAGAAATTAGATTCAATCGTAACCTCATTTATTTGGAGTTCGAAAAATCCATGCATTCAAAAGGTGATCCTACAATGACCTAAATCACAAGGCGGCATGGCTCTACCTAATTTTCAGTTTTATTTCTGGGCAGCAAACATACAAGCTATAAAATCCTGGACACTGACATAAATAGATGAACATACACTCACTTGGTCTGCAATAGAAACGAAATCCTGCAGCACTTATTTATATTCCTTGCTTTCTACACCAGTAAATTCAATGTATTGCCAATATACTAACAACCCATTTGTCCTTCATTCACTCAGAAAATGGAACCAATGTAGGAAGCACTTTAAGTTAGAGAACATTTTATCTGTGGCACCTCTACATAATAACCACCTTTTTCCACCCTCTCAAACTTACACAGTTTTTAATGCTTGGAAAATGTATGGGATTAAATCATTTAGAGATTTGCATATAAATAATGCCTTTGCATCCTATGAACAATTACACTTCAAATTTAATCTCCCATCAACACAATTTTTCCACTGTCTCCAAATTAGAAACTTTGCTAAACGAAATCTGCCCAGTTTTTCTCGCCTGCCACCTATTTCTATTCCAGAAGACATACTTATCAGTCTTGTGGACTCAGACAGCATTTTTATAATATATAACAACAATTTAAAGTCCCTTCCTTTTAAAGATCCCACAGTACAGTGGGAAAAGGATCTCTTGCTCAACATTTCAGAAATGGAGTGGAAGGCAGCCACGCACAGAATTCACTCTAGCTCCATATCTGCAAAACATCCAATTATCCATCCATCCATTTTCCAACCCACTGAATCCGAACATAGGGTCACGGGGGTCTGCTGGAGCCAATCCCAGCCAACACAGGGCACAAGGCAGGAATCCAATCCCGGGCAGGGTGCCAACCAACCGCAGGACACACACAAACACACCCACACTAGGGCCAATTTAGAATAGCCAAACCACCTAACCTGCATGTCTTTGGACTGTGGGAGGAAACCGGAGCACCCGGAGGAAACCCACATAGACACGGGGAGAACATGCAAACTCCACGCAGGGAGGACCCGGGAAGCGAACCTGGGTCTCCTAACTGCGAGGCAGCAGTGCTACCACTGCGCCACCGTGCCGCCAACATCCAATTATTATTGTTAAAATCTTTTATCGAGCACGTCTATCTCCCTTGAAATTATCCAAGATGTTTCCAGGGCAAGATCCAACCTGCGAACGTTGCAATCGAGTCCCAGCTTCACAAGGCCACATGTTTTGGACATGTACCAAATTAACATCATTCTGGACAAAAAATTTTTAAATGCCAACAGACAGCCTTGCTGTCACAACCCCTCCTAATCCATTAATAGCTGTGTTTGGCGTACTACCAGATTGACTTAAAGTGGAGAAGGACAAACAAACTGTAATTGCCTTTACTTCACTATTAGCACGTAGACTTGTCTTTCTCAACTGGAAGAATCCTAACCCACCTCTTTTAAGTCAGTGGGTAATTGATGTTATATACTATTTGAAATTGGAAAAAATCAAATCGTCACTTAGAGGATCTGTTCAAAACTTTTTTAAAACCTGGCAGGACCTAATCAATAACATTTTAGAATAAGCATTTATATTGGGGGAAAAGCTTCTTTCTCTCTTTACTACTCTTAACAGTTTTGCTCTGGTTGTTGGAATCCCTTTATTTCTCATGGGTGGGGGTTGATGTGATTTTAGTTTTAAGTTTGACTTGATTGTATGGAATGTTATATGCTTTTAATAAATTCAATAAAAAAAAACTTGATCTTTTCTTCAAAAGCCTACTTTCTAGGGAAAATGCAAAACACTTCACATATATATATATATATATATATATATATATATATATATATATATATATATTGTGGTAGCCGACCCGGACACAGACAGGCAGACCATTGGCTTTACCCAACACACATTTATTTGCCATATTTACAAGTAAGTGCAGTCCCCAAGTCCCCAAAGTCCTGGCCACAACACAATGCCTCTGTCACTTCTTCAGTCCGCCTCCACTCCTCTCCACCAAGCTCTCTTCTCTCCCGACTCTACCCATTGAATGAAGGGAGGCAGCCCCTTTTATGGTTCCCCGGGTGTCCCGGCAATCTTCCACCGACACACCCCAGTGTGGCAGAAGTGCCGGCTGCATCCCCGGAAGCACTCCGGGTGTCCCTGCTCCTCTTCCCCCCAGCATTTCCGGGTATGGCGGAAGTGCTGAGGTCCAGGGCTCTGTAGGCATTGGGGTGCCCCCTGGTGGTGACCACGGGCCCCTACAGGGTTGAGCTTCAAAGCTCTGTACCCGTGGCCCCCAAAGGTACCAGTGTGGCCGCCCCCACATGATCTGGGGGATGCGCAAGCCCTCCTCCGGTCCTCCTGGGCGTTCCGGCCGAGTTGCCACCCCAGCCATCTCCGACAGTATATATATATATATATATATATATATACTGTATATATATACTGTATATATATATATATATATAACATGTGGTAAATGAGGAACAAGTACAGTGGCTTGCACTCGGCCCCCTTGAACTTTTCCACATTTTGTCACATTACAGCCACAAACATGAATCAATTTTATTGGAATTCCACGTGAAAGACCAATACAAAGTGGTGTACACGTGAGAAGTGGAACGAAAATCATAAATGATTCCAAACATTTTTTACAAATAAATAACTGAAAAGTGGGGTGTGCGTAATTATTCAGCCCCCTGAGTCAATACTTTGTAGAACCACGTTTTGCTGCAATTACAGCTGCCAGTCTTTTAGGGTATGTCTCTACCAGCTTTGCACATCTAGAGACTGAAATCCTTGCCCATTCTTCTTTGCAAAACAGCTCCAGCTCAGTCAGATTAGATGGACAGCGTTTGCGAACAGCAGTTTTCAGATCTTGCCACAGATTCTCGATTGGATTTAGATCTGGACTTTGACTGGGCCATTCTAATACATGGATATGTTTTGTTTTAAACCATTCCATTGTTGCCCTGGCTTTATGTTTAGGGTCGTTGTCCTGCTGGAAGGTGAACCTCCGCCCCAGTCTCAAGTCTTTTGCAGACTCCAAGAGGTTTTCTTCCAAGATTGCCCTGTATTTGGCTCCATCCATCTTCCCATCAACTCTGACCAGCTTCCCTGTCCCTGCTGAAGAGAAGCACCCCCAGAGCATGATGCTGCCACCACCATATTTGACAGTGGGGATGGTGTGTTCAGAGTGATATGCAGTGTTAGTTTTCCGCCACACATAGCATTTTGCATTTTGGCCAAAAAGTTCCATTTTGGTCTCATCTGACCAGAGCACCTTCTTCCACATGTTTCATGTGTCCCCCACATAGCTTGTGGCAAACTGCAAACGGGACTTCTTATGGTTTTCTGTTAACAATGGCTTTCTTCTTGCCACTCTTCCATAAAGGCCAACTTTGTGCAGTGCACGACTAACAGTTGTCCTATGGACAAATTCCCCCACCTGAGCTGTAGATCTCTGCAGCTCGTCCAGAGTCACCATGGGCCTCTTGGCTGCATTTCTGATCAGCGCTCTCCTTGTTCGGCCTGTGAGTTTAGGTGGACAGCCTTGTCTTGGTAGGTTTACAGTTGTGCCATACTCCTTCCATTTCTGAATGATTGCTTGAACAGTGCTCCGTGGGATGTTCAAGGCTTTGGAAATCTTTTTGTAGTCTAGGCCTGCTTTAAATTTCTCAATAACTTTATCCCTGACCTGTCTGGTGTGTTCTTTGGACTTCACGGTGTTGTTGCTCCCAATATTCTCTTAGACAACCTCTGAGGCCGTCACAGAGCAGCTGTATTTGTACTGACATTAGATTACACACAGGTGCACTCTATTTAGTCATTAGCACTCATCAGGCAATGTCTATGGGCAACTGACTGCACTCACACCAAAGGGGGCTGAATAATTACGCACACCCCACTTTGCAGTTATTTATTTGTAAAAAATGTTTGGAATCATGTATGATTTTCGTTCCACTTCTCAAGTGTACACCACTTTGTATTGGTCTTTCACGTGGAATTCCAATGAAATTGATTCATGTTTGTGGCTGTAATGTGACAAAATGTGGAAAAGTTCAAGGGGGCCAAATACTTTTGCAAGCCGCTGTATAAGCATACATGACAAGATTTCATATTGATTATTTAGTTAAATAATTTGCAGATCTGTTCTCATTCATGTGAGATGAGGTGCTGCTTTTCTTTTGGAGTATTCCATGTAGAGAAATCCTTTGAGTGAATTACCTAACAAAACTGTTTAATAACAGCTGCAGACTTTACACTCCAGATGTGCAGAGCCTTCCTAAACATGAGTAGCCCTGGCTACAGCCACCTCTATTGTTAATTATTGTTAATCTGGCCCCACCGTCCTGTTTGTGTTTTATTCAAAGGTTGCTTGTGGGTGTACAAGGTCATGACAGCAAGAAAAATATTTTAATACATGTTTCTACAAGTTTTTAATTTTTTCTGTACAAAATGTTTA
Source organism: Polypterus bichir lapradei (assembly GCA_026402145.1). NCBI lineage: Eukaryota > Metazoa > Chordata > Cladistia > Polypteriformes > Polypteridae > Polypterus > Polypterus bichir. Next base: position 6,929,336 of record JANRMT010062842.1, on the reverse strand, counting down.
AACAAGGGACCGACAAAAAAAATAAAACTGAGCCAAAAAAAATGTTTGTGATGCACATATAGCAGAATTATTTAATTATATCAATATAAAGTGTCTGTGAACATTCCCATGCCCGTAAAAAACAAAATATGTCTGCTCTGAGTTGTCTGTCCTTCCCCTCAGTTCTTTGATTTCTTTTTCTGGAACCAGACCTGTGGTGGGCTGGCGCCCTGCTCGAGGTTTGTTTCCTGCCTTGAGCCCTGTGTTGGCTGGGATTGGCTCCAGCAGACCCCCGTGACCCTGTAGTTAGGATATAACGGGTTGGATGGATGGATGGATGGAACCAGACAAATCTATTCATTTAGATTCCATTGCAACATTAGACTGTATTTTTACTTTATCGCAGCATTTTCTCCCTGACAGGTAAGCACGTGCCACTAACTGTCAATCATTGAAAGTTGCTGCCCACTTGCCATCCCATAACAAACATATTAGCCACCTAAAAACTGTAACTCTATAAGTGTGAACCCGGCAAACACTTTTTACCTAAATATAATCACTTGGTCCACCCAACCTGTGACTCTTTACTGCCGAAACTCAAGCAAATGTAGTACAAGAAAGAAAAAACCTTTGAATGTAGCTAGTGTGGGCTCCCCCAAAATGTTTGGGGCCCTAGGCGAATGTCTAGGTCGCTTAGTCAATGGGCTGGTTATGCTCAACATCATCCAGATGTCTGTCTCAGTGGTTTGATTCCATTTTAATGGATTTTTAATTTGAATTCCTGAAGATTTAGTCTTCTGACACTCAGCAGAGTTATCCATGTCGATATTCAGTAGTCAACCAAATGCTGCATGCTGCTTACATGTAAGCGTGAATGCTGAACATGCTGTAGGCTTAGCTCACAATAACATGAAGAAAGAGCATCACTTCAGTTAGATATGTACATATTTATTGTAAACTAAAGGACATGCAGTACACTGCTGTACTAGTTTAATTAGCCTATGTAATTCTTTGAAGTAAACTTCAATTTAGTATGCAGATTTTATTGCTATATTGCTAATAGGTGAAAGTTATCATATGTTCTTTGAGGATTAATAATTTAAGAGTTTATGCACTGTAGCACTGTCTACACTGATATTCATAGCAGAAACCACTCAGAAAACACTGTGGGTAATAGCTGGTTTTCCGGCATTCTTTCTAGACAATCTGTTTTTTTTTGGTCGACAGTCCTTATTTTTAACTGATCTTCTCATTCAATGAGAAGGTTTGCCATAGTCCTCAATCTATGATCACTCAAAGTACTAAGAAACTTTTGATTCTGAGTTTTCTATACCAACACGCAATTAACATTAGAATCAAATAACATGGTAGCTAGCAGCTGATCATTAGAACTGTAACTATTTTTATCTTTGCATGCTTTCATCATGAGTAGTTCTTTTTAATAAAATATTCAAAAAAACACAATAATGGGATAGTGGGAATCTAATTTCCCTCTATTTACTAAACATGCTGTTAATTTTACAGGAATATCACAATCATAATAAAAAGGGCAGCTGTGGAATTTGGAAGGAGAGATATAAAAATACTATGTTTTCTATCCATCTTATGACGTACATGCAGTACCATATAGCAAAATTCAGATTGACTTCAAAGTATAAGCACTCTTTTATGTGCTTGTGGCTTGATACTTCTGCTTTGAAAATATTATTTTCTTTAACATCTAACATAAGAGTTACCAAAATAAATGTATCTTTGATCAAGGCCTTTTCACCTTTCATAAAGACCATCTTTTCAGAAAATATTTCTCTTCAGTTGTGCCTTACGTGAACTTCCAAAAGATGTCAGTGAGTGGCATTTTCAAATCTTACCTTCAGTGTTATCTTATGTCTAAAGGTGCCATACTAGTGAAACATAAGAGTTACTCATTAAAAATACATTTTTTGTCTATCTATGCACCCATTTGCAAAGAAGGAACCAATATGTTACAGGATGTGCAGTTAGTATTATAATAAGTTTACAGGCAACTGTTCATTTCAGCTCTGAACACTGGCAGGTATGAGGTGGTGTTCACTATGAGCTGTGTAATTTCTCTCTTAAATAGTACTGTGAAGTACTTGCACATTATTCCAAACCATTATGCAGGTCCGATCAGCAGCTACAGGAAACGTTTGGTGGAGGTTATTGCTACTAATGGAGGTTGTACCAGCTATTAAATGCAAGGGTTCACATTCATTTTTCTTCCAAAACTGTGAATATTTAAATAACATATTCAATATTAACAGAAACAAGTACAACAACTGTTTTTGTGTTAATAGTGTGATCAAATTGTATTTCTCTATTATTGTGACTGAGTTGAAGATCAGAACACATTTTACGAATAATCAATAGATCTCAAAAGAGTAGGTTTCTAAACAGTTTCTGGTCTGAGCAAGCAAGTCAGGCCAAAATTAGTTGGACACTGATGTTTGCCTGAGCTGGATGCTGCAAAGGTCCATTTGTCCTGCTTTATGTAGTCAGTTAGGCCAGGACTAATGCTGGAGGCAGCTCTGTGTTAGGGAATAGTCAGGGCTTCTTCTGTCGCTCAAATGTGTTTTCTTTTTATTTAATCTTTTTGCTTTATTTTAAATATTATTTTGTAAAATTTGTTATTGAACAGGTTTTTGCTTCTTTTTTGTATATTATTATGTTACTCCCAATTCTGTGTCTTGTGTTCCTTGTTTTTTATTATTCTTTTGATTTTCTTTAAATATAAAGAACATTATGTTATTATGTGCCAGGGGTTTACATGGTTCCCCATCTCCCTCATCAATGATTTTTTCAGCCTTGGCTTAATTGCTCTTTGTGCATGCAATGAAGCCTGCTTCTTGAGTTTGGGGCCCTTATCTGGAGTCTTGAGGCTTAGGTTTGGATATATGGTTTATGTCAGGACTTTGGAAGTAACATTTTAAATCAAATTATGTCTCTTAATGCTACTTACAGTAAGAACACTGCACAAAAGTGGCACTGTGTAATAATAATAGCATATACTATATTTAAAAAGCAAACTTTTTTTTACTTTTCCTACAGAGATGTGCATTGTGGATACCTGCTATGTTCTAACATTTCCCCTGCACCAAGACTTGGAGAGCTACAGGGTGGTCTGACTTCCTACTCAGTGGTACAACAAAGTTCAGCTTTGGACTGCAGGTAATTCAAATATCACTTGTAAATGAAAAATAAATGGCCTGTTAATAAATGAATTCCAAATAATAGTCCACCATCCATTTACAGAAGCAATTATTTTTTCCTTTAGCTAATAATAAAATAAAGTTACTTTAGGATACAATTGACATTTCATGATAACATTTTGCAGTGCATTAAATTATTCAGCATCTGGCTGCATGGCAATATTCTTGTTTCCTGTGCTGCGGTTAATTAATAAATTTCAAATAATAAAGAAGTAAAAGCTGCTATTATTTGATATCTAAATACAAAGAACACCTTGTTCAACATAATTATTATTCTGGTCAAATACTCTATGCCATAGTTTTTTCATAATGAGTAATGACTAGGAATTTTTTAAAACAGTATTTGTTTTTTTTTATCTTGTCTTATAGTGGAGGCCATGTAATGATAGATGATGACATGGATCTCGGATATGTGGAAGATGGAACCCCTTGTGGAGCTGAAATGATGTGCTTTGACCACAGATGTGTTTCTGTGCAAGTTTTTAATTTTAGCACCTGTCCTGGAACTACCGATAAAATGATTTGTTCAGGCCATGGGGTATGTTTGTCAGATTTTTAGTATAAAATAGACAGCAATAGCTCTTTAACATTTACCTTGTATGTCTTCATATTTTAATGGGTTGGAAAATGTAACCTTAAAGAGAGCTTACGAGGTATTTTAGAATGAAAAATGATAACATATTGTTCTATTGTGGAAAGGCATTGGGGGATACCTCATCTCAAATCTCATACCTTTTCTTACCTACACAGCTTCTTTTTATGTGTAATAGTGTAATACCTAATTCTTGTTTACTCTGACCTTTTATTCTGTATCTCACTGTTGTATCAGTTCTTTTCAGGCCACACTTTATTTTATATCATGGTACCATCTTAATTTTACTGGAGCATCCTCCTCTTTTGCTGATCTAACTAATGCACTTTCTCATTAGTGGTACAGTAAATAGAAATGTAAGCTAGACAATCAGGCAGTTACAATAGCTTAATATTGTAATGTTTAGAATATGAATACTATATCATCTTATTTGCCAAAGAGAAAGCAAATCAAGATGTGACAGTCCACACCTGGTTTTCAGTCTTGCAGGTGGCTCTGGTCTTGTCTTGCTTTTCGGTGTCTTAATCTGCTCTATGCTGTATGTGTACCTCAGTTATGGTGGTGGTATAGGAACTTGATCAGGCCATCGTCTAATCTAATCTAAATTCTAAGTTAATTTAAGGTATGGTGTGATCTCGTCCCTGAGGGTCTCATAAAACTTGCCAGCCCCCAAAATGTCTATGACCTTTTATTCAGGTTCTCACAAAATTTAAGTTTCCTATTTCCCAGGCAGCCAGCTTCGGTTTTCAGAGCTCATGAACCTAACTAACACCTCTGACCTCAGAAGCAATACTTGTGTAACTTCCCATTCAAGTAAGTTGTTTTGTTTATCACACTCTTCAGTAACCAAATAACATTTTACAAGACATTCCAAAAACAACATAACTCATGGCCGTAATTCATTCCAAAACTCTGGCCATAACCCGATTTGGTCATGACCCGAACATAATTCCCCCCATAAGATTGTATGTAAATACAATTAATTCATTCCAGACTGTATGAACTGTATGTAAATATATATTTTTTTAAGCTTTTTAGTACAAAAATAGTTAATTATACCATAGAATGCACAGTGTAATAGTAAATTAAATGTAAAAACCTTGAACAACACTGATAAAACCTTGAACAACAAAGAAAACTAACAGTGCAAGAGTTCGTGCTACACCCTTACGAAACGCTCACTGTAAACAGTTTTTTTTATGAGTTTTAAGCACAGGGGAACAAAATGAAAGTTTGAAAAATCCTTAATTTATACAAAAACTAACTATAAACAACCAAGAAAACTAACCTTGAATGAGTTGAGTTCTGGCGTGAAGGAAGTGAGGAGGAAGCTGGGTGGAAAGGATGTTACAGTTTTGATGGAGAGTCCGGCTCCGTGACGGAGGGATGTTCTCCTTCAGGTGTTTTCTCTCTTGTGATTTCTTGGGTTTCTGGTGTTTTTAGCCGTTTAGCTGGTGGACCAGACTTCACGAAATAGCGGTCTAATGTAACTTGCCTTTTCCTGTGCATTAAAATTTTTCGGAAATGCAAGACAACATGGTCGTTCATCATGTTTATTACTCTCTTCGCAACCGCTTTGTCAGGGTGGTTCTTCTTGAAAAAATCCTGCCACTCATTACATTTTTCCATGACGGCTTTTATTGCATCACTTTTTATATCCTCCCTTTCCTCTTCTTCCCCTGAAGACTGCTCCTCAATGAGCAACTTATGCTGCTCCTGCTGGAGTTCAGCAAGTTTCTCCGTTGTCAGCTCCTCCTTGTGATCCAGGACCAGCTCCTCGATGTCCTCATTGTCCACTTCAAGACCCATGCTCTTGCCCATGGACACAATCTCATCCACAACAGGAGGCTCAAATCTTTTGAAATCCTGTTCAAAAACGGATTCAGGCCAAAGAACACGACCTTAATAAAATCGTACTACCTCGACCATATTGTCAACCAAATTTGGAGGGTGTGCCGGTGCATTGTCCATCAGAGGAAGGCATTTTTCAGGCAGATTATTCTCTTCAAGATATCGCTTCACGGCGGGAGCAAAAGCCTTGAGCAGCCATTCCAAAAACAAGGTCCTTGTGACCCAACCCTTCGGCATCTTCTTCCAGAACAATCCCGTCTCGTCGCAGATGAACACTTGTTGCGGGATGTAGCCTTCGTCCTCCACGGATTTTGTGAAATTTTTCACGAATTCCTCCACAGCTGCAGCATCGGAACTAGCAGCCTCTCCATGCCTTACCACACTATGAATGCCACTTCTCTTGTGAAACTTTTCAAACCATCCTCTACTGGCTTTAAATTCCTCACCTTCGCCACTTGAAGAAGGATTTTTTTGCAGCAAATCGCCATGAATCTTCCTGGCTTTCTCGCATAACATTGCCTCGCTTACGCTATACCCTGTAAGTTGCTTCTTGTTCAACCACACTAGCAGCAGTTTTTCCACCTCTTCCAGCACTTGAGGCCTCTGCTTGGTTATCATTGTAACTCCTTTTGCAACATCAGCTGCTTTAATGGCCTCTTTCTGCATTAGAATAGACTTCTTGTTCTCAGCACCAATATAAGTAACACGAACGCCACGCTCATACTTTTCACTGATTTTTTCTTTAATTTGATTTCAATTTTCTTCAGACCTTTCTTCTCACCAACACTACCACTCTTCACCTGCTTAGAGGCCATGGTTAATTGCAAAATTAATGCAAAAGCACATGAAATAGACCACAAAGAGTTCACAGCGAATGCACGTACATCTGACTGAGAACAATGTACAGGGAGAGACTGAACATGTGCGGAAATCATTGGTGCGTACGAACCGGAAGGGAAACTGGCTGGCAGTGTTTTTGTTTGCCACCAGAGTGTGTGGTCGTGAATAGATGCAAAAGTTTGGCAAACTTTTTGATCATAACCCGATTTGTACATGTTCGGAAACGTACGTGACCAGAGGTTTTACTGTAATAAGGTCCATATGCGGAGCATAAGATGCTTTAACTTTTGCAGAGTAGATGGTCATTATGTAAACTCTGAGATGAATGCTTCTTGTTGTGTTGTTATTTCCATTAATTTATTAAGCATTGACAATGTCAGGAGCAAATTTAAAGCAAGCTTGAAAGTTTTAGCTGTTGCAGTATGTTAGGTTAAAAGGTAGTGTGGTAGATAAACATGTCACCTTATAGTGATTGGACTCTAATTTAGATTAGACTAAATAAAATAAATCTTATTAATCCCAAGGGGAAATTTACAATTTCAATTTCCTCCTGCGATGCCTCCTTTTGGAGACTCAGATTTCCTTCAATAAAGTCCAAAAGCACCTTTTACGTTTAGTGGAGGCGTTAATTTTGTTCTGTGCAGGTCTGAACACAGAAATAGACTGTAGAACTATTCAGTGTTGATTCATGCTTGACGCTTTTTTCTGAAATGATATGCTTCAGTTTGCTGTGACCCTGTACTGTAGAAAATGGACAAACATCTATATCTAATGACACTTGTTTCGTGGGTACTAATTAAATAACAGTTCATTGTCAACATTATAGTTTACAAAAGTCTTATTTTTAACATGAGAGACATTGTTTAGCAAAAGAATTTGTGGGTTTTTATAACTTTTGGTATGCTCTGTTTAATTCTAACCGTCCTTTAGAAATAGCACATATAACAATTAAATACAATATTTTAAAAAAATCTTGATTTAATAATAGCAATTCTTTGTCTTTGATTTTAAATCAAAGCAGAGAAGGCTGTATAATGGAAGTATAGATTAAAATGAGTAAAAGGCAAAAAGTGTTTTACTGGTAGATCTTTTATTGCTGTGGGGAGAAATGAGAAGGACTCCATGAACCTAATATACATAAAACACAGTAAAAACATTGCATGAGGTAACAGCACCTAACCAGATATAATGTCTTTCATATTACTGTTGTTGAGTGGTTATTTACCTGTAGCATTATGGATGTTTCATTTTGTATTTATAGCTCAGAACTACTTAAAACTAATTTAGTATGACAAATGTAATTTTTTGTTTGTCTATTAGCCTTTTTATTTGTCACCTTAATTTTAGAAAACTATTCCTTCAAACTGGCAATGTATTATCACTAGTTTGTTTAAAAAATATGCTTACAAGTCACTCTTTTGAATCTGATAACTGGAATATTGCAAAAAAGTCATCCCATAAACATTATCTCACAATACTGTATACGCTCATGCAAAGTTGCTTCCAGCCTCTCGAGCTCTGGATTACAGCTACGAGGATGCTCTCAATTTCAGTTTACATAGCTCTATGTCTTCTGCCTTTTTTCCACTGAATAACACCAGACAGTGCTGATGGAAATAAATAAATGCTTAGAAACCCTCCTCTGAAAATCAGACTGGGTCACATTCATAACAAGGTATATTTTCCCACTTGAAAAAATTCTGTACTGATGAGAAAGGGATTCCTTTAGGATTTCATTTTACTTAATAGTTATGATTCACTGTAGCCTAACTCCCTTTTGTGATTAGATTAGTTTGCTTTTCATCTGAATGTCATCTTTGGTGTTCTTATTATTTTATGCTGCATAATTTGACTTTTATCAAGCAACACTTTGTTACATCGGTTTATTTACTTGTAAACACTTCAGTGGTTTGAAAAAGTACCACAAAGGTTTGTAGTCGTTGCAAAGAGTATTGCCATGGAAACATAAAAGGTTTGTTTTGTTTGTTACAAATATGTTGTGTTATACAAGTTTAATGATAATTTTAAATGGTACAAATAAGCCTGTTTGCCAAGCTAGCATAAAAGGGTTTAGATGGTACACTTGACATAGCATACATGAGACAAAGCTAATTAATTGGTGCACAAACTAAAACATCATATAAAAACAGTCGGTGAATGCACTAACGTGAAATTCCCCCATTATACCACAATTACAAACATTAAGGATTTTTTTCTCTTCTAAATGCCATAGTATCTCTTCTTTAAGTAAGGCAGATCCATCGATTCTGCATCATCAAGCTAGGGTCAGGTTTGTCACCCAGATTCTCCAAGGAGCATAACTAGGACAGTTCTATCAAGGAAGATAGTTCTTCACCCTACTGCAATGGTTCCATATCGCCAGAGGTTATTGATTAATTCGAGGTATAGCCTGACAAATTAATTGATTATTCAGGCATTTCAGGTCCAGAGAGTGCTATTTATAATGAATTCTCATCAGATCTCTGCACACCCAGGTCCTAAAAAATCCATTCAATGTCCTGGTGGCAAACAGGCTTAATGGAAAAACGAGTTCAGGATAAGGGAGTGTTGTATTAAGAATGATGAAAATGTTTTTAAGTAACACTCTAGAATAATGTAAGAGAAGACAAAAATATACTATGAGCATCTTTCACCTTTCACAAAACTACATGCAGGTTGAAGTATAATCCAAGTACAGTAAAGCTCACTAGAGCACTACCTGCTATATCTCAAAATATAACATTTTAATCAAATAAATTCTCCACACTGAATAGGATTACCTGATTTACAGCATTTACTTTTTAAAAATAGTTGTTTTTGCTCTTTGCTAGTAAAAATAACTATTCTAATTTGTGTATTTCTGAGAAATCAGTCAGCAATAACAAATACAAATTTTTATATTGATAGCTCTGGCCAGTTTGATGATATAGCCTCTAGTGTGAACCTCTCATTTTTTGCATCCTGCTTCATCTCCTAGCCTAGGGAACTTTTCAGGTGGACTTTGCATTCTCTCTCTACCAGTTTGCATGGATTTTTATTGGTAACACTAATTTCCTTCCTCATAAGCAATACGTTTTTAATTTGGAATTGCATGAGTTAGTGTGAGTGCACTAGACCCCATGTAGAGATGTTGTCTTTCTTTACTTCTGCTGCTGAAATAAATTCAAGCTCACTTCAGCTCTCACCAAGAAAAATATAACACGACTTTCTTATATCTAAATATCCATCTATTTTCTTAATCAGTTATATACAATACAGGGTTACTGGGAGTTGGTATCTATGCCAGCATCCCTGGGTGCAAGAAAGAGGCTAATCCTAGAGACACTCAGTATAGAAACCCACTGTCACTCACACAAGACTAATCAAACTTTACTATACCTACTCTCTATATATAAAATGCTAAGCCTAAAAGATCGACAATTTTATGTGATGTTTTTATGTCACGTTTTTTACCTCACTTTAAATCGTGCTTATTTTAAAACCTGCATATATATGTTTGGTATCATTCTTTTCAGAGTTTATCGAACTTTAATGTGTTGTTGTTAGATTTTCAGATTCTTATTCCATTTTTAAATTATAGACTAAAAAATATTAAGAACTCATGTCCCGCGACACAGGATTTTTTGCCAAAAGATTTAACCACACCTGGGGCCGAAAGTAAAAGACAAAGAGTAGGACAGCTGCTGTACAGGCTTTTAAATGTTAAAAGCGCCGGACGAGATGCAGATCACGCAGCACGGCAGAAGCAGCAGCAGCAAGCCAGCAGCTGATCAAGCAACTATTTGTTTCCCTCTGTATCACCATTTAAGAGGGGGTTTCGGAGGTGCGGTCGCATCTCCTTGGGATGCGTTCAGTCCCCTGCAATGTGAGCAGCAGAGACAAGAAATGTCTGGCGCATAGCGCAGGCCCGGGGGGTTGGTGAGCAAAGTGAGCAGGGGGAAACCCCCTAGTATATTATGTTTTCTAAAAACTACATGAAGGACTTCTGTGCAGAACCTTAAATCAAATGAAGGCCCAGTACCTTTCAGGAGGACTACTTACTGTGTCACATTTCAAATATGTACATAAAATTTAAGAATATGTTTCATCTTTTCATTCCTATTCTAAACTCTCTTATTCCAATATAGAGTTATGAGGAAAGACAGAGATTATCGAGGCAGCCATTAGCCTGTGGCCCAGAATCAGTGCCAGTCCCATTGCAGGGCACACTCACCCATTCATACCAACTGTCAACCCAAGCAGCATGCGTTTATGAAGCTGGAGGGTGGTCAGTAAACCTATGAGGACACAGAGAGAACATGCAAACTCCACAGACACAGAGAGTACCAGATCAACTTTGGTGAACTCTGGACTCTGCAATTGTGAGACAAAAGCACTAGTGACTGAGTCCTTGTGCCCTCCTTTAAGAAAACATATTACATGCTATGTTTTTAAGCTGCTTGCTTTGACAACAGTTTATTTGGGTCACTTATTAATCTTCTTGTTTCTAAATAATTTAAGATTTTGTATTTCATTAATTTTATTAAATCAAGCCAGAATGGTTTGATCTTCAAAGTTACCACAGTACTCATCTGTTCTATTGTTCTCATCAAAGAACCAAGTACATTATTTACATGCTTATTCAATAGCTAGAATATTTATAGATGTGACATTTTATGTTGCAGTAATTGGATTCTATAATGAAGGCTCTTAGAATTCCAACAAACCTCTATTCTTCTTAAGGGAGAGCATTATTGTAGGTCATTGGGTATACAAAATACATTTATATGCACTCACATCTTCTTTTCAGAAATTATTTTTAATTATACCAGTTGAAAAACTTGCAATAAAGTTTACATCTTGCAGATTAGCAAAATGTAATGACAAGTACTTTATGAAGTCAAAGGTTTTTAAAAGTAATGTTTCATTAAATTATTTTATTTTGCATTGGATATTACAACTACAGGTTATTTTCATGCCACTTTGAAATGTGTTCCTTGTTCTGATATGTGTTACAGGTATGCAGTAATGAATTGAAATGTGTTTGCGATAGGCATTGGACTGGAGAAGACTGCAATATTAACTCTCCTTTAAAGGATGCATTGTCCATTGATGAAGCTGCAGCACCTAGAGGTAGGTCATGGTGTAAGTCACTGACATCTTAAAATGAGTCAGGTTATGCCTTACAGAACGATTTACACCACTTCCATTTTTTTAGTATTTAAAATAACACATTAGTGTAATATATTATTCCATTTTCACAATTATTGTATTTTTAATTTCTCAATGATACAAACAGCATAATACACATTGTGAGAAGTTTTACTTATTTACAGAAGCGTATTAAGAAGTCATTGTTATGTTTCAAGAAATCAGTAGTTTTGCTGTCTTTTTAAAGTCAACATTTTAGCACAGCAATATATAAAAGTAAATGTTCACATAACAAAGCATAATATCACTGAATATACTTTCTGCAAGTTACACAAAAATACTGTGAATCCTTTATTAAAAAAATCATTATTCAGAAAACAAAGTGCTATTTAAAATCATTTACTTTACTATAGTAAAAATATAGTGTAGATATCCAATAATTATCTTATTCAGTAAACAAGGCTTTAGTTAGTAGGCAAAGTCTACTAACTTGTATTCTGTGTTATGTCCCCTAGTAACACTTAAATGCATTATATTCTATTACTTGGTCTTGGCTGCAAAATGATGCTAAATTTAATTCAGCGTTATGTGTAATCAGTTTTTTAAGGTTTCAAACTCTGCTCCTGCTACTTAACAGTGGCTTCAGATTGTGTCTTTTTTAACAGCTAGCTCTTCCTCAAAAGTAAATTGAACTCCTTTCCTAATATAAATTCATGTTTTCCTACAGAATTACCCTATTTGTTATAATTTACAGTTTTGCACTTATTATTTGTACACTCATCAGTTAGAACTATTACCCCTGTAGGAACTGTAGTAAGAAAACATACAACATTTAAAATGCATCAGAGAAACAAAAATAAAGTCATCTCGTAGGATAGTCGACTTCTGCTACAAAGCTAACTTTGAATAATCTAATACAGTTTAAATAAAGGTTGCAAATTCTAATTAAAAATGGAAAGCCCAATAGTTGTTTCCTCTAATTCCTGCAGATAATAACTAATTTATGTAAAATACCTAATTATAAAGCATCGTTCCAATGACTAAAGCATGTTGTGGGATATAAGGCAATGCCACAGTCAGTACTTTTACATAACTTGTACAAAACTTAAATTTTAATAATAAATAGCATTTTATAAATAATGAGTATGTACAGTAAATAGGGTCAATCCCCTTTTCTATTATTTCACTGTCAAACGGTCTGTGCATTTCCTTAGACAGGCATTGCATCATACAGTATATACAGTATACTAGAATCGAGAAACATCTGCTTCTTAAAGCAGATGTACAACGGTACGTCTATCTGTTGCAGTCACAGTGCATCTTATTGCCTTTGTTCATCAGATGTTCTAGCCCTTAGATCCATCTTTCTTTGTGGTTCTTGTTTCCTTTGTTCATCGGATATTCCCACCCTTTTGTGGATTGTGGACAACATTACTTCCGGGCATGGATATCAAATATTTTTTTATATATATATATCTACTAGCAGAATACCCGCGCTTCGCAGCGGAGAAGTACTGTGTTAAAGAAGTTATGAAAAAGAAAAGGAAAAATTTAAAAAATAACGTAACTTGATTGTTAATGTAATTGTTTTGTCATTGATATG
>JANRMT010062842.1:6892975-6911114 GCA_026402145.1 Polypterus bichir lapradei | reverse complement strand
ATATGTAGATATATATATATGTATGTATATGTGTGTGTGTATATATATGTGTATATGTGTATATGTATAGATATGTATATATATATGTTTATATGTGTGTGTATATATATATATATATATATATATTTATATATATATATATATATATATGACAGCAACACTCATCACTCACAACAGTGACAAAACAATTACACTGACAATCATGTTACGTTATTTTCAAAATGTTTCATTTTCTTTTTCATTACTTCTTTATCACACTACTTCTCCGCTGCGAAGCGCGGGTATTTTGCTAGTGTATATATATATATATATATATATATATATATAAAACACACACGAGCCAATTTTGCATCACAGAAGTACCTAACCTGCATGTCTTTGGACATGTCTCCCTTACACTTGGGGACAAAAACACTTGTGCCCAGGAGTAATGCTCCAAAGTGCACATTGCCTGGTATAGGACGGCTGATTGTTTAAACAATTAGGTTTTTATGTAAATTAGGGGACTACATTTTAGATTTGCCTTGAAAATTATTTCTAAATAAATGTTTAAAATAAAGGAGGAGTAAAACTCATAAAATAAAGAGTGCAAAGGTTAAAGCCACAGCTTAATGTTTCTTTCCTTTTTTTATTATTTTGTCCTATTTTTCTCCCACACTTTTAACCCATTATTTTACTACCAATTAACTGTTCAGTATTATGCAGTGGATTTTCCCTTTAAACAAAAAATATTTAAACATTAATCCTTTCTTTTCTTTGCAAATGCTAGGTCATTCTTTATTTTTAAACCACTGGATTTGTCTTTCTTTCTTTTTTGTGACAATTAGTTATTCTTTATCTTTCCTTCCCATAGTCTTTCAGTGACTTTAATCATTTTGCACCAAACACTCTCTTTTCTCTCTTTTAGTACTAAAGATGCAACAAAGCTAGTATCACAGAATACTGGCCAAGGAAGCTCTGTTTCCTGTATGCTTACATGGAAAATGATCCCCTTGACATTACTCACTTACTGTATGTATGTAGTTTCAGCTCAGAACATTGCAATTCAGCAGAGCTATGCTACGGTCTACGGTGTTCAAAATAATATCATGTGCACTGTAGGAGATGTGAAAGATTTCTGTTTCACCTTCCAGCCAGGACATAAATCAGAGGTTCATAAATCAAAAAAAGTCCACATTAAATAATTTTGCTTTCTCTGTTGTGGTATAGACAAGGCAATAGGCTTATTATCAACAAATAACCTAAGCATGCTTGATACAATAATCCAAATAGTACAATTTATTTATAACATAACGATAATAGTAGATGGATATATACAGTATACTATGTGTATATATATATATATATATATATATATATATATTGTGAAGTCAACCCCGACGCAGACAGACGCAGGAGGTACAAGTGAAAACACACGCTTTATTTTTTCTTTCATGGGAAACGCCTTCCTCCATTTCTCACAAGCTCAACACAGTCCCAAAGCACAGCTAAGCACAACAGAATTGTTCTTCTCTCTCTCTTTTTCTTATCCTTCCTCCACTCCTCCAAGCAAGCTTCGTCTCCCTCCTCCCATCTCTGGCTCCCCAAGTAGTGTCTGCTGGCTTCTTTTATAAGGTATCCGTAAGTGCTCCAGGTGCTTGATGTCCTACTTCCAGAAGTACTTCCAGGTGTGGCAGAAGAACCGCCCATACGGGCTCAGCAGCATCTGTAGTAGCCCCTGGTGGTGCCCCCAGATCCCAACAGGGCTGTATCCAACTCCAACTCCCATGGAGCCCTGCGGGAGTCCAAGGCACCACTGCAACCCAGGGGGCTGCCACCTAGCGCTCCAAGGGAGGTAATGCTTTGAACACGCTTCTTCCCCTGGTCCTTCCATCGTGGAGGCGTCCCAGCCATGGTCCTATATAATGTGTGTGTGTATAGACAGATATAGTTATATATGTATACACTGTATGTATATAGAGATATATGGATGAAGGACAATAAAAAAACAACACAAAACATAAAATAATAATAGCTTAGTTAAAGTTTTTCCCTCTTATAGAAAAAGGTACATGGCTTCTGAATTCTGATCCTTAAATTTATGTGGTCAAAATAGATAAGGTGTTTAGTTTGTTTTAAAGTTCGTAATGCCTGCACTGTGAAGATGGCATTGATTTGCTCACAGCCAATCTGCACTGGCTTACCTCCGCCACTCCATGCACACAGTTTCTGTTTGTAAGTGTGTGTGGAGATGCTCTGAACTTTCCTACTGGATTTAGGAAGAAACTTATAACATCTACAAACTTATCCTTTACAAGGGTATCACATGTCATATTACATTGGCTGCCTTTATCCTAACTATTAAATTACAATTAAAATTTTTTGGAATTAAACTAGATATACTTATGGTTTGGTGTAGGTGATGCTTTGTTCCTTTCCTGGTCAGTTTTCTTTGCACATGCACATGGGAGGATGGTCAGTGTCCTTGTCTTTCTTTGTTCAGGAGCTCTTCTTCTTCTTTTCTGGCTTGGTCGCACCTTCTGGTTGCGGGCAGTACTGCAGTTTTCTCTTTGATATTTTTACATACTGTACAATGTCCTTGCTTGCTAGCAAAGTTATACCTGGTTGGCAAATGGTGATCAGTCATCTGTTGTGGTTTGCAAGATGAATGTTTGGCAACTCTCTTACTCATGCACTTGATTTCCCTAGCAAGGTGTGGACTTGTGGCTCCCTTTTCCAACTCAAATATAGACAAGTTTTCTACCCTTCTAGTCTTACACTAGAGTTCCCTTGTTGAGTAAAAGGGACTGTCTCCAACCTTTGTTACAACTACAGCCAAGGCAACAGGATGTCTGTTAGAGAGCAGAAGGTGTGGCTTGGCTGAGCAGTGGCAAGGGCTTGCCAAAGGGTTTGGGGTGTGCAAGAGTTTTTAAAGGAAGGAATACACGTCTTGCCATTGGTTCCGTAGGTGCACATAAGTCCATCTATTTTGATTGGCTACTGGAGCAAAGATTTGTCCTTCAAAGTTACCAATTGTTGAGTTATGGCTCGTGTTTGAGCTTGGGTATTTAGATGGTGCCTTGAAGAGCCACCTCTGGGTTGTCACATGATTTGTGATTGATTATTTTATCAGATAAGGTGCAGAGGCAGAATTCCAAAGACAAGCCCAATCAAGTAGAAATTAATATTAAGAGTGTCTGGCAGCAGCTTTTTAAGCAAAGGACTTGTGTTCCAGGCATAGCAGAATGGGTAATGTCAGTCTGTCTTACAACACAGAAATCCAATATCATACAACCCTAAGAAATTATGAAAATGTCCAAAGAACAACAAAAAAAGAAATATTGAATCATAATTTTGAATTCCAAAATTCTGTATAATTCATTTTTTGATTAATTAGAAGTATTCTTTTCATTGTTATTCTGATAATTATATTTTGTTTCTTTTTCTACTTTGGTTGCAGCCATATTGTGATTATCTTTATATGGCTACAGCCATGTTGTTTATTGTTGCTATGTCCATTCCAACCCCTTGGATATGGAAGCCAAGTGACATATTATGCCATTGTGTCCCAACTGTAAAAGATGGAGTATTTTTGACACTTTTCTGTTCTCCATTTAATACTTTTTATGCCACAGTCCATTCCTCAATACTTTACGTCACAGTATCCATAATAAAAGTATAGTTAGATTCTAAAAGTCATCCAAAAAGAGGCATAGGTAAAAAGAACAGAAGAAAATTAGTTATTATACTTGATTAACTAGGAAAATGCATATATACAGAGTATGAATTAGCATTTGTGGAGTAAATGTGTAACAAATACACACATGAAAACATCATGTGTATAAAAATACATATGGTAAGGATTTTCACAGAACAATCAAAGATCATGCCAAAGTTAAGCATGCTTGGTTAATTTGCATTTCCAAAATAACCAAGGGCCTCATGTATAAACGGTGCGTACGCACAAAAATGTTGCATACTCCCGTTTCCACGCTCACATTGCGATGTATAAAAACTTAACTTGCCGTAAAGCCATGCACATTTTCACGCCAGCTAAATTCTTGGCGGGTGGCATGGTGGCGCAGTGGTAGCGCTGCTGCCTCGCAGTTAGGAGACCTGGGTTCGCTTCTCGGGTCCTCCCTGCGTGGAGTTTGCATGTTCTCCCCGTGTCTGCGTGGGTTTCCTCCCACAGTCCAAAGACATGTGGGTTAGGTGGACTGGCGATTCTAAATTGGCCCTAGTGTGTGCTGGGTGTGTTTGTGTGTGTCCTGTGGTGGGTTGGCACCCTGCAAGGGATTGGTACCTGCCCTGTGTTGGCTGGGATTGGCTCCAGCAGACCCCCGTGACCCTGTGTTTGGATTCAGCAGGTTGAATAATGGATGGATGGATAAATTCTTGGCGTATACAAGTTCTCCACTTGGTTTTGCAAACTGGCAGCCCCCAGCATCAATGCAGTGCTTTTGTTCCAGTGTGGTTTTCCTTTCTTTTTTAGATCCACATCCCTGACGCGGCTTTATCAAATACACTGAAATTAACCGCATATTGTTTATTAGTTTAAGACATCTGATTGTAATTAACCTGTAACAATATAATGGTCCACGGAATGGCCAAACCATTCCAAATACCATATCTGCTTTAGCATCGTTACTCTCAATGCACCAATCAGAATATTTATCCTACTGTATCTGAATGTGGAATCACAGCTCTACAGCAGCTGATCGGAAAGAAAATTATCGGGATACAGCATCAAGCACACGCTGCCTCAGCCATGCTGTCTATTTGAACTTCTCTCATACGACAAACGCTTCAAAGCCTGTTCTGTAGGGACCTCGTGGTTCAAAAACAGTTTCATCCCAAGAGCTCTAAACGCACTCAATCAGTCCAAGTGCTCCTTGTAGAACTGTTTGTACTTATAAGTACAGTGGGACCTTGGGACCTTAATTCGTTCCAAAACTCTGGTCGTAACCCGATTTGGTCGTGACCCGAAGTCTGTCTCTCTCTCTCCCCCTCCCTGCATAGGGAGAGACTGAACATGTGCGGAAATCATCGGCAGGCACAAACCAAAAGGGAAACTGGCTTGTTCGTATACAGTGTGTGTGGTCGTGAACGGATGCAAAAGTTTGGCGAACTTTTTGGTCGTAACCCAATTTCTATGTGTTCAGAGACGTTCATGAACCGAGGTTCCACTGTACAATTACCTCACTGTAAACTTGCGATACAGTTATAATATTGCACAACCTGAGCCACTTTATAAAGCGCGTATTTACATATGATGATGATCTCATTTTTAAGATGAAATTCAGCAAAATATGTTTATTACATTATACAGATAAAATTTTAACATCATTTAAATAATCTGTATTGTTAATAATTAAACATGTGAGGACATGGTGTCATGGCGCCAGCGACAAACTGGCGGCCCGTTCAGGGATTCCTCGCCTCGCGCTGTATTCTTGCTGGGGCTGGTGTGACCCTGGATGGATAGATGGATAGAATAATTAAACATGTACTATGAAGGTATTTCAATGTTCCTTAAAAGTTTTGAAGAATCTGCGTTCTAAGCTTACAGATGCCTTGGCATCTATTACAGAGCTGATTGTGTGGCGATTGGTTGCTTGGAGAAAGAAAAGGAAGGACAGGAATTGGGGGTTAGTACGTTTGAAAGAGACAGTATTGCTGCAATAAATTATTTCCTTGAAGGTCACGCACGACGCAGCAAGCATCTTGCGGGAGGCAGGAACAATCACTGGACGGGGCACCAGCTCATCACTATCACTGCGCCATCATATTCCTATGTTTAATAAGATGCTTTAATTCCTATCATCATGAAAATGATATCAAGTATACAACTCAGTATGTTAATTATTCAGAAAGCAGTAATATCATGAATGTAATGGATTCTGTGTCCTGTCGGAGGAAGAGAAAGCCCATTTAAGAAGCACGTAGTGATTCACACACATAGAACACAAAGAAGAACAAATACAATACAAACCATTTAATGTGCTACTTTAGTTAAGATGGTATTTGAGAAACTAGTAAATTAAATGATTTTAAGATGAAGTTTATGATGTTCTACTTTAATGACAAAATAAACTACGTAATTTAAGTGGAAATTTCGAGATTAAAGTTCCGTGTTTTTTCCCCCATTTCCCCCTATTTTTTTTTTTTTCTTTTCTTTGTACCCTAATAAGCTTCCATGCAACTCACCTTTTCATGGTGACTTTGATATCTGACAACTTTTTTTTTTATTTCGGGCACTGTGCGACTTTGTGAACTTGAACTTTGTCACTCTGTCACTCGATTAACTTCCTTTTGTTGTTTATACCACTGTTTAAACCAACAAATAGTACTTTTTTCCTTGCCTCCACTTGGTATTTGCTGAAATTCTTCTGTTTTCCCCCGTGCTTTTCCCATTGTCTTTTCACAGAACACTGAGCTTAAGGACTATTTATATTGATTTGCATATTCAAAGAGGTGTAATTCTGGGAGGAGTTGGGGAGTGGTGGCAGGTGCGTGCACGTGCGTTACTTTTCACACTGACCAGGATTTATGTAGTGGAAGAACGTGGAAGTTCATCTGGATTTTTTTGTGTGTACGCACATTTCCACTTTTGTCTGTACGCCATGTTTTAGTAAGAATTCTACGCACAGCGTTATGCATGAGGACCCAGTTGTTTGTGCAAGCATTTTTGTGCCAAATGATAAAATGCTAACCCATACAGAAGTGGCTCCTGTTGTTTCCCTACTTCTGGAATGACAGGCCTCAGCTTATGATCCTCTAATAGCAAACACTGGATCATAAAATGGATGGCTAGGTAAATACACTCACCTAAAGGATTATTAGGAACACCTGTTCAATTTCTCATTAATGCAATTATCTAATCAACCAATCACATGGCAGTTGCTTCAATGCATTTAGGGGTGTGGTCCTGGTCAAGACAATCTCCTGAACTCCAAACTGAATGTCAGAATGGGAAAAAAGGTGATTTAAGCAATTTTGAGCGTGGCATGGTTGTTGGTGCCAGACGGGCTGGTCTGAGTATTTCACAATCTGCTCAGTTACTGGGATTTTCACGCACAACCATTTCTAGGGTTTACAAAGAATGGTGTGAAAAGGGAAAAACATCCAGTATGCGGCAGTCCTGTGGGCGAAAATGCCTTGTTGATGCTAGAGGTCAGAGGAGAATGGGCCGACTGATTCAAGCTGATAGAAGAGCAACTTTGACTGAAATAACCACTCGTTACAACCGAGGTATGCAGCAAAGCATTTGTGAAGCCACAACACGCACAACCTTGAGGCAGATGGGCTACAACAGCAGAAGACCCCACCGGGTACCACTCATCTCCACTACAAATAGGAAAAAGAGGCTACAATTTGCACACGCTCACCAAAATTGGACAGTTGGACTGGAAAAATGTTGCCTGGTCTGATGAGTCTTGATTTCTGTTGAGTCAGAATTTGGCATAAACAGAATGAGAACATGGATCCATCATGCCTTGTTACCACTGTGCAGGCTGGTGGAGGTGGTGTAATGGTGTGGGGGATGTTTTCTTGGCACACTTTAGGCCCCTTAGTGCCAATTGGGCATCGTTTAAATGCCACAGGCTACCTGAGCATTGTTTCTGACCATGTCCATCCCTTCATGACCACCATGTACCCATCCTCTGATGGCTATTTCCAGCAGGATAATGCACCATGTCACAAAGCTCGAATCATTTCAAATTGGTTTCTTGAACATGACAATGAGTTCACTGTACTAAAATGGCCCCCACAGTCTCCAGATCTCAACCCAATAGAGCATCTTTGGGATGTGGTGGACCGGGAGCTTCGTGCCCTGGATGTGCATCCCACAAATCTCCATCAACTGCAAGATGCTATCCTATCAATATGGGCCAACATTTCTAAAGAATGCTTTCAGCACCTTGTTGAATCAATGCCACGTAGAATTAAGGCAGTTCTGAAGGCGAAAGGGGGTCAAACACTGTATTAGTATGGTGTTCCTAATAATCCTTTAGGTGAGTGTATATACTTTTAAGTACTTTACTTTAAAAATTATACTAGTGTCGATTTTTGCCTTGCATTCAGTCCTGGTGATATAGGCTGTATGACCCGTGATCTTCATCTGGTATTAGCGGATTTGAGGATGGAAGAAAATCCCAGTAATTTTCTGTATACAGATTGTATGCTCTCCTTGTGCCTGCGTGGGTTTTATTCTGGATTCTCCTCTCACATACCAAAGACAAGCTATTTATGTTAATTGGCAATTTGAGAATGTGGGTGTGTGTTTGACTGAAGCCACATCCATGGTTGTTTTCTGTCATGCGCCCATTGCTACCAGGAAAGCACCTGCCCCCTATTTAACCCTGTATTGGATTAAGTCAGTTTGAGAATGGTATGTTATTTTTAAATGTTACATACTTCTGTCAAAGTTAATGAAAAATGCATTTAATAATATATGCTATAAGGGAATGGCATATCATCCAAGACTGAATTAAGCGGGATTGTTAATATTATGTATGTACATTGATACATAGGTTAAGTCATTGTCTCATCATATTATTTAAGAGGAAAAACAATCAAAATTCATAAAATTGTTAGGAAAAAATATTTATATGAGGAACTCTATTTTATACATTTTTTTTTCTCTTAGCACCTGCAACTGTTGAAAATTGCTGTATTTTTGCAGGAATTATAGTGTTGTTTATTCCCTTTTCCTACAGGTATCGGTAGCACAAACATTATCATTGGTGCCATTGCAGGCACCATTCTAGTGCTGGCGGTCATTTTAGGAATAACTGCCTGGGGTTATAAGTAAGTAAACAATGAATTAAAAGGAAAACTATGCAATATATTAAGTTCAAAGGAACTTAGCATATCTTCCTTTCAGTAGAATTGTTCATTTTTGCATTGGGTGAAAATGGAAGTTTGCAAAGAGGTTCTTCCGCCTCATACATTGCTAAAAGGTATATGTTAATCTTTGTGAAACTTCTACTTCTACTGTGTAATTAATGAAAAATTAATGTTATTGTATTGTATGCAAAATATAGTATAGAATGACAGGATTTAGCTTTTGCTTTCCCATTTTGGTTTTGTGTGTCAATATGGTGCATATTGTGCGAGATCTAATATTTCACTGTACATAGTGAGGAACAGAGTCTTGCGTTTGTTTTAAATATATTCCTAAGTAGTTATGCTTATATCTAAGTTATATAATTGCACAGTACATAAGGCATCACATTACTTTATTCCAAACTTTATGTCAAAAATATGCTGTGTATTATTCTGAAAATTGTCAATGTTCATTTCTTCTAAAGCTACCTTTCACCGCTTTATAATTCATGATGCTCCCCTCTGAACACTTTCTTTTCTTCTCCACATCATATTATGGCTTCACCCACAATGTTGCAGTTATTTGTCCTAAGTTCATAAAACAATATATATATTTGCTTTGTTTGTCGGGAGATGTATTGGTATATTCTAAATGCCAGTTTAATGTTTTTCATATCAGTATATTCAGAATGAGAAGCTAGCTGCAGCTCAATACCATGCAAAGTTTATTATTTAACAAATAGAACTTAACATGTTAAGTGCTTGTAAAAAATAGAAAAAATTAAAGAAAAATGATGGGTTATTTTGTTTCTTGTGACAAGTGTTGTGCTAAATCTATAATTATTTAAAAAAAATGGTTTGAACAGTAAATCTGCTTTCAGTTTGCATATGTTAGAAAGTGTGGTGATGAAGCTTTGTTTATGCAAGAATTAATTTTCAAAATGAAAATCAGTTTGATTTGCTTTAACATTTTGAAAACTGCATTATGACTTGCTGCTCATATTATTAACTGTATAGACCCTGGTGTAGTAAAAACAGGTTAAAGTTAGAAACAATATATATATTTGAGCCTTTTACAGCAATGTAACTAACACTGTTTTATTAACACAGGAATGTCCTCTCAAAAGTCTTTACAATGGTAACTGATTTTTATTTCTTTCTGTTCTCAACCCCGGAAAGAAATTATCGCAAACGGAGGTATGTACAAATAAATTGCACATTGAAGTTTTTAGATAATGTTTACCTGTATTTACAGTAACTTTGAGTCTGCAGGATATTAAAATTACTTTGAATGTGAAAGGTCATCTGAAATACCCTGGCAATTCATCCATTCACAAGAATATGGTTTTCTTTAACAATTATGTACAAGCTTTATAGTAACACCCTCATTCAAGTTAAATAATATTCCAACCTACAGTTTTGTGCAACGTACTGAGACTACCTTTAGTATTTCAATTAATATCAATTCTCTATTTCAATTTCAATAATACTTTTTATAAGCATCTTACAAAAAATAAGCACAGCATGTTTAAAATGATGTAAAAAAAGCTTTCCTTTTGGTTACTCCATGAGCCAATATACAGTATATGGAAATAGACTGTGGAGACAGGAAGACATTTTTAATGAAATTTAACTTTTGTTTACAAAGTATTGCTCCAAGTGTGACATAATTCTGTAATGTTCTTCCAACTAGCCTTCTTGAGAAATCTACCATCTCATATTTCCTGTATTTATTCAGCTATTTATTAAAGTAGGCCTCCCCCCCCATCATCCTCCAGTATCATTTCCTCAAACTATTTAAAACTTTGACTCTAAACATTTCTCAAGCCAAAAATGTTTCAATTTGGGCACAAACAGAAAACTTTTATTCACTTCTTCCTATACAAACTCTACATCTAACGGTTATATTCCTGTAGCGTTGAGAAGCACACTTGCAGTGAACGTAACAATTTTAATCTCAAAAACGGTAATATGTCTGCAAGGTAGTCTGTGAAGCATGTTAAGACCTTTGGTTTCCATGTCATTTCTTGTGAAACATTTATTTATTGCTGATGCATACAATTAACCTTTATGGTATATATAATACATGTAAGAAATTAAATGTTTTGTCATCTTTTATCTCTGTCTTGATTCGTATTTCTTCTCCTGTCCTCTCATCCTTTGTTTGTAGACAAATGCCACCAGGTGACTATGTAAAAAAGCCGGGGGATGCCGACTCCTTCTATAGTGACATGCCTCCCGGAGCAAGCACAAACTCTGCTTCTAGCTCTAAGAAGAGGTCTGCTTATCTGTCCCATTTTCAGATCTATACTCGTTCCTTCACTCCTTCCATCCCATCCATTAGTCAGAACATTTCATTGTTTGGCATCAGGTTTGGGCTCGTCCATCTTTTTCTTCTATTATTCATACACATGAACATCTTTCTTTCTTGGTCTGTTCCTGGGCATCCTTAATTTTAACCTTGGCCTCTAGTTGTTTTGATTGCTAATATACTATTTGCATTTGAATTTTTAAATATTTATTGTTTGAATATTGCAGTTTCCTCCAAATGATTAGGCAATTAAAATAAACAATTAAGACCAGGAAATTGAGATGAAATCATTTTGTCATTATTATTGTGTACGTGTATTTAATGTTTGTGTTCATGACACCATTCTATTTATTTTGAGTTTGCTTATTGTCAAATAGCATGACTGACTAATAAAAATAATAATAATAAAATCAGATCATTACTGTTAATGAAATCCTGCGTAATAATCATATGTAATAGATTCAGAAGGTTTCTAATGTTATCAGTCTTGTTAGATTATATTTTATGTTAAAATGAATTTCAGTACCTTTTCTTGCATTCATTTTTGAAACCATTTGCTCTGTTATAGTGACAAAGTAAAAGGCACCAAAGCCTATCACAGCTGTATAGCACAAAACAACCACCAATGACCCGCCAGGTGACCACTGGGCACACTCATGTGCACACCCACACAAACTCACATCAGGCCAATTTAGAGGCTCCTATTAACTCCATGTGTACATCCATTGGATAAGCAAAGAAAGCAAAAAACCTGGAGAAAGCCCACAAAAACTGGGAGAAAAAAATCCTGTGTAAAATCCTTGTAGACAGTACACCAGCTACAAGAATAGAGTTCTGACCTCTGCACCATAATTCTTCCTGACAAATTCCAATATTGAAAATTAAAGAATATCAACAAGTTAAATGATCTGAAAGTAACTGTTGCCTTTCAGAAGCATTCAGTAATCTGCAGCGTAAATCTCATTTCATGATTTAATAGATGCAACCCACAAAAAAGTTTTTAAGATATTTTCATTGGCGACTTAAAGCTAATTTAAAATGATTAACATCTTGTGTTCTTCCTAGTTTAGAATTTACAGATGTAATTCTATACCCATAAGTACCAAAAGATTACAAATTATACATTTATTTTGTAGTGTTTATGGCCCATATCACAAAACTTTAGAGACTCTGTTTGTGATTAACATTCTTCTTACAAGGCCTCTTTCCTGTTCAGACTGTAGGCAAGTAGGTAATCGCAGTTTACAGCCAGTCTTTTACTCTTCACGGTAATTCAGCTTCCTTCCACCACACCCTGGAGCTGTAATAAATGACATTTGAAACTGAGTAGAAGGGAATAAAATAAAGAAAAAAAAAATCATATATATTTGGTGTTTTTTCTTAAAGTATGAATCTGTATATTTTGTCAATAATTTTCTAGAAATGGCAGCATTCTAATGTGAGTGGCCCCAGTGGTTGACTGGCATCTCATTCATGGCTGGCTCTCAACTTGTGTCCAATTTTCCTCTGACAATCCTGAATTGAACTAGAGTACATTTGAGAATGTTATGCAGACCGGCTTGAGAAGCTTTGTAAAATATATAGAGAGTCAGATATTTGCTACAAGGTTCCCCATCCATTTTCTGAATACACTCATCTGGTAGCTCTGGACACAAGAAATGATTAAGACCTGAAAGGACATCCAATCAAACCAATGCTGGCTCATACTAAGGCAATATAGAAACTTTAATTCATGTACCATGTATGTCTTTGAAATGACGACCTAGAGAATAGTCAAGATGACAAGGCTAGAACATGTACTGTAAATTAGATACAAAATGTGACCATCCAAGGGCTTTGATCTAAACTTCTGTACATTTCAAACAACCACTCTAAGCAAAGTGCCACCATGCAGCCTGCACATTCCAAAAAAGTCATTGGTGTGTATTTTTAAAGGCTTTCTCACATTTGTTATTCAGTGCAACATTATTGCAACTAAAATAATTTAGTGTTTCTACAACATGTAATTTAACTTGCAAGAATACCTCCGTTATCTGTGGAATGCAGGAATAATTCTCTTAGCTTGTAATAGAAGATAACGAAGAAGCAAAGGGCAGACAGTTTTTATTGCCCAAAGCTTGTCTTTATCGAATAACCACCTTCTATCCAGATGGGCACCTTGCTCATTTCTGACGAAAGTCGTATATTAATTGTGTTGCCTGGAAGTTACATTTCAATACGTAGGTCTTTGCGATGTAACAATTTACTGCTTAAGGGAGAGCCAGACATTTAAAATTACCATTAATCATTGACTTGAGTCAGTTGGACTTAAGAGAAATTATACTTTTCCTTAATTCTCAAGTATATTATAAAAATGAAGTCATAAGCAGATGGCAGCTTCTTTTTTATATATCAAGCACTGCGAACATAAAGTTAAACCTCACATGGAAATACTTTATTTCCTTCTTCCATTTCTATTTGAATAATGAAACATTTGTTTGAGGAAAAATGATGGAACACATTGAAATTATGAAAAACAGAAAATTGTAAAGCACTTGACCTATTCAATGACAGAAATACGTTTTTGTACATCGTATTGAGCAAAGTCAAGTTAATTGTCTTGTCTGGCTCTCTGCATTTAAACAAATTTGAGTTTTTGTTGAACTTCACTGCTCCACAACTACACTTTTATATAAGCAAAGGCAAGAAAGTGTGAAATATACATCATATATGTCGCTTTAAAAACAAAACCTAGCAAAACCACATCCTGAGCATATCTAAAATTGTAGTACATTAAAATAACAGATCCCTACAGATTTAATTTGTGTAAATTTGTAATGAGCCTTGAAAAAATTAGTCACTGACCATAAACAACCAACGCCTTCTAGAAGACTCAGAACTTTCTTATTGGCCCATTCCAATGAGACAGGTGAACACTGATAATGTTTTATCAGTAGAGTGATAGCAAACAAGGGTGAGCTTCCCGAAAATGATGAATCTTAGGGATTATCAATCAGCTTTACAATGTACATTTTCTAAAACGCCTCTTAAAACAACCACTTTGCTAACCCCACCACTGAAGTCACTTAACAAAACGCAACACTAATCGGTTCAAAATATTTTTTATTATATGGTGACATTTTTTGGTCCTGTGTTATGATCAAATTAATTTAAGAAAAGTAGTCTGAAGCACAATAAACATGACATTATTTAATAACCGATTAAGGCAAAGCCTGTAAATAAGTGCAAAATCAGCCATATTTTGTTTCAAAGTTGAACACAAAGGAAATGATGGATGGAAAGCCGCATTTTAAGAAGAGCTTGTTGTTGTTTTAGATAGGAGTAGGGGCAGGGTATTGTTGTTTACTAAGACATGAAGCATCCTTTCTTACAGTGAGAAGAAACAAAAATGGAACAGAATAGCAATTAGAGTAAGTGCCTGCATATGACAAAATATCATTTTTAAATGCAAAGACACCACTCGGACCACCTGGGGGCAATTTGTGAACTATTTGTACAGTATATGTATTTAATTTATACAGTTGTTAATTTTCTATTTTTTAAAAATCCCACACTTTTTAAGGCTATGCAAGGTGTGTTTATTTCTCAAACATATAGAGAATAACATGAAAACAACTTTTTTACATTGGACTGGGGTCTTGCCCCCTGCTTGCTTCGCTCACCAACCTCCCCCACCCCCCAGCCGGCGCTACGCACCAGCCACTTTGCGTTTCAGCCGCTCCCGTTGTGAAGAAGTGGGGCTGAACGCACCCCAAGGAGACGCAGTCACTCCTCCAAAACCCCCTGTTAAACGATACAATGGGACACAAATACAGTTTTTTTTTTTTTTTTTTTTTTTTTACCCCCTCTTTGCTAGATTAGCTGCTGACTTCCTGCTGCTGCCGTGCCGTGTGATCTGCATCTCGTGCTGTGCTTTGAACATTTAAAAGCCTATACAGCAGCTGTCCTTTGCTCTCACTGCCATGTCTCTCTTCTCCCCCAGACATCCTCTGCTTCTGTTGAGGGTCCCGCTCCCGAGGCACACCCCTATGATGAGGAAGATTTTACATTCTTTTAATTGAGAAACGGAACTCTCCCCTCCTGGCAACACGAATTAGACGATCTACAAGTCTCCGACTTAATGTTTAAATCCAAACAATATATTCAATCTCTTTTCACTGTTCTGTTACTTCACTGAGTAATAATTCCCGTTTGTTAGTGCTAATGCGATCTTTACTATCATTTTTTTGACACTTTCGAATTTTCATACTTCCATTATCTCTAACCTGCTCTGCATGTGTATCGCGCCAACGTTTTTGAATTCTTTACGACGTTCTACTTTGTCATCTACTCTTTGTCTTTTTCCGGCTCCGGGCGTGGTTAAATTAAGTCTTGTCTCGTGGGACATGAAAGCGTCTTTCTGAGAAAGTCACATCTCGTCTCTCTGAACAGGTCTCATCTCGTCCCAAGATTGTTTTATATAATAGAGAGAAATGAATGAAACTAAATAACATAATTAGGTAAAATTGTTTTTTGTGAACAAATACTTAATGGGTAAAACAACCCAATGCAGATAAGAAACACCCTACCCACAACCCTTTTACCCAGACCTTCAAACCTATCTATCTATTACCTTCAGGTAAACAAGTCCAAACTGGCAAGTGAGAGAGAGGCAGCCCTGCCAACTTGTCCCCAGAACCCTAGAGGGGCTTTAATGATCAGCAGTGTTGACCATTCAAAATTCAGTATCTTCACCCAATGCTGCTACTTCTTGATATTAACCTAAGATGCATTATTAGGATAAAACCAGTAGTAACAATGGACTGTGTAGCTTGCACACCAGCTCTCTGAATTGGCCAACTTTGCCATAGTATTAGTAAAAAGCCCACAGTGATTGCAATTCTCCTGTACATTTAATGAAGAGATTGTTTACGGTAGGGAAGACCAGGCTGCAAAGTCGTTTAAACTATGAATGGGTATCAGCTACAACCCAATGATTTAATAAATCCAATCCACCTTAAGCACTGGATTGTTGAGGCAGTGGTCACATACTTAGGCACAGAATTAAACTAATATTTTTCTGAGTAGGTTTCCTTTATTGCAACTGTTGCATTTCTTCACAGACATACAGCACCAAATCTCATTTCTTGTCCTTCACTTGTCTCTCAGAAGACGTCAATGTCAAAGTAAAGCCAGCTGCAAACTAAGAACACAGATTCCTTTAAACTCTTAAAGAACTTCCAATGTATTCTCAACCTATAAACTAGTAATTACTAACAGTAAAATGTAAATGAATTTAAAAATGTATTAATACAGCATACTGCATATTTGGTTTCAGGAGGTGGGAAGCGGTAGTGAATTTTAGGTTATACTGTACCAGCCGTAACTGGGAGACACAGAACAGTACAAAGGATATAATGCTATACTTGCAACTAGTAGTGATGGCCTTCGCCTAATTACTTGCAACAAGGGTACAGAAAGATTTTGAAACCCAACACCCCAGTGTGATATAGCAGTATAGCATAGGAGCCTTACCAAGTACAGTTTGAAGATGTTGCTTGCTTGTGTGAATGGATGGTCAACAGAAAAGAAAATGTTCAAGAAGATTTAGTTCTCCAGGTATTTGTGAAGAAACTTACATTCAATTATTTGTGCGGCCACCTAGAGATTGCAGGGCCAATTGCAGTGAAAGCTTAATTTGCTATTGCCTCAGATGCTGATGCCTGAAAGTACAGAGCCACCACAACCACAGACTGCTTCATAATGACAAATTCCAAAGAGAATGCTTGCTGCCAGTAATATGGAGAGAAAGTGTAATTTGCCAGGTTGTTTATTGCCTCAGCTTCAGAATTTGACAAGCATGCAGAAAACAGAAGTGGGATGGTGTAAATAATGGAAAGCCATCCCAGAGGGACACCCTCATCAGTACAAATATGTTAGACATGTTGATCAGGACAGTGGCAATTATGTGGACTGTGATATTGAGAGTCAGCAAAGCCATGCTTTAATAGATACTGGGTCCAACTTGTCAGCAGTTTGACCAGGACTCTTGCCAAGGAGGAAAAAGCAGCACAGTGCCTCAGGACTCTCACTCATCAACCAGCTGACATGCGCAGCCCTCATAATTTAATTATTGGCATTGTTAGCTACAGAACTTGCCATCTTTTCTGGTTGGCACACATTAGTGTTGACTGAATCTTGCGCCTGAATTTTCTTGAGGCAAGCTACCATTATTTTAAAGTCCCGACAGTTTGTGCTTGTAGACCAGCAAATTCCCCTACAACACAGGAATTATTTGGGAATGGTCATAATCAGAGGTGGGTAGTAACCAGTTACATTTACTCCGTTACATTTACTTGAGTAACTTTTAAAATAAATTGTACTTCTAAGAGTAGTTTTACTGCACCATACTTTTTACTTTTACTAGAGTACATTTGTGAAGAAGAAACGTTACTCTTACTCCGCTATATTGGGCAACACTCGAATCGCTACATTTTTTCCATTAGATACAGTACACTATATTTTTGCCCGAGAGAATCCGCCAGTGGATCTACTGCATGACTGTTTCACTAATCAGACATAGCAACAATAATCACAAGACTTCGTTTCACCAATCAGATGTAGCAACAATAATCACATGGCTCCGTTTCACAAATCAGACTTAGCCATGCAGTCACATGATTACACACTAACTGTCGCTTCCTAGTGGCACAAATTCCTCACAGACAGCGGACAGGGAAAGAAAGAATACTGTACATAAAAAATGAGAGCCAACTCCTGTGGAAGCTTAACTATCACTTCACTGAGTGAAGAACAAGCACGTTTTAACCAAACATGCACAGACACAGACAGCCAAGGTAAAGTGAGACTTCTTGTACGTGCACAAGCTGCCTTGTTCTAATGTTATTTTCTATCAGCTGTGCTATTTGGAGGGCAAGTGAATATGCAGTATTATACTGTCAGTGTACAACAGGGGTGCCCACACTGTTTTCGGCTTGCGAGCTACTTTTAAAATGACCAGGTCGAAATGATCTACCTACA
>JANRMT010062842.1:6836927-6892575 GCA_026402145.1 Polypterus bichir lapradei | reverse complement strand
TATATTTATGGTCACTACAGTATTTGGATTTAATAATCTTTATGTGGGAAAAGGCTGACTCGCATAAATAAGTAGAGCTGAATAATGCAGTCAAGGAGGTAGCACATTTCCTCATGTTTGGGTACTTTTCCTCTGTGAGTAAATTCCAAAACTGTCCAAGAGCCCCAGACTTCAGCTGAATGTCATCCTGTAGTGTCAAAATCTCATCCTTCAGTGTAGAGGAGTTTTAGGTGAAACAGTATTGCAATTTTTGATGTGGGTGAATCACCCTCAACATCTTCCCTAAATAGATAGCACTTAAATGTAGCGATTGGCTCAGGTAAAGCTGAGTCTTGAAACCGTCTGTCAAAGTCTGACAGACAATTTTCAATCTGCTCTGTGTAGCATATGCTGTCAAGTTGCACACACGCCTTCCATTGTGTCTCCAGATCTGACACAAGGTTTTGGATGTTCCCCAAATCAAGGCGCTGCAGCTTTGAGGACAGATGTTTCATTTTTTGTTTGAAAGCATTAACTGAGCTAATCATATTGACCATGGTTTTCTCTTTTCCTTGAAGCCGTAAATTAAGCTCATTCAACATGTTGGTCAGATCGGAAAAAAATGCCAAGTCTAGCGGCCATTGATCGTTAATAAGTTGCTTGTATTCTGCATGTTTAAAGACAAGGAGAAACTCCCTTTCTCCGGTCAGGGGTCTTGAAATCTCAGCAGGAATTTCTCCCTAGCCATCTGCCTCAACGATGGCCTCTATTATCATCTGTCCATCTTGAAAGGACTTCTTATGCTTAATGATCGAGAGACTTCCCTGGAACGATGCTTAGGTGTGTCTGCCTTTGCTTTTGAATTCAGCCAAGTGAAAAATGACGGCTGTCCGATTAACTATGATTTTAGTTCCCTCTCCTTTCTCTTTCTCAGATCGCTTTTTGGAAGGAAGTTAGTTTTGTAGTTTTTATGAACAGTTCGAAAGTGCCTTTCCACATTTTCCTTCTTTGGAATAGCAATGAATGATTGACAGATCAGACAAAAGCACTTCGATTGTGAGAGAAAAAAATCCTCTTCCAATTCCACATCCAGCGCATAACCAACACATTTTTTTTTAAATCCCTTCTTTAGTCGATATAAATTGGAAGGCTAACTAGATCACTTAGATAGCCGGAGTTTTGCAGTAGCTTGTGCGTTTGATCGTGCATGCGGGATGATCAGTGTGTTAGAAGAAAAGAGATCTCAGACTGGCCGCCCTGTATGTCAATCAAGTGGCAAATACCATGGGGAGGATATATGATAGACTAACATTTAAAAAAATAATTTTTTGAATGCAACGCAATCTACCTGCACTATCTTTCCTATCCACCGATCGATCGCAATCAACGTATTGGGCACCCCTTGTGTAAAGTATATCTTGTCACTGTAAGTAGTTTGCACTGTTCAAGCATACATGTTACCTACTGTAGGTATTGGCTCCAAAAGCTTTGTTGTGAAAAACTGAGATTTGGAACTTATTTGTGTTATTTATGCATCTTTATTTTGTAAAGATGTTATTTATTTTTACTCATTTTTTATTTTATTATTTGGAAATAGCAGAATTTGCACATTACTTTATATTTTTGTCTGTCTTATTACAACATTTCTAAAAAATAAATATTTTATTATGTTCAAACAGTTACTCAGTACTTGAGTAGTCTTTTCACCAAGTACTTTTTTACTCTTACTTGAGTAATTTTTTGGATGACTACTTTTTACTTCTACTTAAGTAATATTATTTTGAAGTAATGCTACTCTTACTTGAGTACAATTTTTAGCTACTCTACCCACTTCTGGTCATATTCCAAGCAAGCATATTAAAAAGTAAAGAGGTCATGACCACACATTCAGCATGAGACACAAAAGATAAAAAAGGGTGATACCGTTGAAAAGGAGTACAGTGAACTGCAGACTACAGCATGAGTAAATCAGGCCAGGGTATAGGACCAGAAGGCAGTAATAGAGTGTTGGCATCATCCCCAAGGGTGAAAAAGTCTGTGGCAGAGTATGAGGGGCTACTCACAGCACACTCTATCCATTCATATTAATCCTAGGAAGATGAGATTAGAAGAGCAAACTGCAGCAGAGGAACACTTGAAAGCAGTGACTGATGCAGTGATCATTAAGCCATTTAAGAGCTATTGGTTGACCCCTGCAGTGCTCACCAGGAAGAGGGATGGGTCCTGGTTGTTCTTCATGGACTACAAGCAGCTGATGAGACTTACTCAAAAGAATATTTATCCTCTTACCTGACAATGCATTGTTGGATTGCTTCTCAGGATTATACTGGTTTATTTTGCCGGACTTTCACAGTAGCTATTGGCAAGTGAGGTTATCTCTGGAGGTGTCTCATTTGAGCAGGGACTTTGTCAATTCATAGCCATGCCATGTGTTTTTTGAGTGCTCCTGCCACCTTTGAACTTTAATGGTGTATATACTGACCACTGCCCAATGTAGTAGTCTGTGGTATATTTGGATTGCTTGTTCGTGTGCACTTCTGACTTTGAGGTGAACCCAGAACCATTAGTAGAATACTGAAGTGTATTAGAAAGGTAGGTCTTAAACTTAATCCCAAGTGTCAGTTATGGCATAAGGAAGTGGCATCTTGTTTGGTCAGGGTGGTGTAGCTGCAGAATCTGCCAAGGCAGCTGCTGTGAGAGACTGCCCTTAAACTGAACCTAAATGATGTGCCTTTCTGTAATTGTCCACATATTATCACGTCGTTTAATAAAATGTGTCAGGATTTCTTTTAAGGCAGTTATATTCAGCTATTGAAGCATCTGGGCAAGTTACTAAAATAAAGCCTGTTTTTTTTAGATCACGCATTCCTCATTTCAGCTACAATATAATCCTTTAGATATACAGTATTACTACATTTTAACATTAAAATGATATCAATTAGTCATGAATAAATCTTAGTATTCCAAATTTTCAGTGAATGGTTTGTTTTATTCAAATTCAGACCTTAGTGTTTCATATATTTATTTTATATAGTGGTGTTTAATGTCTACTATTAGTCTGTATTCAGTGTTATTAAGTTGCTTTTACTTCTCGTTTATCCTTTTGAATATTTGTAAAGGGCTCTGTGCCTTGGGAAAGGTGCTATAAAAATAAAATATTTTACTCTCAGTATAGTTGGTAGTAGTATTAGTATTACTTATAGTTATGATATTATTTTAATGTGCTCTGTTTGAGGACCACTGCCTCTCATTTTGGTTGACACACAGTTAACCAGTTTAAAAATCACTCCTCCTCTAACAAGTGGGTCTGGTAGAATGTAAATTAAAAGTGCTACTTTACTTATGATGGGTTTGGGAAACACTCATACATTAATGATTGATTTTAAAATGGAGTTTACAATGTTGCATATTTTTACCTCAGATTAGGAGGACACATTGTGTTAACTGATGGAGAGGCAATGAACCTTTAATAACTAAAACAGACACAATACTTGTGAATGTAACATTTATATCTGTGTTTAGTCCTTTTAAAATGCAGTTGTTCTGGGCATAACAGCTAGATTTTAGGTTACATTTTCTGATTTGAGTTAATTTAACCAGTTTACTGTTGATTTTCTTGGACTAACCAGTGAAACAACAGTTTGTTTCTTTTTTGCTGCTATTATATGCATGACTTAATAGCACATTTTACATACAGTATATGTTGATTTTTACAGTTTTATATCTATTACAGGGCGGCACGGTGGCGCAGTGGGTAGCGCTGCTGCCTCGCAGTTAGGAGATCCGGGTTCACTTCCCAGGTTCTCCCTGCGTGGAGTTTGTATGTTCTCCCCGTGTCTGCGTGGGTTTCCTCTGGGTACTCTGGTTTCCTCCCACAGTCCAAAGACATGCAGGTTAGGTGCG
The DNA here is from genome assembly GCA_026402145.1 of Polypterus bichir lapradei. Taxonomy (NCBI): domain Eukaryota; kingdom Metazoa; phylum Chordata; class Cladistia; order Polypteriformes; family Polypteridae; genus Polypterus; species Polypterus bichir. Next base: position 6,888,693 of record JANRMT010062842.1, on the reverse strand, counting down.
TTGGGTGATTCTAAATTGTCCCTAGTGTGTGTGTGTGTGCACCCTGAGGTGGGCTGGTGCCCTGCCCCGGGCCCTCTGTTGGCTGGGATTGGCTCCAGCAGACCCCCGTGACCCTGTAGTTATGATATAGCAGGATGGATAATGGATGGATATCTATTACAAATATCTTTCTATTTTTATTTGGTTCCTTGCTTCTCATTTTGTATAACCTAAACTTTGTATCGAGACCCACTGAGACTGCTATTTTTTGATTCTAAATATGATCTGTTTATACAGTCTGTTCTAGTTTTCTATTTAAAATATCGGAAATTACCAGTAGTATGTTTTTCTTCTTTTTAAATATTCATAACTTGTAATAAACAGGATATGAGCTAGTCTTAAATTATTTTTTTACTTACTTGATTTTAGTTAATTTGTTTGTCATGTTTAGGCAAAATGATATTGTTCCCTTTTTTCATGTGCAACTATTCTTTAAGAAACACACATGAAAATGAACTCGGCACTAACTAGCTATAATATAGTGATCATCACATAGCAACTGAACAAATTATTTAGAATGAAAATAGAAGGCAAAAAATTTAGGACTGCACAATACACACCGATTCACATGACATTTTTTTCCTGTCTCCATAAATTATAGATATAAAAGTAGAAATTTCTTGAGTATTAGAATGAGAGGAGGTACAAAATGTCTGGTGAAATGAGCATTTCCACAAACAATAGCTGATTTATAGTTAAGGAACTGTTTGCGAAAGAAAGCCAGAAACCAAAGTGGGTTTTTTGGAGAAGAGTAAGGAATCATTAGATTAACTTATCACATGAATATCTCACTGTTTCTTTTCACAGACTGACAGGTTACACATTAGAGGAAATCGCTGTTTTTGCTGTCAGTTCCCTTTACTAAGAACTTAGGCTTGCAAATAATTAAATGCTTTAAAAAGGATCATCACTAAAGTGTGAATGCCTGGATTAAAAATCCACCTAACCTTTCAGAACAAATGACTGTTTTTTTGGAAAAAGGAAATTGTTCATTAATATTGCTATTATTTTAAGTGTGGCACAACTGTTTCATCCAAATCAACACATTAGGACTGGTTGTTTTGCATGATTTTAAAAGTAATTATTTTTGGTATATATAAAAACACCCTGCTCATTTGCTGAATTACTGAGTGGGTGCACTCCGATATGAAGAAAATCATAAACCATTTCACGTTAAATAATGACATGCTATACTGAAAAGACACTACAGTTCAAAGTACATTATAAAATTATGAACTCGATAAAACAGATTATAATGAGATAAGACTACTGTGTATACTTTTTGAAAATCATTTAATCTGGGTGTTTAAGAAATTCTGTGGTTTGAAACATTGTAGTGGGTTTATACTTCCATAGTAAATTAATTTGTCTTTGATGCTGTAATGTGTTTAAAGAATGCTTGAAAAATACTGTGATGTGATTTTTTTTAAAAAACTAAAGAAAACATTTTGCTGCAGATCAAATGGACTTTCTCATTCATGGAGTGAGCGAATTCCTGATTCCAAGCACATTTCAGATGTTTGTGAAAATGGTCGCCCACGAAGTAACTCCTGGCAAGGTAAAAAAACAATTAATAAATAACATTTCTCGACTGCATAATATCGCAAATATATTATGAAAGTTTTGCATAACAGTGATAACCCCACTCTCTGTTTGTTTTAGGCAATGTAGGAGGGAATCGAAAGAAATTAAAAGGAAAAAAATTCCGACCTCGTTCAAACTCAACTGAGTAAGTATATATGAAAAATATTTAAATCATAAAAGAAGGAAAATCCATTCTTTACTGTAGATGAGATCATGTAAGTGCATTGATTTTTTTTTTTCCAGTCCTCCAGCAATACATATTATTGACAGACTGGTCTACAAATATATGAAAATATATTTAGTATTCTATTTTAACTTATAATGTACATAAGAGTTTTGAGAAATACCCAGAGACCATTTAGACCTTCAAGGTCACTTGGTTAGCCAATAGCTAAGATGTTCTAGTATGTCATCCAAATACTGCTAAAAAGCTGTCAAAGTTTCTCCTTCAACCTCATGACTTGATAGTTTGTACCAGATTGCAAGCACAATTTTCGTGAAAATGTTACTGTGTTTCCCCGAAAATAAGACCGGGTCTTATATTCATTTTTGCTCCAAAAGATGCACTAGGGCTTATTTTCAGGGGATATCTTATATTTATTCATGTACAACAATATTCTTCTGGATTATCGTCATAACCCTCTACATTCAAACCCTGAATTCCAGCCTGAATTTCTTTCTACCCCAGCCACTTTTAAGATCCTACAGGATCGATGTGTGCGCTTTGGTGTTTGATGAATGGTTCGATGTGGTGATGCAAAATGCAGAAATACAAATGCATTTGTGGTGCTTTTATATTCAAGCGTCGCATATTCCCGAAAGTAATGACACAATGCATTTTAAAAGTCTCACATACCATCTTCTGTGCCGTCTTGTTTTTTTTTTTTTTGCACCTTGTATCATCAGAATGTACAGCAGCGTATTTGAGCCACAAAGAAAAAAAATAAGGACATAATGAAAATGTCTATTTTGTGATTAAAGTGGAAATTTTGGCTTTAAATGCGAAATGTCCTCTTTAACCTTGTAGTTTACTTTATCATTAAAGTAGAACGTCGTAAACGTCATCTTAAACCCAACCCAGTTATTAATTGCTACGCGCTTCTGGTTTTTCCTCCTGACCTGACAGCAGTGGCAAGCTGCAATAAATCGCCACACAGAATACATTAAAGTTATGATATTCCAGCTCTATGCACATTTAGAATTCTTAGATTTATACTTGATATCACTTTCATGATGAAATGCATTAAAATGTGTATGTTACATTTACAGATAAATCGTTTGTTTAAATAATGAATACTGTTAATAGTTACACATATGGGGGTGGCACTGTAGCGCTGCTGTCTCGCCGGGAGTCACGTCCCTTGTGATCCCTGCCTGGAGTTTGCTTGTTTTCCTGTTGTGTTTCCATAGTGTGCTCGGTTTTCCATCCAATTACACGAAGGTTTGGGGATTTGGTGAAGCTATAATGACGCCAGTGTGATTGTGTTCACCTTGTGATGAGCTGATGCCCCATTCAGGGATTTTGTTTCTGTCTTGTGCCGATGGTGCTGGAAAGGGCGCATCCCCGAATTAATGGATGTAATCATTAAACATCCTTTTCAGAGAGATGTCCTCGGAATTTAATGGATGTTTCAGGCACACGCGTCGCATCACGTGGCGCCTTACTTTTCAGCTGACGATCTTGACTAGGGCTTATTTTTGGAGTAGGGCTTATATTACAGAGCAGCCTGAAAATCATGCTATGGCTTATTTTCGGAGTAGGTCTTATTTTCGGGGAAACACAATATACAGTAGTATGACGTTCTGAAATCTCTTATGACATACAATAAAAAATAATATATATTTTATAATATACTCTAAATTCTGTACAGTAGCAGACTGAAATTGGTTTTAGAAATATCTGTGTGTTAGCAGAATCTCTGCCGAGCAATTTGATAATATCTTAAAATAATTTGTATTATTTTCATTCACATATTGAAGCATTTTCATTTTTTAAATTATTCTTCAATATTATTCCTAAATACTTCTCAAATAAGTATTAAAATTGTTATAGTTTTAATAAACACAAATACAGCCCAGATGTGTTAATGGCATAAATTATACGAGATGATTTTATGAAAACTGTACCATAATGGACATATGGCAACAGAAGATGTAGCAGGTAAATGCAAAGTATCACAAAACATATTTGATACTCCAGTACAAATACTTGGCCTAATAATAAAATTATTCCTTCAAGAGACCAATATGCTTTAATACCAATGCAAAGTAATAAAGTGTTTATCATTTATTTATAAATTATTTATGTTATGTGTTATATATGAAGTGTTAAGAAAAATTATAACATGGCAGAAGAAAAATTATATTGCCGTTCAATTTATTGGAGCTCATGTTCTTTATAAATTAGGAGCCCACTTGATCAAAAAATGTATTTAAGAAAAACAGTTAGAGACTAGAATGTTGTTTAAGTTTCACAATATTCCCTATATTTACCACCAAGGTGTCACTGAAGCCTATATTTAAAATTAAGAGTATTGCCATTGAAGAGGCAGTTACTGATTACTGACAGTGATGTTTACATCCTTTTTACTCCAACTTGCTAGAGAATCTCATAAGCCCTTTTCTTTGAGCAGGTTTTGATTTAGGAAGAGGAGTCATTTATAGGCTTAAAAATAATGCACAATGAAAAATAAAATGGAACAGGAGGGAAAACGAATGACAGAAATGAGAAATGTTTGATTCTGTAGTTAATGTTTGTTATATATTGTACACATAAAATGCTCATTTATTTTGAAGATTCAGTTGATTAGACTGTCAGTTGTCATACTATTGTTAATACTATTTGCCATGTTTTGTGATTAGTGCAAGATGTTTACATATTTGAACCATTATGATGTTATTGCAGTAGAATCTTCAGCTACTGTAAGTGATACTTGGTGTAATTTTAATACTCTTAATTACTAATCCTGAAGTAAATATGGTGTTTGACTAGTATCTTAAATGCTTCTTAACTACAAGGTACTGTACAAAGTGAACAGTCTCATGCAAAATTGTTCTTCAGTTATATGCCCACTAGAACATTGTTTTAGGTGACAAGAAGCTTGACAAGCACAAAGCATTTTTGAGAAGCATATTAAACCACAAATTATAAAATAGGGTAATTCATCATTGAATAACTTTTATAATTTACATCTACACTAAAATGTGTATTTTGCATTAGCTAAACTGATTATTTAGCTCAGCATTTATGCACACTTCTGTTGGCTTTGTTCAACTACTCTGCCTTTTTTTAATGCTAACGGATTAAAATATTCTCTGCACTTTAGACCTTTTCTTAACAACATTTCACAGTCAACAGACTGTATTTAATATATAAATATGGTGAGCTGATTTTATCCCCACCGAAGTTAAAGGATAAGTTTGGTATTTTCAGAGACAGCGTTATTCCTTCATGGCAACATGAAGTTGCGTTCCAAACTGAAGCATTCTCTTTAACAAAACCCCTGTGTGCGTCCAGGTGTCCGTGTGTGTGTCTTCTGGTGAAGTGCGCATGCGCGGGGCCACACGGCACGTGTTCAGTCTCTTCCTGTGCAGGTAGAGAGACAGACACACACACACAGGCGTGCGCGAGAGAGACAGACAGACACACACACAAGCGTGTGAGAGACAGACACACACACACACACAGGCACGCACGAGAGACAGACAGACAGACACAAGCGCACGAGAGACAGACACACACACACAGGCATGCGAGAGACAGACAGACACACACACACACACACACACACACACACACACACCCAGACACGCGCGAGACACACACACACACACACACACACGCACACGCACACGCACACGCACACGCACACACAGGCACAGGCACAGGCACAGGCACGCGCGAGACACACACACACAGGCGCGCACGAGACACACACATACAGGTGCGCGAGACAGATAGACACACACACACACAGGCGTGCGCGCACGAGACAGACAGACACACACACAGGCGCATGCGAGACAGACACACACACACAGGCAGGTGCGCGACAGACACATACACAGGCGCGCGAGAGAGACAGACAGACACACACACACACACACATACAGGCGCGCACGAGACACACAAACACAGGTGCGCACAAGACACACAAACACAGGTGCACGCGAGACAGACACACACACACAGGCGCATGTGCGACAGACAGACACACACACACAGGCGTGCGAGAGAGACACACACACAGACACAGGCGCGCGCTTAAGAGAGACACACACACACACGAGAGACATTACTATTATGCTGTGCATTCAGTGGTATAATTAACTATATTTGTGCTTAAAAACTTAAAAAAATATATATTTACATACAGTTCATACGGTCTGTAACGGATTAATTGTATTTACATATAATCCTATGGGGGAAATTACTTCGGTTCACGACCAAATTGGGTTACAACCAGAGTTTTGGAACGAATTATGGTTGTGAACCGAGGTTCCACTGTATTACTGTCAGACAAAATTACAGGCATTTTACGGAAATACAAACCAGTATTACTGAGAGAGAAAATTAAAGGCACACAATACAGTGACACATATTACAGCCACATACAAGGTCCCTTGCCATTTAATATAGACTGTTCCTACTAATGTTTATGCACTACTGTTCTAGCGCCCGTTATTGTAACGGGCTTAATGTCTAGTATTACATATAAAAGGCATTAGCAGGCTTGTGCTAGCGTAACAGAGGTGAAAGGTACCAGAGTCCCATTATTAAGATAAGCCAAAAATGTTATTGAGTATTGATCCATGTCTTGAGATTACATACATATTACAAAACTGTGCATCTATGTTGTTTCAAAAAGGAAAAAGAAGCAAAAAGATGGGGATATGGAGGAATGGAATTGGCCAATTTACACTGAATGGATTCTGTACATATTACAAATCAGCATATCCATGTTGTTTTAAGAAAGAAAACAAGCAAAAAATGAAAAGACAGCTGAATGGAATTAGCCACTTTTTGGCTTCTTCACCAGCTGCTTCCGGTATGCCACTCAGGTGCTCTGTGGCTCCATGCACTCCCAGCTGCTTTGATTCTTTGCCTGCTCATGCAAATTGCCTGACTCCACCTCACTATGCTCACCTGGGGTATGAGGCAACCCATATACCATTCTTTCCGCCCAGCTCTGTTAGCCATCTCAAGGCTGGGGTCTACATCTAAGATGCGTCATTGGCCATGCATCTAGACCAATGGACTCCAGCAGTGTGTCCGAAGTGCTCTCTAAGTGCTGTGTCTGCACATCTCTCTGTTGTTATAAGCCATGGCAGCATATAAATTACAAAATAATAATTACAACAGCAAAAGTAAGATTATAACCAGAATATAGCTCGACACTGGGGATGTGTTGGGGTTGTCATAACTGCACCTGCAACAAAGGCTGTGAGCAGCCAAGCAAACAGGAAATGTATTCTTACTTCAAGGAAAAAAATCCAAGAATCTGTGATAAAATAATTATTTTTAGTTTCCTTTAGTTTATTTTTAGTTTCCTTTCTTTATCACAAAGATGCCTTGTAAATGCAGAAGGCATGTTTTCTTAAATCAGAACCACTGTTGCTTTAAAGTGGATGTATCTGTTAAGTTTTAAGACTTTTTATTTCACCTATGGATGCTGGTAAACCTTCAAAGCCAAGAACAGGAAACGTATTTTTAAAATGTATTAAAAACAATTCACTTTAGTACACAATTGTGTGTGACAAATTAATATATTGATTGTATATATATTATGATAATAATAATAATAATCATTATATAATGATTGCAAGGAAATAACTTCAACTTGGAAAATACTGAACTTATCCTTTAATGTTTTTTCTTTTTTAGTTTAATGAATACCTAACATGAGTTGTACTGTATTTTTAAAACATTTCAAAAATGCTGAGCATCACAATTCATACAGACATTGTAGCCTAATAATCAAGACACTACACTTCCAACTCCAAAGGTTTTAATTATTAAAATTGTAGGTATGATGTATCCTAATCTTGTAAATTTCTTTGAGTAAAGGGGTCATCAAAATCTAAAATAATATTAAAAATCTAGTGAAACTACTTCCACTGAAGAAAAACAATTTCACAAATGCCAAAAAACAACGCCATCAATCTTTCCTAAACAGGCAAACTGAAAGAGCCAAAATCAGTATTTCTTACTGAACAATTAAGACTTTTCTTATATAATCCTAACAAATTACACTGGCATTGTATACTAACTTCTGAGAGAACAAAAATGAAAACACTTGTTATTACATCATTTTAATCAGAATAGCCATGAAGACTGACAGCAACAGTACTTAGCTTTTTAATGCTTGTTTTAGTGATTCAGTGGCCTCTATCTTAATATCAGTACTCTTTTATAAATTGTGTGCACTATGACATCTGTTTCTCCTTCTGCTTTCTTTGTACTCACCATTGCTTTCTGCAGGTATTTAAACCCATGGTTCAAAAGAGAATATAATGTAGCTAAATGGGTAGAAGATGTGAATAAAAACACTGAAGGACCGTTCATTAGGTATTTTGAATGAAGATTATATATAAAGTATATGTCTATCTGTGTTCTTTTTTTAATGAACAGTCTCTGTGCATATACTAATATAAATGGACCTCCTGTCTTGTATAATCATACAAGGTGTTGGGCTCTTTCATCTCTGTACTGCTAGGAGTTTGCTGAGCTTCATGTCTGCCAAATGTTAAAGTGCTTCCCCTTTTATTACCTTTTTGGAAAAAGTTACATGCATGTGCCTTCGAAACTTCTCTTTGTTTTCTACCATAAAAATTCCAGAATACTAACAATGTAAACATATGCAGCTAAGCAGCAATGAGAATACTAACTTCAAATATATTAACATTTTACTGAGTTTTTTCAAAGTAAAAATAGTGTTACATTTGTCCAGTGGTTACACAATACTTGTTCAAGATCCATAATAATACTAACATCCCTTGTGTAACAACAATAACAGCATTTTTCATGTAATGTTTTGGTGTGGCCATTAATATAGTGATTTGAAATAATATATCAGTTTTGGTCAAACCTGTCAATAAAATTAACTTTATCAAACAAATAATACAAATCAGTAGTATATTTGTGTATTCAAGTTTCTCATCGAAACTAATATTTAAATTTTAGATTAAGACAAGAAAAGCAAGGTACTGGTGGGTCAGTCTTATGTTCTTATTAAGACATTGTCAACATTGTTGGAATTATTCATTCTATTAGGGCATTATATTCCAGTAAGAGTGTATCTTCTCCACAATGTAATCATGGTAGGATATCATGGTAATAGAAGAGACTGAGCAAAAGCTGCCATTTCTTATTCTTACTGTTGATTTTCTTGCCATTTATACTCAGTATCAATTCTAAGATCTATACTCATGCCTTAAGTTTTGTTGCAAGGTGATCATGATTTTAGATATTATAGAGATTTCCTACATAAAAAGTGTAATGAATTCAGATTATAAAACAATGTGGTTTAACAAATCACCAGATATTCTTGTCTACAAATATAAATTGATCATTTTCACATTAACTATAACTAATTATCATTCTCTGACATCTGGCTGGAGGGATTTTTCCCAGCTCCTCTTTAAAAAAACTCTGACATGAACAGCCCTCTTCATGTATTGCTACAGTATTTCAATTGGATTCAGGCCAGGAATTTTGTTTGACCGCTCCAGAACACGGAACCTCTTCTTCCTAGACTTGAAATATTTAGGACAGGGATCTCCAACACCTAGCTCGCAACCCCTTTCCAAGTAGCTCACCAAAGGGTTTATGAATACTACATAAATTTGAAAACTTGATTAGTCAAATTAGGGGTGGGCAATCTTTCCAAAAAATCATATCACAATCCACAATCTGAATTGAATTCTATCTTTTCAATTTGGCATACACTTGAATATCCGGACTCAAACTCATCAAGACCTAAGTAATACTTTATCTTAAATATCAAACAAAGTTGAATTCAATTGTTCTCTCGTTCGCTAGCTAAGGAACACTCCCTCTCAGCCTGCTGCCTTTTTCTTGGATTCGCGCAAGTAAATTGGTACCGCAAGCAAAATATGATACATAGCGAAATGAGAGAAGTCGCAAAATCAACCGGAATGTTCAAGCAAATTATAGAAAAAAACCCAATCTAAATCCGTTAAGTAGCCCTCTCGTGAAAAGCAGACAGACAGACAGACAGACATTGGATTTTATATATTATATATTAGTAAACATTCAAAATAATGTGCATTTAAAGTCTCAACAGCATTTCTGGAGCTTAGTAGAGCCAGATAACTATAAGAATCTTCACCAAGTATTTCTGAAAATGTCTGCTTTGTTTGGGTCTCCATACCTCTGTGAGTCTGCCTTTTCTGACATGAATATCATGAAATCAAAGTTCAGAACAAGACTGACAGATGAACATTTAAATGACTCCATAAGAGTGAACCTAAGTGGCTACACTCCACCATACACCGTTCTTGTTGACTCCATGCAGTGCCAGTCATTTGACTAACTAAAAAACACATCATACATGGAACTGGACATGTGAATAAAGTGAAACAGTGACATGTAACAAAATGACAAATGAATAAGTAATATTTGTGTATTTGTAATTGCATTGTTTTGTTTTGACAGCATTCATATTTCAATTCAATAGTGTGAGATACACTAGAAAATGCATACAGACATATAAAATGCACTTGCAGGTGAACTAAATATTTTTTGTGAGTTTTAATGCAAAATGTGAGTTGTGGACACCAACATTTTGCAAATGTTCAGGCAAAACAAGCTTATTCAGTTTGTTTTTGGTTGAAATCAGCTATGAGAATAAATGTTAGAAAACATGAGTAGCTCTCGCCCATTTTCATTTTGTAAAAGTAGCTCTCAGTGGAAAAAAGGTTGAAGACCCCTGGTTTAGGATCATTGTCTAATCGAAAAATCCACTTTGCGACCAGTTTGACCTATCAAATTGATGGGCCAACACTTGTTCTAGGAATTTCCATTTTCTCAAAATGCCACACTACCAACCATTAACAAAACCTTATCTCTATTTTAAAGCAGGGTGTTGACAGCATCCTTTTATGGTGCTGTTTTTCTTACTCTGTCCCTGAGCAGCCTGACACCACTGAGACACTCTGGTATTAGATCAATTGGGAGTTCATCTGTCCAGAGAATAGACTACCAGAACTGTTCAGGCATTTCCCAGATAGACGTTTTTATTCTTTTTCCACAAAAGAGGGTTTTCCTGATGACCCTTATATAGATTATAGTTCCTTTTAGGGTTCCACTAATTGCTGATCTATGTATCACTACCCTGGAGGCAGCTAAGAATGCGTATTGATCTCTGAAAGTTAATTTACAATGACTTCTCTTTATGGCTTTGGCTGGAATTTGAGGAAGATGTCCACTACTCAGCAAGGTTGCCATTGCCCACCACTTATATACTATTAACCTAACAGTAGATTTACTGAGACTGAATTTTTAATTGCAGTTATAGTCTGGTCCATACTGATGAACATCCACTACTTTTTTTCCTTTATTATACTGTTTTTCCTTAGTTCAAGACATGTTGTTTGACATGTGTGAAAATATAAAAAAATGTTACAAATAGGGGAAGGCCGTTCATTCTACCAAGTGCTCACAGCCAAGACTGCCCTATTACCTACAGTACAGGCCAAAAGTTTGGACACACCTCCTCATTCAATGTGTTTTCTTTATTTTCATGACTGAAGGCATCAAAACTATGAATGAACACATATGGAGTTATGTACTTAACAAAAAAAGGTGAAATAACTGAAAACATGTTTTATATTCTAGTTTCTTCAAAATAGCCACCCTTTGCTCTGATTACTGCTTTGCACACTCTTGGCATTCTCTCGATGAGCTTCAACAGGTAGTCACCTGAAATGGTTTTCACTTCACAGGTGTGCCTTATCAGGGTTATTTAGTGGAATTTCTTGCTTTATCAATGGGGTTGGGACCAGCAGTTGTGTTGTGCAGAAGTCAGGTTAGTTGGACGATCATTTATTTTTCAACAGGACAATGACCCCAAACACACCTCCAGGCTGTGTAAGGGCTATTTGACCAAGAAGGAGAGTGATGGAGTGCTGTAAATGGTCATGAAAATAAAGAAAACACATTGAATGAGAAGGTGTGTCCAAACTTTTGGCCTGTACTGTATATTTTCCAATTTTTTTTTTTCAAAACTTTGATGCTGTTTTCATGCATGACTTGGACGGTTGTTTACAGTGACCACTTGTGTGATGAAGTGATTCCATTTTTCTCTCTCTTAAATGCACTTTTGCTTCATCTCTACCTGAGAGTCAGACTCAGTAAGCATGATACACCACAGCCACAGTGGTCTTCATACTGGGTAGCTGTAATCATTTTCTCTCTCTTTTCAGTTTGGGAAAGGTAACTAGTGTCAAATTGAGGAAATAACTCAAAATATCCACATTCCTGCAATATTGTTATCTAAAATTGCATTTGCCAATACATTCACTGGTCAATTAGTTTAGGTAATAACCATTTAATGTATTTTAGACTTGTGTATAAAGGTGTCTCACTATTATTCATTGAATACTTTAGAGTCAATTTAAAGCTCAGGAGGAAACCGATTGTGTCTTATTCAAGGTAATTTTCTTCTTGACTACGCCAGGCACCTGCTGCAGGGATTGTGTTTTTGAAACATGTGAATTTGTCATTGAAACTGTCCAGGTGTTGGTGAGCTTTCAGATTTGTGTTTAGTTTAGTTGGGTTTTCCAGCCCTAAACTGCATGGAAAAAGCTGGACTTGAGACTTTCACAGTTACTGTAAAACAACCAAATCTAAGTCAAAAATGTTAATAGTTTTATTAAAAAATTGTTTTCTTTCATGACAGCAACGAAATTCATCCCTCCAGCCTATATTGATTAATAAGGAACTGAAATAGGGCAAGGGTCACATATAAGATAGCAGAAATGCATCTGGTTTTGGATTTCAAATTGTGAAAAAAATAGTTGGAAAATCCAGATGATCACAAAGCCTTATTTGTTTAAGTGTTTTCACAGTTACAGCAGTATTTGTGCTTGATATTTATCCACAAGAGAAAGAAAGACATTTAGTGAAGGTGGTCTTTGTTCTACTGGCTTTTAACTAGGATGACTTAATTGTCTGCATTTTGAGAAACCCCATTCTTATTACTTATATAAATGCACTTGACGTTTAACATGACACTGGTGTTTCTTGTCTTGTATAATGAAAAAAAAAACAACAATACTGCTGAGTATTTCATTGCAAGTTTCTTCAGTGGTATTGGCAGGTTATTGCTTAGCTTGGTCTAAAACTGTTATTCATGACAATCAGCTCTTTGACATAATATGAAATGGCGGTGGCTTGTCTAAACATTAATGTTCAGTGTTGCTAACATATTCATTCTAATATATCCATCCATCCATTATCCAGCCCTCTAAATCCTAACTACAGGGTCACGGGGGTTTGCCAGAGCCAATCCCAGCCAACACAGGGTGCAAGGCAGGAAACAAAACCCAGGCAGGGCGCCAGTCCACTGCATGGCACACACATCCACACACCACTAGGGACAATTTAGGATCACCAATGCACCTAACCTGCATATCTTTGGACTGTGGGAGGAAACTGGATCACCCAGAGGAAACCCATGCAGACATGGGGAGAACATGCAAACTCCACGCAGGGAGGACCCGGGAAGCGAACCCAGGTCTCCTTACTGCGAGGCAGCAGTGCTACCCACTGAACCACCATGCCGCCCCATTCTAATATAACATCACCTCAATGCGAGAAACATGACAAAGGGTGCTTCGTGGCAGACTCTGAATTTTACAGCGCTATTGAATGATGGTGTGAATGTATGTTACAAAGTTAATCATTGCTAGTTAGTATCTTGTCCCATCAATCACCTTAACAGTGATTCTAAAATATGCTGATACAACTTATTTCAATATGCCCACCAGAGATTTAATCCTTATATGAAGTGTTTTATAAACATTTGCTTAGAGGTTTTACTATAATGTAATATACTTTCATTAAATTGACACAGATTTCATGCTAGGTTTCCTGCTGAAGGCCATCTTTTTAAATATTTAATTTTCTTGATACTGTTAATACACCTTTTTAAAGCCTGGCAAAACAGGCTGTACACAGTTGGACTAACAGGACACAGCCAGAGCCCCTGTATTACAAATTAAATGTCAGCAACTTGCTTAAGACACAATATTACAAATTCATGCTTTCTTGTCTGATTAAAAAGAAAATAGGGAAAGAAACAGCATAATGTACAATACATGGGTACTTAATAGCAATAATACAATTTACATTTTATGTAATGCACAAAATGAATATAATATTGTGTTTCTATGAATTCTCATTGATGAAGCACAGGAAGCTAAAGAACATTTGAACAATTAGTGACTGAGTTACAATTTCTTGCAAAAGATTTTAATTAGGCACACAATGAGGAGATAGTGGCGATACTGATGAGACAGACTGCCATTTTGTTTGAGCTAATGCCGGTACAAATTCTAATGGAAAACTATCAGTATTGCTAAAGCTATCCTGGGCTATTGTTAACTTCTAATCCACCATTCAAAACAGTCTTATATAGTTAACACCCCATAATGACAGGATGATGGGGTGGAGAGAGTGTTAACAGACTTTGTGCATGTATCACTTGCTGTGTGGGCATCACGGACATAGTGGCTGCTATGGTAAATTTTGCCATATTCTCAAGGGGATAAAACATCATTCTTCAGCCTGATTCTATCTACACTTTATTTCCATTTTGCATGAGCCTACCTCCGTCCCAAAAACTTAAATACATGTTGCATGATTTTGATGTTATGTTCATTAATTGATTTGTTACTCCAGAGTCATAAAAAGCATGATTTCATATTCATGTTTGTAAATATTGTGATTGTGTCATAAGAAAACCCGAAAATAAATCATCAGCTTACCACATTGCCCATTCTTAGTACCTGGGATTTGCTCATACCTTGACTGGAAATATTTTGAAAGGTGGAAGAAAAACTTCTGAATCAGACAGCCATGCTGAAAAAATAAAGTGGAATGGTAGTATGGTTAAAGTCACTGCAGTGGTTTAGAAGCACCAGAGTGGCAATTCTTTGGAAGTGTGCAAAATCCCCCCAAGAAATGCTGCTGAGCTGTCATAACATCCCTCTTCCATGTCTGATGAGAAGCTTGAACAAAACATTGAACACAACAATCATCAATCATCCTAGAAATGTTTACACTGGAACACTGAAAAAGAGGTCAATTGATGAACGTCATATTCAGGAGGATCTGTATAGACTTCTTCTTGACAATGGAACAAGTGTCATGTGTCTCTAGTAGTTGGTCAGTTCTGTGTATACATCTGGGTCATTCCTTGTCAAGTCAACCCATTTTCCAGAAATCTCTTGGGTCCTCAGGACCAGGTTTAGGAACTACTGCTCTAACTGATACAGCCTGCTGAAACTGTTTCCATGATTAATACCTACACAGATCTTTTCAAAAGGTTATAAACAAACAAGAAACTGCATCAGGATTTGACCAGCAGACCTCTCAAATGTGAACAAATAATTTTCATTTTAATTTTCAGAGCAGCTTAATGCACTGTGGGAATGTCCAGACTTTTTTGTCTGTATCCTACATGGTCCCTCCTTTCTCAAAAAACAAGTCTTACTTTTCTTATGTGAAGCTTTCATTTTTATTTTCCATTCTAAACATGAGTTAAATTCACCATTTATCAGTAATGATAATCATCAAGTTTTTCATCACAAACTTAGTTATACCACCAAAAACACATTAAGTACAATACATGAACAACAGCTGCTTGATTTATCATTAAATACAACACTAGTTATAATGAAATGTTAACATCTTGGTGCTGCAGCAGCAGGAATGTGTCCCATTTCATTTCTGTTTCAATTGAAGTGCAGGGCATCTTTGTCTTTGAGATCAAGATGGCACTGCCTCCAATGTGCACTGGGCAGTGCAATGACACACTGTAATGGTGCCCAACAAATATTGTCTGTAGATGGCCAATGGAAAGACTGTGCAGGATAGTTTGGATGCATGAAAGATATAAGGATGTCTGATCCCGCTTCACTCTTGTCACAAATCACACCAATCCAACATTTTTCATCATACATTCATCCAACATGGCCTCCAATAGGATATTGGTCGAAGGTGAGGGACACTTCTGATCCATCAGGAGTGTGATCGTGAGAGGGCAGGATCTCAGCTGCTGATTCAGTGGTGAATATTTGGACAGCCAATTGTCTTTCTTCACTTTCTTCATGTAACAGTGGTATTCTCGAGTACCAAGTACTCTTCTGGCCATGAAGAATCACATTATCTGTTCAGCAATAGGAGATAGGACATCATTTGATACAACATTTTTGATAACTTACTGATTGAAAACTCAATTATTACCATTATTGACACATGGCACATTTGACCTGTGTTTAGGAAGGAAAATAAGCATGAAAGATTTGCATAAGAAAAGTAAGGTTTTTGTTCTGAGAAAGAAGGGACAATGTAGAATAAATTAAAAATATTTTTAACATTATCTTCAATTCCCACATGCTCTGAAAATGAAATCCAATGCTGTTCAAAACCTGATACAGTTACTTTTCTGTTTACTGTATTGCTTTTTCAGAAAGCCTATACAGTTATCTGAATAAGAAAAAAACATCAAAAGTCTGTATTGTTACAAATATGTGTTTCTGAGGCCTAAACATTGCTAAGCCAAAAACTCAAATTCAATTTTATTCAATTTCAAGGGGCTGCTTTAACCATGCAGGGTCAACAGGACCAAATATTTTTAATTTCATCACATACTAAACCAATTAATGTACCATCATGCAAAGTCTGATCCTGCTCGGTGGTCTAGTTCTTGAGCTATGGATTTGTGAAATTTCATGAAAAAAAAAATGAGGCCGGATAAAATCCCCAACCCTCGGTAAAATGGCTGTATATTGATATTACATCAAACAAATTCTACAGGGTGTCCCCTGACTAACATGGGTAACACTTTGTAATTTTTCCAATTTTTTTGAGTCCAAAGCGCATGGACCATTGGTTGATTTGACATGGAATGACCCATATTGTATTGACTAGTAGAAGGCTTTTCACTTTATATTATGGGGTAGGTTATGGTTATGCAAATGGTTGTGTGAAAACAGGATTCTCTCACAGCTGTTGCATGCCATTGACTTGTATGTGCAATACTTGGTTGTATGGGACATTATTGACTCTGTGAACCTGTTAGTAGCAGCGCTCCTGTAAATGTCTGCCTTAGCTTCCCTTATGTTTATTCTTACAGACAGGAGACAAAGGCACAGCCTAGGCAAGTACAGCATCTCTAATGTTTACAAATGATTTTGCCCTTTTGGCCTCCTATGACTGACCTGATGCATGCACTGAAGTGAGCAGCAATCTCGTATAATGCATTGGAAATGAGAATCAGCACTTTGAAATATAAGTTGATGGTTGTTTATCGAAAAAGAATGGCTGACTCCCTTAGGATAATTGTGGACCAAATAGATGTGTTTAAATATTCTGTTCTCCTGTTTTTAAGGGTAATAACGGTGGATTGCTGAAGGTTTGGATGTATTGCAACGTATAGCTGAAATGGAAGCTCTTGAACAAAACTATTTATTTATATGTCTCTCTAATTCACTTCTCCAACTATCAAATAGTGCGTTGATAATAACCCATACCCTGAGATGGAGGGTCCAATTAATATAAATAAAATACTTCCATAAAGTTGTGAGATATTATTTTTACTTTATAAAGTTAAGAACCCATCAACCTAGAACATAGGTTCCCAACCTTTTTTGGGTCAGAGCCTTTTTCAAAGAGTGATTCGATAGTGCCCCCCTTTCGTGAACTATACTATACTATATATTGAAAAACAAGCACAGATTTTTATTAGACGATATTAACAATATTGGTGTATTGCTCAAAGTATGATTAAAAAAATATATATCATTAAAAAAAAGGAATATAATATTATTAGTGAGAGGGCTGAATTTGGTGTGATGACACTAATTTTTCAATGTTTGGTGCCATTTTTGTCATCAGCAATCTTAAATTGCTGCATTCCACTACTAATAATCTGTTTTGTTTTCTTTGTTAATACATTGTTGACCATGCTAAATCCTTTCGGCTAAATATTATGATGGGAGACTTGTAGATAGTCTAATTCGTGTTGCCATCAGGGAAAAGTAGTGTTTCTTCCTAATGAAGAGGCGTATCTGCAAGATTTGTTGTTTGGTGAAAGTGAAATCCACATATGCGAGTGGCAGAGACGTGAAGTGGCTGGCGCGTAGTTTTCCTTTGAATGTGATCTGTAGGTATCGCATTGTAATTTTAGGTTTACACTTGCTCTGAAGGAATTCCAAAACAATCTGGTAGTGATAAAAAACTTCTCATGTATTTATAGTAATATTCAATGAACCTGTCAAAACATGCACAGATTTGGTCCTCTGCACGTGCATTAATCTTGTAAGGACTTACATGATCTGAGAATGCATGACATGTGCAAACTTGTAAATATAATGTACCAATACCTACTATTTAATTCGGACGGGTTTTTCTTAATGGACATTTAGGATAATTGGTTGAAACATGCGTTCGACGATTTTTAGTATTAATCAAACTTTTCAGCGTGTTCTTGCAAGTGTTGCCCAAAGGGGCGGTGGCTGGTCCTCACCACCCCCTTAATATGTCTTGGACCAGAAATGCCCCCTTAGATTTCTTCCGCGCCCACCGGTGGGCGGTACCGCCCCAATTGGGAACCTTAGACCTAGAAGGACCTCAAAGCAGTGATGTTGCTTCCCCAGATTAAGACAAACTTGTTGTGGCAGTCTGGTCACCTAGTAAGGATACCTTTTTTGTCAGTCAGTTTTTTTTTTTTTTATGTAAGAAGTTTGAGAACCACCAAGAGCAGGTATTCTTCTCCTTATCATTATACTAGAATGTATTTATAGGCACTTTTAAAGAGTTCCAAATAAGCTTATTGAACTATTTTAAACTAAAATAATGAAGCACAGACAACAACAAAATATCTAGAACTGACAGATATCCAAAACCGATATAATAATCTGACAAAGCCGTTAATTAATACACCACAGATATACACTGTCTTCACTGGCTTGAGTGAAACAGATTTTGCCTGTTTAGTTTCTGCAGTGCAGCTGTTGTACTGTGGTGGTACACTAATTTAGTGTTACAGTGTTGGGTGACAAATGAATTTTCTTTTAAAATGAGATGCTCACTACTAACACATTCTAACACTTTAAGTTGAGATCCTCATTCATAATTTGTTGCATTCCATCACTTAATGGCTAATCAAGGAAGCAAATTTTAATTTGGATTTTTTAAATCAAATTAATTTGATTTGTTTTCTTTTTTACACTTCTTGAATGAGGATAGGTATGTACATGACTATGTGATGGATTAGTACCCCATTCAGGATTACTCTTACACCCAAGGTTGGTCAGACTCACCATGACCTAAATGACAGACCTATCAATGAAAGCTACAGCCAGTAGAAGAATCCTAGACAAACTTGCAAAAGGCAAGTTTCTTAGCTGCTTAATCCATGCACTTGTATTTTAATGCTGTTTGTTTTTTAATGGCAGACTCATTAAATTATTTATTTAATTATATCACAAGATTAAAGCTCAGGTTCAACAAAGCACATATATCTGAATTTCAAAAGCAATGTCATTTTTTCACTTTAATACTTGCTTAATGATTGCTTGAAATTTGTTCAAATGTTTTATAGTATTAATCTTTTTAGCGTTAGAACCAAGCATCACTTGGGCTGTAAAAACAGTGTTAATTAGTTCAGAGTGTCACTCGGACAACTGTATAGACGCATCTTGCGTAAGCGTTTGACCTGAGGATTACTCGGGCTGTAAAGGTGCTAACAGCGTTAGTCCTGAGCATTACCCGGGCAACAGTATAGGCGTGTCTTACGTAAGCGTTAGGCCCGAGCGTCACCTGAGCAACGGTAATAACACATTTTCTCGTGGCTTCATAATGGTGTTTCATAAGAAACATTTTTCAGCCACCCCTGTGTTGAACGCTCTTGACAGTGATACGAGCAATGATGTTGAGGAGCCTCTCATCAACAGTATGATGAAGTAAATCTGTTCTCAGTCAGTGAAACTGAAACGGACAGTGAAACCGAAGTTGATTCTGTTGAATCTGAACGTAACACTCACATTTGGGTTTCTGTTGACCTTGCTATCAAATAAACTAGCGCCACCTCGTTTTGATTTTGTGTGGCAGCCAGGAATAAAAGTGAACGTTGACAGCGGAGATCCACTTACTTACTTGAAGTTATTTCTTGATGATGATGTGATCGAAAGAATTGTTGTTGAGACAAACCGTTATGCTGAACAGTGTCGGGTAAATGACTGTACACCTTAGCAGTTTTCCCATTCAAAGATATATCACACAAAATACATATTTTGACACTATACTGTATATGGTATTAGCATCATCATTATTATTATCATTAATTTCATATTATTATTCATTATTATTATTTGTATCATTATACTTTTTACACTTGTGACTTTGTATTTTTACTGTTTTGCACATTTTATAGTAGAAAGATGAGAATTAATAAAAATGTTATTTTTCAAGTGAAAAATTGCAGTGCTTATGTTTTTTTGAAAAAAAATGCAGTGCTAAGGGGGTGAATGACACATCCATTTACAAATTATGCATATAGAATTTGATATCTTGTCAAGCTGTATTAATCAACATTTTGCGAAAAAACAGCATTACATTATTTTTTATAATGCACTATGACTTTCATGGTTCTTTGATGATGGCACTATGTGAATCCTGATCCCTCTGATTATGCCGAAGGATTTAAGTGACTGATTTTTAAGACATTTTCTTGTCTTGTACTTCATTTTGTACTTTTTCTTTGTTATTTTTTGTTTACACTGACGTATGTTCCAACACGTTACCTCTTCGGGCTGTGCCCGGCCGAGCCCCATGGGTGCAGGCCCGGCCACCAGGCATTCGCCATCGAGCCCCACATCCAGGCCTGGCTCCAGAGGGGGACTCCGGTGACCCGCGTCCGGGCAGGCGAAAACGTCATCCAAAGTTTTCGCTCATCATTGGATGTTTATTGAACCGCTCTTTGTCTCATCCCTCACCTAGGACCAGTTTGCCTTTGGTGGCCCTACCAGGGGCATAAAGCCCCAGACAACATAGCTCCTAGGATCAGTGGGACACGCAAACCCCTCCACCATGATAAGGTGACGGTTCAAGTTTGCCCAACCAGTCTACATGTGTTTTGTGGACTTGGAAAAGGCGTTCGACCGTGTCCCTCGGGGAATCCTGTGGGGGGTGCTCCGGGAGTATGGGGTACCAGACCCACTGATAAGAGCTGCTCAGTCCATGTACAACCGGTGTCAGAGCTTGGTCCGCATTGCCGGCAGTATGTCGAGCCTCGAGTGAGAGTTGGACTCCGTCAGGGCTGCCCTTTGTCACCGACTTTTATGGACAGAATTTCTAGTCGCAGCCAGGGTGTTGAAGGGGTCCGGTTTGGTGGACTCAGAATTGGGTCACTGCTTTTTGCAGATGATGTTGTCCTGTTTGCTTCATCGGGCCCTGATCTTCAACTCTCGCTGGATTGGTTCGCAGCTGAGTGTGAAGCGGCTGGGATGAGAATCAGCACCTCCAAATCCGAGACCATGGTCCTCAGCTGGAAAAGGGTGGAGTGCCCTCTCAGGGTTGGGGGAGAGATCATGCCCCAAGTGGAGGAGTTCAAGTATCTCGGGGTCTTGTTCACGAGTGAGGAAAGAATGGACCGTGAGATCGACAGGCGGATCGGTGCTGCATCCGCAGTGATGCGGGCTCTGCATCGGTCTGTCGTGGTGAAAAAAGAGCTGAGCAGTAAGGCAAAGCTCTCAATTTACCAGTCGATCTACATTCCTACCCTCACCTATGGTCATGAGCTATGGGTAGTGACCGAAAGAACAAGATCACGAGTACAAGCGGCTGAAATGAGTTTCCTCCACAGGGTGTCTGGGCTTTCCCTTAAAGATAAGGTGAGAAGGTCAGTCATCCAGGAGGGGCTCAGAGTAGAGCCGCTACTCCTCCGCATCGAGAGGAGTCAGACGAGGTGGCTCAGGCATCTGATCAGGATGCCTCCTGGACGCCTCCCTGGTAGGGTGTTCCGGGCACGTCCAACCGGGAGGAGGCCCCGGGGAAGACCCAGGACCCACTGGAGAGACTATGTCTCTGGACTATGGAAGAAGTCGCCGGGGAGGGGGAAGTCTGGGCCTCTCTGCTCAAGCTGCTGCCCCCGCGACCCGACCCCGGATAAGCGGAAGAGGATGGATGGATGGATGGATGTTCCAACACGTTCCCTTGAGCAAATCAATAAAAACTGCCATTTTTCTATTCAACACCCGTTTGCACATTTACTGTCTTTGTCTGATAAAGATCCCCTACCATGAATGCCATGGCATCAAAGATGTTCCAGTAAATCTCTCTAATGAACTGTGTGTTACTGACCATCGACATCTTGACCTTCGTGAGGATTTTTAAATGTAGTGTGGATTTGTGATAGTAGTGTAATGCCTGTGAGCTCTGTGCTAATATCTGTTTGTTCGTAGCAGAAAAACCTGAAGTGTAACACTTAACATTGATACTGCCAAGTATATTGATACTGGACAAGTATAACTATGAGAGTCACTATTAGTGATGAAGGCAATTGTTTTTTTTATTTTGTCGCATACTCTAAACCAGTGGTGAGAAACGCCTGTCCTGGAGGGCCGTTGGAGCCACAGGTTTTTGTTCCAACCCAGCTGCTCAATGAGCAGCTAATTATTGCTGATAAAGTACTTATTGCTCAATTGACATGTTTCTGCTTCCTTACAGTTGTCTTGCTTCTTAATATTTCTTACCCTTAGTTGCTTATTTTAGCCTTAAACTGCTGCATTCACTGTTTTTAATTGCTCCTTATTATTATAACATGAAGGATGTCTGGAATGGACTGCGTATAATTACGGGACTTAAGCAATCCAGGGTTCTGGTGCTAGAAAAGTATATGGACACACCTATTGCCCTAAAACCAGAGTTCCCTTCCCAGTGCCACCTTCTTCTAATGACCAGTCCTCCCACGCCATCCCTATTACATCAGCAACTCCTACCACATCAAACTGGAATTGCTAGTGACAAGTCCACCTCTGACCAACAGTGTGGACTGTCCATAACTGAAGACCTAGTAAGGAGACAACTGAGGAAGCTACACACAAGAAAAGCCACGAGACCAGATGGAGTCAATCCTCAAGTTCTTAAGACCTGTGCTGACCAACTTTGTGGTGTCCTCTTTTACCTGTTCAGTCTGCCCTTAAGGCTCCAGAAAGTGTTGCAACTGTGGAAAACATCCTACATTGATCCTGTTCCAAAGAAGACAGGTGCCTGTTGATCTGATGACCACACACTTGTGGCACTTAACTTCTAAAAGCATGAACATCTTTTAAGAGTACTCTTGTTGTAGGAAAACTGCAGAGGGTCCAGGTGGTCTATCAGACTAAGATTGCAGTGGAGGATGCAATTATCTATCTGTTTCACAAAGGTTATTCTCATCTGGACAAAGCTGGCAGCCCTGTAAAGACTAGGATTTTTGATTTCTACAGCGCCTTCAATGCCATCCATCTGTTAAGGGGTAAACTCAGAGATATGCAGGTGGATGAGCCTGTGGTGTCCTGGATAATGGACTGTCTGTCAGGCAAACTGCAGTTTGTGAGACTCAAGGACTTTGTTTCTGATACGGATGTGAGCAACATTGGAGCACCACAAGGAATAGTCTTGTCTCCTTTTCTCTTTACACCTCAGACTAAAAATATAACACCAGGTCATGTCACTTGCAGAAACTCTCAGATGACTCTACACTTCTGATGTGCATTGATAAAGGGGATGAGGCAGAGTATACAGTAGGAGTCATGTGGAGAAGTTTGTTTCTTGGTGCATCTTAACATCAGCAAAACCAAGGAACTGATTATTGACTTTCTCCACACCAAATATCTTCTATGCCCGGTCATTATTCATGGAGTGGATATAAAGGTGATCCACTCCTACAGGTAATTGGGGATCCACATTAATGACAAGTTGCACTGGTCTTGGGACACAGAGGAACTACAGTATATAAGGAAAGGGAGAGCTGGCTCTTTTTCCTTTGGAGACTGTTTTTTTAATGTGGGAAGTGACATCATTCACACCTTCTACATCTCTGTGATGGCCAGTGTGACTTTCTACTCTGTAGTGTGCTGGGCAGGTAACATCACTTTAAGAGAGACCCACCGAATAATCAAGCTGATTAAATGGACAGGCTCAGTTATGGGACACACACTGGACCCCATGTAAGTCGTAGCAAAGGAGAGAATTAAAACAAAACTAAGTGCCATTATGAACAAGGCTGCATATCCTCTCTCTAACACAATAACATCAAGGACTTTCAGGCAACAAATTATACAGCAAAACTGTGCCAAGAAACGCAACTGGGACTTCTTTATACCAACAGTTATACATCTGCATAATACCTAACTGTAATTGTGACAGCCAAGTCAGAACTTTTTTTTCTTTCTCTTTTAATTTTCTTTCTTTATTTTCATTCCAGTGCATATTCAGACCAAAGTGTGTGTGCATATGTGTGTGTATTATTTATTTTTTTAATCTAACTACCTATTTATGTATTTATTAATTTAAACGGCTTCTGTAAAAGGTCAAATTCCACCCTGGGGACAAATAAAGTTCTATCTATCTATCTATCTATCTATCACTAAGATGCAAATAATATAGAAACCAGCAGTTCTCCATCTAGCTTGCTTCCATTTACATATGGGTGTATTCATCGTGCACTATGTGGTTTAATAAAATATTTAGAAGGAAACTAAAGAGAAAAAAGTGAAACACTGAAAGTTACTCATCTGTTTTTAGCCTTCTAATCATTTGGATCATACACTTAAAAAGGGAAAAATCTATGATATAAGAATGAGATGACATGGCAGAGTTAAAACACTAACAAATCATGAATTAAGTAAGGTCTGTTATTGGCAAGGATTGTTTTCTAATTAAGCAAAAGTCTGAACAAAAACCAGCAGCCCTCCAGGTCTCACATTGCTTACCCCTGCTTTAAACAATAGCAAAATGAAAGTGATAAAAGACAGTGAACACCGATACAGTCAACTATAGATATTTAATAACTGGGATAGACAGGGATGAGAAAATCGTCTCATCCGAGCCAGCCAAAGGGGAGTCTGTAAAAAGGGCGAGTTTTGTTAATGCATCTACTCTACACATTGTTATTCAAACATAAAGCTAAACATATAATGGAAAATTAGAAGCTTGACAAATGATAAATTTAGCACCTGCGTGATTCAGAGGTTTTTGTATTACAGTGTTTAGGACACAATTTTGTTGACTTGTTTTTAAGAAATGATGGGGATGAGACACATTTTTGGTGTGTTTATTCATTCCCTACATTGTTACTAATATTTTTGCCACTATCAATACACATTCAATTACACTGAAAAATGAGAAGCAGTGTTGCTTTCAAACCACCAAATAAAATATACACAGAATCAAGAATTTTCATGAGATTTTAGACATATATATCTGCAAAAATAATTATATGTTTAGTCATGCTAATGAGGTGCATTTACTGTTCCATCAGTAAATGTTAAGATGATGCAAACATTTAGTTTATTAAAATATTAGAAAATAATATATAGTAGTGCCCAATATACATTGTCTTTTGTTAGCAACAATCAAACATCTCATCAACATATTTTTGCTGTCAATAAAATTGATCATCACTGTAAATACGTTTAAAGTATTTAAGATGGTTAAAAGTAACAATCATAATTGTAGACAGTTACTTTGTACCTATTTAACACTACAGTGAGCATTACTTTATTTTTGGGATGAGAGGGCAATGCTTCTGTCTAACACTCCTAAATAATGCTCTCTTGCATGCACATGAGTTGGTCATTCTGAAACTATTGTAGTGTGATCCCTTTTAAAATAAACAGCAGTTCTAGAAAATTAAACTCAGTGAAATGCTTTGCCATCATTTTAATATATTACCTCCATGCTTCTGCTTTTTATGTAAAATGTAAAGCAAATCCAGACATTTCACCAGCTGAAGTGACCATGGCAAGAGCTCTTAAAATAGCTGCACGATTCACTATATCAGCTTAAATTTATAGGACAATAGATAATATTGATTTCCATGTAATATTGTTCATATACATACAGTAATATATCTGGCCTCCCCTCACAAAACTAGTACTTTGTTGTCTGTATAGATTTGCTTTGCTTTTTACCCATCTGCATTGCTCTGAATCCCGCTTCACAAATTACTGCTAGACATGTGAAGGGCGCAGATCTGCTCTGCTCTTGCGTGATCAGAGAATCTCCCAACTGCATGCGGTCAATGCTTCTGTTCAGCTCCTAGCTTCATGACTGCCTGTGTCTGTTGCTACGGTGCCTTCATTTACTTTGTGTTCGTTTGTACTGGGATCAGTGATGTTCTGAGGGTTTGACTCTTGGGAACAAGTACAAGTATTCACTAGCCTGGTCTGTTAAACAAGACACCTCATGTGTACTAAGTGAATCATAAGAGTCGTTTATTTTCCAGACATGCAGATTACTGATTTAAAATCAATTTAATTAGCCTCATATTTTATTCTTATTCAACTGGTAAACTGAATTTAACAACATACTACAGGGATGTAATAATTCTTTATGACAAACATAATTTTTTTCATGAGCTGTTATAAAAATTTGGCTATGAGTAGTGACTGTAAAGCTCATCTAATTGTCTATATATATTGATTTTTTGGTAAGGCTAATCTTATAATGTGTTGTCTAGTGATCTGTCCAGAACCTGCTCTCCCAGAATATCCAAGTGGGCAGTAAAGACAGTAGGTGCCAGAGGTTTAGGAAACTCATTTCATATTTTCATTTCCTTCTGTTACTTCCAGGCCTTAAACATATGAAGTATGTTTTTATATTGCTAGAATAACTATTTCTGTGTTAACTTATATCAGTGTTGCTTTCAATTTAATTGTCAATGCATGACTCTGAGCAAACCTGTGTTGTTAAATTACATCAAAAAAAGTGAGTTCACTAACCTTAGGTTGTTATTGTTGAGCAGCAGACACCATTGCCTGCATTCAGTGCAATTTAACTCCTAGCTGGGGTGATTATTGCACGATGTTCCTGTATCCTCCTTCAGTTTTCATGCAGACTTTCTCTGGGAAGCCTGGTTTCTTCAACTTCCTAAAGTGAAACTATTGTGTTGTTTGATTGCAAATACTAAACTGACCTGGCATGAGCCTTGATCCCAGAACTGATTCTTGGTTCGTGCCAGTTTTGATTCGACATTGGGAAAAAAATTAGTTTAGCAAATGGAAACGTTAATAATTGATTTACAGTCATTAGGTATTGTGAAAAGTCAAGCAAAATGACACCTTTTATTGGCTAACTAAAAAGACTGCAATATGCAAGCTTTCGAAGCAACTCAGGCCCCTTCTTCAGGCAAGATGTAATCATCCTGTGGCAGCCCGAGTTGCCTCGAAAGCTTTCATATTGCAGTCTTTTTAGTTAGCAAATAAAAGGTGTAATTTTGCTTGACTTCTCACTACATTCATAATGGCTAACACGGTACAACACCCTAGTACCACAGTCATTAGATGTATAATGTAATGTTGAAAAATATTAAGATTAGGAAATCTTTTTGTGAAAGTTATCCATTACTTGTTAATGGCAAGATGACATTAAAAAATAAAAACAAATAATAACAAAATTGTCTTGATAAGATCAGGACATTCAGCTGAATCTACTGCTGTTCTGCTGTAATTTTGTTTAGCCCTATTTCTCTGGTTTAGCATCAATGGCAAATTTATATTTTTTTGTCTAGATTGTCTATATAAATTAAAAAGGGCAATAGCCCCAAACTCTGACCCTGGAGGAACCTCACTTTTAACATAATTTTAACATGTTGTTTGTTAAATATTCTCGAGATTATGTAAAAGCTAAATTTCCCATTTGGACAAAGTAGTAGGGTGTTGTACCAAGTTAGCCATTATGAATGTCAAGCAAAATGACACCTTTTATTGGCTAACTAAAAAGATTACAATATGCAAGCTTTCGAGTCAACTCAGGCCCCTTCTTCAGTCAAGATGTAAATTACCATCTATCAATTATTTTGTTATTTAATTATTTGGATTAACTTTTTTATATGATGAGATTTTTACTAGCTTCCAGTCCTCAAGAATTATTACAGTATATAATGAAATTATGAAAAAATGTAAAATGTAAGCAATAGTTAATTCTGTACCAATGCTAGATGAAAAGCTAAAATTCATATAATAAACCTGCTTCACTGGGAGTAAAGTCAATATTCTGCAACTATCCAGAGGGAGAGCAGAGAAGAAGAAGCACATTTAAATAGTCCCAGATGCATTGTAAAGAAACAGGTAACATCAGTAGATTTCTAGTAGATACGATGGTCATGAGAAGCTCATTCTGTAATGTGGAAGCAAAGCTTGAGAAGCTTTTTCCAGTTTAGCACATTTGGAAGGAGAAAACAGTCCAGGGACCAGAGACTAAGAAATAAATCATTGTATCCTTTTTTTTGACCTTAGCGTATTAATTTGCTATAAAAGACACATTAAAACAAGATGCATAAATATTATCTGTAGTTTACCAAAACTTGAAAACCTTTAAAGGGCTAGAATATTTTGCAAGGCACTATAGTTATGACTTTAGTGAACTGTTTGGTAAGTGCATTATACCATTGCAAAAACAAGCAAACTTTTTAAATGTTGTATTTTCCTTTGTGTTCTACCAACATTAGCCAGGAGTGTCTGTACAGAAATGAAATGGTGAGTGTCAATCCTGCCTGGTTGTAAGATAACCAAGCATTCTGAATATCCGTCATTTGTACAGTAGTATGAGGAACTACCGTTGGTGGCTTCACGAAACACTTTCATTTGGATTTGTCTGGAAGACACACACCTTAAATACATCACACCTTCACTAATCATGGAGTGATTTAATACTGACATCAAGAGCCACTTCATCTAAATACTCCTATGTTAAGTGCTCTTCAACCAAAAGACATACTTTTACTAGAAATCTGAGTTTGTGTTAAACCTTTATATTTATTTAATTTGGTGTGGGTTTATATCTCTCTATATAGCACATGATATCTCTGTAGATATATTTTCAGAGACTGCTTTCATTAAAAAAAGGAGTTCTGCCTATGCAATTCCAAACAAGCGGAAGGTCATGTGGAAGGGTTAAATGAGCTGGAAAACATCAAAGGCAAGAAGGCAAAAAGAAATGAATTGAGTTACCATTACAGAGCTATCCATGACTCTTGGAGTTTTCCTTTCACATCTCAAGTTAGGTTAGGTAGATAGGCTACTCTGAATTGGTCCAGTGTGCATGTAAGTGGACGTCCTATCCTCCATGTGACTCCTCCACAGTGCTGCTAGGATGGGCTCCAGCTCCCCAAAATCCTCGGCAGGATAGGCAGGTTTCAAAATGTATGGATGGCTGTTTTTGCATCTACTTCTTAAAGCAATTCCTAAGTTTGATTCAAGGCTATAAGTGAACCTGTGGTCAAGAGCCCACATCCTGTAAAATAAAACCTAGAGCTTAATTGCATCACCTTGTTTTAGGTGTCATCATAAGGTGTTTGGATGATGAAGCTTTATGAAAAGTAAGCTTGGTTCTGTATGCTGTCATCAGTAGAAAACTGCAGATCTACTGTGGGCCTCTACAAGTTTACTTACGGCATGTAAGAAATACGTCATGTGCCAGGTGGTCTCTTTTTTTTTTTTTTGTAAGGAAAAGATTTTTAAAGCGGGAAACACTTTACAATTCAGACTGTGCAGGTGCTCCTGTTAGTCCGTTACTGCTTTGTAACACGACCTTAACAAGCACTTTATTTTTATTGGTCACTCGGGTGTTTTAATTTCTGCCGTCTTCAAGCTGTCAGACTTTGACTAGATTATATTTTATATGTACTAACAATAGAAGGTTAACAGAGAGAGAGAAAACTGATACAGTCCAAGCAACATTTAGCATAACAAATTACAATTTAAGTTTAAATTGACAAAATGACATGATGCAGAAACATTTATGATACCTTTAATCTGTTCTATTGTGAACAAAATGAGCGATCTATGCTGCTACTTGCTAATAGTTCTGCATTAATTGAAAATGTAGCAAGGAAATAAGTGTTGAAAGCCAACACAAAGTTCATTTGATTTTCTCCATAACTTAAATTAAGTAATTAAAATCACTAAAAACATTGACAGTTTTGCTGTTATTTAGAAACACAAGAGTCACCGCCAAGTTTTTCAATAGAAGTGTGTCAAGAAAAGCTACTGGGATCACTTTATACCTAAGGCAGTACATCTTTGTAATGTCTCACTGTGACCTCTTACGTTTAGCCAAGTCAGAAGGCTTGTCTTCTTTTTTAATAATACATTTTATTTATTTATAAATGCCTTTCTAAACACTCAAGGACACCGAACAATAGATAAAACACACATTATACATCCATGCATTGTCCTACCCGCTATATCCTAACTACAGGGTCACAGGGGTCTGCTGGAGCCAATCCAAGCCAACACAGGGCGCAAGGCAGGAAACAAACCCCGGGCAGGGCGCCAGCCCACCGCAGCACACATCATAAACAAAACTAAAATGCAAAAATTAAAATCAGACAGAGCAATTGTAATCAAAGAGAAAAAGCAGTCTTAAACAAATGAGTTTTAAGTTTAGATTTGAAAAGCGAAAAGGATTTAATATTTCTAAGCTCAGGTGGTAGTGAATTCAGAGCTGGTGAGCAGAGCAACTGAATGCTCTGCTCCCCATAGTGGTAATACGGACGAAGGGGACAGTCAAGTGGATGGAGGAAGAGGATCTAAGGGTATGGGAGGGAATGGCAACATGGAGGAGGTCAGACACATATAGAGGGGTAAGGTTGTGGATCACCTTAAAAGTTAACAGAAGAATTTTAAATTGAATACGGAAATTCTTTTTGTAATTCTAATGTGTGTTTAAGGAAGGTTGTTATTTATTTCTACAGTTCCTGGAGTGTCTGTAAAACCTAAATGTTCTCTTTGGGCGGATAAAGTGCTATCTGTCTATCTATTTAAATTTCAACAATGCTAGAGCAAGTAACACCTTACATATGTATATACCATATTGCTTCTAATAAAAGCCACACTTTTTCACATTTCCAAATATAAAATTGGGGAGGGTATCTTGAATTCAAGATATTTCACTTGGCATACCTCATGTTATTTGGATGTAAATAAGCGATTCCTCTTGCATGTGGACGTGTTAAGGAAGTGTCATTTGTTGTGCACACAGAAGACTTGTCAACGAAAGGAATTCCTAGTCCATAGATTAAACTAGCAAAAACTATTCCAAAAAAGAAAAGAAAAGTATATGTATAATAAATATGCTTCCAATGGCCTCAGAACCACCAGATTGTGCCTAATAAACAGAAGTCCATTGTAAAGAGACTAGACAATAGCATTATTTCAGTCTCCCTTGTTATTTACACATTATGGTATATTTACTTGCCATTACTGCATTTGCCAGTATTTTTTTTCTTTTTAAAGGGGGTTGCATCTCAAATCAGAAGCAATATGGTGTATGCTATACACACACATACACTAAGCTTGCATTCTCTAAGAAACTTTGTTTTTCTTTTAGAATGAATAACACAGTTATCATGATATCAAATATAAAAACTGTGGTAATCATTTTGAATTGCTGCTGTCTTAAAGCTGGCCATGTTTTCATATGCTGTAATCTGCAACGGAGTGGGGCGGAGTGGTGGCTCTGAGGTAGGGATCTGCACTGGCAATCGGAAGGTTGCTTGGTCGAATCCCATAAACACCCAGAGTGACTCTGCTCTATTGGGCCCTTAAGCAAGGCCTTAACCTGCTATTACTCCGTCCTGGGTATGACGTTAATCTGCATCTAGCCCTGCAAGTAGGCCCTCCAACCTGCAGGGAAAACCTGTGGGTTGGTGGCAGAATTGGCACTTCAGCCACCATAAAAAAACTCACTCTGTTTCACTACATCTGAACTCGTGTGGTGCTGAGGTGTCACCTGTTGCATGGCTGCATTCGGGTTCTAATCTGGGATCCTGAGTCGGTTTGTCATGTGGTCGGTGCAACAATACACTGTATCAGTGTGTGCTCCGAACCTCCTCCTCCTAATCTGCAACTGTTGTAGACCAGCACTGAGATCACACTTTCTGTTAATTAAATGTGAAACGTCATTGCACTTTTTTTTCTTCTTTCAGTATTTTTCTCACAGTTAAATTAACTTTTCAGTGAGGATGGATTATTGTGGGCATCAGAACCATAAGACTGATTCACTAATGAAAATCATTTTTCCTTATGTTGTCTGCAAATTATGAAAAATTTCTGGTCAGTCAGTCAGGGACTTTAAGCTTTACATGTGTATAGATACATCCATACCTCCTGACAAATGCTTCTCACACGTTGCTAGTATTTAGATTTAACCTTCCATTATCACTTATCCTAGGGCTTTCCAATCTATGTGTCACAGTACAAAAGTTTAAAAAACAGAAAAGGTAAAAAACTGAACACACTGCTTTTTGTGGTAATTTGAAATTTGATGGATCATCTTCTCTTTTTAACAGTGAGACAACATTAGGTAAGCACCTTTGATAAATCTCTTTAGCCAGCTTAGCTTTAGTGTTGACCCTGTCCACCTTTAACGTGATTTGTTTTCGGTTTTGGCCAACATCAAATGGCTTGGTATGCTTCGGTATCCACATGTGTCACGGGTGCAGTGTGGCAGTTGTGAGAAGACCTCCAAGGACTGGCGTGGCTTATCATTAAGGCTCCACCGGCTCTATAAACACAGCATACAGTAGAACTGCCTCTGTTACACCACCAACTAGTAAAAGCCCATTCGAGTACAAGTGTAACATTTTGACATAACTGGGATAAGGCAAAACCTCTCCCCAGTAGAGATTTAACTTTCTTTTATAGCACTAGATGTAGCCGTTGCTGCATATGTGTTTGAGAATTCTGTTTGTCTGAGACTGGTCTGGTTTATTGTTGGGTGTGTTTTGCCTTTGTTAACATGGCCACCCCCTTTCCATGTGTGGCATACTGATATATTTTTCTATGGCTGGAGGTGCTTCAGAAACACAGATCCATGGTTTTCTTTCAGCACAATATGCAAACAATGTTTTACACCTCAACAGAGTGTCATCGAACGGATTGTAAAATTGAAACAAGCGTCACAGATTAAGAACAATCTGGTCTCTCACCACGACTGCTTACAATATCGATTGTGTCCATAATGTTGTGGCCAACAAGCATTTGACTGTTGAACTAAAAATGTTAATAACCTGGAAGACTAAGTAAATTTTGTATTTTTTATTTATTTTTATAAAGATACTGCAAATATTTTTGACATGCCCTTGTATATTCTGTTTTGATGGCAGGTCTGATAACTACTTTTACAAAGTGGCCGTCAACTTGTTTGCACAGTATATAATGAAACACCCAGGATTTATGAAGTTATATGGTTACCCTATGTCTGATTATGCATCAGCTGACGAAAAGCAAAATATCGTAGGATTAAAGACTATCCTGGCAATATCAATCACAAGAAGGGCACCAGCCTTAGAAAAGGTGCCATTCTCTTTGCAAGGTCCACTCTTGGACAACAAGGGGATTCAGAATCACCCGCTAACCTACTAAGTATGACTCTGGAATGTCAGATGGAAACTGGAGTGCCCAGAGAAACATCCACACACACTCACTTGGAGAAAACTCCATACAGGCAACCCAGGCCATAATTAAAACCCAGCACTCTGGGGCTATGAGGTAGCAGTGGTACTGTAGCCATCGTCTCTCAACCAGGCATAAACTTCAGTCAAAACTGTAAATTATGTCAATGTCAGGGTGCACGTACACTGTGCATGTTGGTGCAATTCCATTAGTGACACAGGCCACTGATGTTTACTCCAAGTCTGGGAAAATTGGATGCATGTTTGACCCAGAAGGAAGTAATATTCACCAGACTAATTTCTCCAGGAGTACATTAAAGATCATCAGTGATAAGTTGGAATTTTATATCTTCTGTGGCAGACAGAATAATTCAATAAACCCTTCTTTTCAGATGGTATCTTGCATATTCCCATCACAAGTTAAATACTGTAATTGTATTTCCATTTGTGATTAATTATACTAGCAAAAATAAAAGACAGAGAAGGTCAGAAATCAAGTTCTTTTCAAAACTGAAGCAGACCAGTGCTGTGACTATGATGTGCTTGCAATTCATGTTCTTCACTGAAATGGTGGAACTCACGTAGACAGTTTCGTGATTCTTTTTCAGGACATTGTCTCCAGCTAAATCTCCTACATCCTCAACAGGCTCCATTGCCTCTAGTCGGAAATACCCATACCCTATGCCACCACTTCCTGATGAGGAGAGAAAAACCAACAGACAAAGTGCCCGGGTAAGGGATTTTTGATGCTACCGGTTTCATACGCACTTTATCAGTAAGTACTTAACAGTAACAAGAATATGAAAATATATTTTAAGATTATTTTTGTATCTACCTGGCATATGTCCTGCAGAAGTGTTAGCTAAACTGAATTTTGTAAATAGTATATACCCAGAATTACTTTACGTATTTATTAATATTTACATTTGTGAATCTATGAATTGTGTATAGCTTTGATACTAACATATCACAATTAAGCTTTCCAGACAGTAATATTGACAGGTGCCATATTGATATGTCCCAAAAATGTATCCACACCTTGAATGATTATAAATACAATGTTTATTAAGCCAACACTGCAACTGGTATCGTTTATTTGAACTTGCTGCAGGAATCTATCGTCCCACGCGTTTGAGAGGAGTTTAGGGATGAGGACCAGTTTTATTTCCAGCATGATGGAGCACCTTCCCTCTACCATCATGACGTGAGGGCCTATCTTGACGAATATCTACTAAAGAAATAGACTGGGTGAAGAGGTAGCCCTCACATTCACCAGACTTCATGGCAATGGACTTTTTTTTTTTTTTTTTAAATGGGGTCATGTCAAAGATACTGCGGTGGGCTGGCACCCTGCCCGGGGTTTGTTTCCTGCCTTGTGCCCTGTGTTGGCTGGGATTGGCTCCAGTAGACCCCCGTGACCCTGTAGTTAGGATATAGCGGGTTGGATAATGGATGGATGGAAGTCAAAGATAAGGTTTATCTCACAAGACTGCAGCAATCGATAAATCGAGAACAGTGAATGAAAGAGGTTATGCACAAATACCAAATGAAAAGATTTCTGACGTTTGCAAATCCACGGGTGTGCTTTGTCTTGAGTGCTTGGACCAGAGCAGTCAGTAGTTCAAACACTTGTGATAACTGATTCTACATTAGTCTTCCTTAATTTGAATTATAAAACGCAGATGTATCTTAGTGAACCTTTTTATTTATAACTAGCCGACGCCTGCCATAGCATACGGCAGTGTAAGAACAGGAACGGAAAATAGTGAGAAAGGAATTCAGAAATCAAGAAGAAAGAAATACTTCTTGAAAGACGCAGTTGTGAATAGGTGTTTTGCTGGAGACGACAGATAATGAGTCAAAAGATCTAACCCTAGAAAAAGGCAAGTACAACTGACCGTGGCTGAAGACTGGTTGTCGTAGATTAACGCAAATATTTGCAAACGTAATGCAAGGTGGGATGTTGAGGTCGTGTTTGAAGTAAATGACAATGGTAGCATGGAGAGTCTCGGAAAGAGCTTGAATTTCAGCTTCACCACCATAACCTCCAGATATTGCCATGTATTTACAGTACTCATGACTTGTTGTGATAACTTGACTTGCGTTGGAAAGAACAACAGGAAGAACGTCTCCAAATCTGTCCCAGTTTGATGCAATGAAATCTACTGCCCTATGTCGTAGTGAGAGTGCATTGCCTTCGTCATCCGTTTGTGTCAAGAAATAACCCACTGATAGGAACAGGCAGTTGCTGGATCCCAGAATAGAGATGACGTTGTACAAAAATCCATCGACAGAGAAGATACCGTCGTTCATTTTATAACAAAGGCTTAGGAAACAACCGTCGCAGTATAACAAAAATAGCAAGGAGTGAAACCAGTGCAAATGGTCGAGAGAGTACCTTCCTGTAGCAGGCTACGGAAAAGACTCCCAGGCACACAAATGGCCGAAGTGAAAGGTCACGCGGTCAGGCTAGATATCGGGCGGTGACGTGACACCAATGGGGTCATGAGAGAGGAGCGGGGAACGCGGTAGTCCAAAGGAGGAATAGGACTCGAGAAAAGCAGCGTGGAGGTGTATGGGAGGCCGCAGGCAGCATGGGGAAGGGTTTGGAAGAGGAGGAATAGGAATCAAGAAATGCCATGTGGGCTGCGTGTGGGGGGGCCGGTTTTGAAGAGGAAGCAGGACGAACCAATAGAGAAATATATATAAGAGATCATTCAACGTGTGTATACATTTTTTGGGACACCTGGTGAATATATTTTAATGCTGTGTACAAGTTAATTGTCATGCAGTTTGTTAATGTTTAACACAGTAGATTTATTACAGTATATTATTATATCATATTAGGGAGCAGTCAGACAGGCAATTGGATCAAATTCATTCATCTTTGTCATATTTAGATCTGACAGAATGACATTCAGTTCATAAATGTTTGTATTCTTTCTTAAATTCAGACCACACAGTTGGCCCAATACATAATGTGACAGAAGAGCACAGAAGTGAGGAGATCTGTTTAATTTATGGTGGTACTAAAGGATAAAAAGGAAGGGTCCTTCAACATAAAGTGACAGCAGACATTCACAGCAATGCATAAGACACAATAAACACAAAGTTGGCAGGCTGGCTTTAGCCACAACTCTGTGGCCACCCGACAGTATCAAATTGCTATTTATATTACAAAATGTATCTTTCTTTTCACAGCTATGGGAGACGTCAATTTAGTCAGCTTTACTCTGCCACTTCATGGGGACTGCATTTTCTTCCAATTTTATAAGGACAACATCAAGGAAATGCCTTTATGTACATCCAAGAATGACTTGTTTTCTGAGACTAAAACAGTGCAGTAGGACAACATACGGACACACAGGCCACCCACCTCACCTCTGGAAGACACGTTTAAGCTGGCAACTGCACAAGACGAGGGGGACCTGTGTTACACCTGAACACCGTGTGTATGTCTGAATACATTAGAAAAGACAGACACAAAAATGTACAGACTAACGTCAGCAGGAGGAAAAGGTTTTCAAAACCGCTCTTGGTAGTAAAGAAAGCTCTTCATTTGATTTGGTGCTGTTCCATCGGCGGATTCATGTCACATTTTAAAGCACGCAGCCACAGTAGAAACTAAAACAACATATGCATGAAAGCGCTCTTTATTGATCATGTAGTTTTTTTTAAAGAAATGAATACACTTGAGGCTCACAGCATGAGGAGGACGGGAATGAGAAATAAAAAGGGACTATTGTTTTGCTTTCTTTACATTTTATTCTCATTCTCATTTCAGTGGTTTATAGGCAGATATCATTCTTTCTTTTATGGGGGGAATTTGAGTTGTTCCTGAAATGTAAATATGTATATATGGCTTTAAACTCACTGGACATATTCTTTTAATTTGATTTTATAAAAGATGCTTTTTTGAAAGAAAAAAAAAAAAATCTTACTTTGCTAACAATACGTAGCCTCTGTAATTTATCCAGAAGGCAATTTTAGGGGCTTCCTTTTAAAGATAAAAACAAAAAACCTCAGTATTGACGTGTTTGTTAGCTCTACTCATTGCTCTATGCTGTCCACTATGCCATTTAAAGTTTTCTTTATGAACTAGCCATAAACCTGAAATGCACTAACCCCACATCTCAGTATTACCCAAATACAAAGAGGTTAAAAGTCCCACTAAATACGCCACACTTGGCTCACAAAGTAACATATTTAAGCGTAGTATTTTTGACTTAAGGAAACTTGATACGGTGACCGAGGGGAAAAAGGCGATGCACACCAGACTCCCAGACTCTACTGCTGCATATAAAGCCATCTTCATACATGTTATTAAGCACAAAATTGTATAAACTGTATTAAGTATATTTACTTCCGCTGTTCAATCAGATTTGAATGATGTGCTATGACTCCTGAGGTCTTCATAAATAATATCTTTCATTGTAGACTTATTGTTTTTCTCAAAACATATAGAAAAGAATGCAATTATATTCCAGAGGAAATCTGTTAAAATGGTTGTAGTAGATTATGGAACAATTTTGCATGAACTTATAGTGAATGCACTTAAGTATGAATAATTGATTTTCATTTTTTACATTTTTTTAATTAACACAGCCATTTACAGTGATACATAATGCATACATGCTTTGTGTAATGCTGACACACACATCAGTTTAACATGAGACACCTTTAATCTCCTCCATTATTTTGAACAAAAAAATACTGAATAATTATTGCGTGTATCCACAAAAGGAGACAACGGTTTCTAAAAAAAAAAACTGATTTCTACCATTATTACACCAAACGTTGGGATTGGCTACATGGATGGACGTGATTTGTTTTAAGCCATTGACATTTACTAATGTGCTGATAAATCCTTAGCTCACAACTGGCCTTGCATTTCAAGGTTTGCTCAAAACTTTAAACATATCAAGATGATTACAATGCAGAAGGCAACCAATACTATCAATAACCTTGGACAATTCAACAGAATACGAACTTTAAATGCATGGCTAAAGGAAATGAATTCATATATTAATCACATTTCATTCTCTTCCATACTGCATTGCCAGTACCATACATCGTGCCAGTATATAGCTTGAATATTGTTAAACTTAAATTAAAGGCATTTGTGTATATACGGTATATTACAAATGGGGAAAAAAGAATGTGTTTTCACCCAAGTGACTGGAACACTTGTTTTGTTGACAAGCTTTTTTTAAAATTAACATTATTTACAGCTCTTAAAACTCATGATACTAAGTCCTTATCTATACTGTACTGTATACAGAGCTACATTGTAAATCAATGCCCATCTTTTTTTGAAAATATTACTACAAGTTAATATTGTAATATATTTAATAAAACATTACCTTTCATTGAAACTCAGTCTGTTTTCCTTTCCCATTCGTAGTTCGTTTTCTTTCCTCACTTTCAGCTCTAGCACTTTGGACCAGTCTTCTACGGTGTGTGAGTAACAGTATATCTAGCTACGAGAAGACAGTGCAGAGAGTTAGCATGTTTATTCCTTGTTACAGGCTTTGCAAAAATATATGTTTCATGCTGGTGGTTCAGAAGAAGGCTGTGTGTGTTTCTATTTATTTTATTTATTTAACAATATACTGTATACTTTCACTTCTTACTCAATTTAACTTATCATCAATTGCAGATTTCTTCATGATTCAAAGTTTTTAATTAGTCACAAAGAACAATATTTGGAACTTTTCTTCAAGATAACATTGAATTTTGATTCCGTGTTTGGACTTACATCATGACAAGGCAACATATAACTGCCTGTGAGTGAATATCGTTTCTTTCTGTCTAATAAATAAAATGACTTTTTCGAATGTTTGTCCATGCTCTTTCTTCTTCGCTTACTCGTTGACGTGTTATCTAGAACGTATAAAATTATTGTCCTGATAAAATTTATAAGAGCTGAGAGCGCAGGAAGTGCGTCTGACAAAAGCATTCACACGACTGAAGTTAGTTGACCGTGGTCTTGTTTGAAAATAGTCGTAAGTAGGGCATGACTTGAAAGAATCTCATGTTAAAAGTCTTCATACCACGCCAGCGTTTTTGGTATATTTTAATTCTCACTGGCAACACGACGATCTACATGTCTCCGACTTATGTACAGTTTAAATCCGAACAATATATTCAATCTCTTTTCTCTGTTCCATTATTTCACTGAGTAATAATTTCCGTTTGTTTGCACTAATGCAATCTTTCCTATCCTTTGTTTGAGGCTTTCGAATTTTCGTACTTCCATTATCTCTACCCTGCTCTGCACGTGTACCGCACCAACATTTTTAAATCATTTACGATATTAAACTTTGTCATGTACTGTTTGTCCTTTATTTCTGGCCCCGGGCGTGGGCTCGCCTTGCGGGATGTATAAGTGTCTCTCCAAGAAAATCATGCCTCATCTACTTCCAGGATTTTTTTTATAATAGAGAGATAGATTTTTGTTAAGACTACTTCTACCAGTTTGAAAGTACAGTTTACCTAAAATGGGCACGATACATAAGAAAAAATATATACAGTAATCCCTCCTCGATCGCGGGGGTTGCGTTCCAGACCCCCCCGCGATAGGTGAAAATCCGCGAAGTAGAAACCATATGTTTGTATGGTTATTTTTATATATTTTAAGCCCTTATAAACTCTCCCACACTGTTAATATTATTAGAGCCCTATACACATGAAATAACACCCTTTAGTCAAAAGTTTAAACTGTGCTCCATGACAAGACAGAGATGACAGTTCTTTCTCACAATTAAAAGAATGCAAATATATCTTTTCTTCAAATGAGTGTCTGCATCAGGAGCAGAGAATTTAAGAGAGAGAGCGAGCGCTCGCAAAGAAAAGCAAACAATCAAAAAATCAATACGTGTCCTTTTAAGTAAAGCGGCATTTTTCAGAGGAGCGTCAGTATCTTCTAAGCAAACAGCCTCTGTTGAAACAGCCCCTCTGCTCAAATCTCCTCCGTCAGGCGCAGAGAACGTCAGAGAGAGAGCGCGAGATTAAAGCAAACAATCAAAAAATCAATACGTGTGCTTTTGTGCTTTTAAATATGCCGAGCACCGCAATAAAGCGGCATTTTTTAGAGGAGCGTCGGTATCTTTTAAGCAAACAGCTT
Source organism: Polypterus bichir lapradei (assembly GCA_026402145.1). Taxonomy (NCBI): domain Eukaryota; kingdom Metazoa; phylum Chordata; class Cladistia; order Polypteriformes; family Polypteridae; genus Polypterus; species Polypterus bichir. The sequence goes on along the minus strand of JANRMT010062842.1, from coordinate 6,848,034 downwards.
CTGTGCAAACAGCACCTCTGCTCACACTCCCTCCGTCAGGCGCAGAGAATGTCAGAGAGGGTGAGAGAGAGGCAGAGACAAGCAAACAAACACCGCGCGGGATGCATATCTTATAGCATTGAGGAGTTTTAGTTAATATGTAATACATGCTCTGATTGGGTAGCTTCTAAGCCATCTGCCAATAGCGTCCCTTGTATGAAATCAACTGGGCAAACAAACTGAGGAAGCATGTACCATAAATTAAAAGACCCATTGTCCGCAGAAATCCGCGAACCAGCAAAAAATCCGTGATATATATTTAGATATGCTTACATTTAAAATCCGCGATAGAGTGAAGCCGCGAAAGTCGAAGCGCGATATAGCGAGGGATTACTGTACAACTTAACTTTTTTAGTATTATTATCTCATTGTCTCTGATATTTCTTATTAAAAAATGTATAGCACGAGGGAGAAAGGAATTTCTGCAGTGGCTTGTAGGGGTTTTCAAAGCGGCTATCCTCCCTGCTTTACTGAAGTTCTGCGTGTAGTGGGCATCTGTCATCAGTTAGGATGGTTTCCAGTTGTTTCAACTTAGCCCTCTGACACACAACTGACAAATCATTTATGTCAGTCCCAATACCTTTAGCAAACGTCAGGTTTGGTAATCTGTTGGAACTTATTTAAATTTTGGTTTGTCAGACTACTAAACCAGGCGATGAAGCCGAAAGCGTTGACAGACTGGATCACACTGCGACAAGAGGACAACATGTGGTCCTTGCCCACTTTAAACAGACTGAATGTATGGAGGAGAAATAAGCACTGACTGCATTGAGAGATTATATTTTTGTGTAGACATGTGTCCTATCAGCGTGGAGCCATCATCATACTTGATAATGGAACAGCGATCTTTGTTTCAGATCACTTGTGTACAGTGTAAAAAGTAATGATGGTGAAACACATCCCTGGGAACTGCCTGTGTTTGAACGAATGACTTCTGAAAAAGAGTCATGTACTTTTACTGTCTGTGAATGATTTAAAAGTGTTGAATCCATAATGTAATAAATAGGTTAACATTTGTACTGTTCATTTTCTCAAAACAGTAAGTGAGGCTGGATGGTATTGAACCCTGAAGAAAAATCCAGAGCAATTGCTCGGACATATGAACCAGGGTTATTGAGAAAAGTGAAGATTGATGTAAGATAACCATTATGTGGGGAGTTTAACATGTATGGCTGCCACAATTGATGCAGCCATTTTTCTAGCTGATATGAAGGATTTTCCAAAGGTAGCATTAATAGACTCTCTCAAGAATTATTAGGTGACAGTGGTACAATAACTTGGGTTTCACCCAGTGCCTTTTAGTCCATTAATATCACTTCCTGAAGTTCCTGACATGATGTTAGAAAACCCTTAGAAAGGACAATACTACACTTGAGGCCATGCTTAACAATTTTTTTCTTTGGATTACTTTGCAGTAAGTTATGGAAATTAGAAAAACTCATTGCCAACTTTATCATCTTTGTTCTTCTTTTCCTAGGGAGGGTCACAGTAGTAACTTACAAAGTTGGGTTGAACAGACCTCCCTGTTATAGTAACTTCTCCAGACCATCTTGAGTTGCCCCTTTGTCTTGGTGTCTTGCATGTCTATCCAAGGAAGGCACCCTTACTATTCACCCAAACCACTTCAACTGGCTCCTTTTGATCTACTCCAAGATCCTCCCAAATTGCTTTGCTCCTCACTCTGTCACCGACAGCACACAATAACCCTTGTAATCTCAGTCTTCTAACCACTATCCAGAGCTTATGACTACAAATGAGAATGGAGATAAAGACAGACTGGTAAACTGAAAGCTTTGTTCATGGATCTGTCTTCTGGTTCAAGAACATAATTCTGTATAACATCCTGTAAGGGATGGACGGCAGTTTATCCTGGCCGGGATGCCCCAGTAACGGAAGGATGGGGGAAGGCAGCTTATCAAGGACACTGCCTCCCCTAGGACGATAGATGGACTGCAGTGGTGCCCTGGATGCCCGTGGAGCAACAGCAACTCCTAGTGTTACAGGGGATCCTGCTGACTACGCCACTGTAACACTAGGGTTATAGGAGAATACACAACTATCAGCTCTGCCATTGGCACACCATTCTCTTCACAGCTGAGAGCAGGTTCACACTGAGCACATATAACAGATGTGAAAGAGTCTGGAGACACCACAGTGACCGTTACGCAGGACACAACATCATCTAGCATGACCATTTTGGCAGTGGGTCAGTGATGGTCTGGGGAGGCATACCTTGGAGGGTCACACAGACCTGCACATGCTAGGCTATGGTACCCTTACTGCTGTTAGGTACCAGGATGGGATCTTCAGAACCATTATCAGACCTTTCACTGGTGCAGTGGGCCCTGGGGGTCCTCCTGGCACGGGACAATGCCCGGTCTAATGTGGCCAGAGTGTGTAGGCAGTTACTGCATGATGAAGGCATTGATGCCATTGACTGGCCAGCACGTTCCCCAGACCTGCATTCAACTGAGCACCCCTGGGACGTTATGCATTGGTGCATCTGATGCTACCAAGTAGCACCACAGACTGTCTAAGAGCTCACTGATACCCTTCAGGTATGGGAGGAGATCCCCCAGGACATCATCAGGAGCGTGCCCAAGCATTGTTGGGACAGGCACATGGGGGCCATACGCACTAATGAGTCACATTATGATTTGCTGGGATGAAATTCACACACGTTGGATCATCCAGTGATTTCAAATTTAGTCTCTGTTTTAGGTGTGATGTTGAATCCAGTCCTCAAAGGGCTGGTGATTTTGGTTTCCTCTAACCATTGTTGCATCATTTTGTTCTCACCGAATTACACAGTATTACTCAGTAAAGACTTTCCCTATACATTTCTTTTAAGGCTACGAGTTACAATTCAACTGTTAAGCACACTCTTTATGAGTTTCAGGATCCCATTACTTAACCAAAGTACAGTAAGTTAAAGCAGACTTTTCTTTTTCTAGGCACTCCCTAATCTCACTGAAGCGTCATATAAGACAACCAAGAGTGAATTTTGCTTAAAAGTGTGTGGGAACGATTAGATGGCTCTGTGAGTGTCAGATTACTAAAGCAATTCACATGAAGGCTGCACTCAAACTAGGGGAAATGATTTCAAACTGCAAAGAGCAGAGGTGCTCTCATCAACACGGTCTAACAGAGAGAAAGGTTCCGATTATGACGAACAGTCGAAAAGTCTTCTGAAAAAACAAACATACAAATGTGTGTCTTTGCACATGTTAATAATAAACATAACCTGTTTTAAAAATGAAACTAGCCAGATGCAAGGGAAAAACCGTTCTGTAACATCAGATTATACATTGGCATTGAAAGACCTCAATGGACGAGTGGTTAACATGAAGGATATGTTGTCAGGGTTGCTGTGTGTACTCTTTGCTGTTCACCATTACAATAGTGTAGGAGCAAAAGCGAGTTTGAAAGACACAGCAGCTAAGCTTGTGAAAATATGAACTGCAAAATATGCATTTGAAATAATTTGTGTCAGACCATACAAAAGGACTGACATTAAGAGAGCTGATAATGAGGAGCCACAGGGGATGCAGATTTCAAAATGACAGAATCAACAAATTACCAAACAACACAGTAAAGCTGCACAGCATCCACCTTCTGACTACGCATCTAAACAAATAGCACGTAGTATTATGCACAGATCACAATGCTTATCTAAACTTCGCTGTTATTATACCATATAGTGATGCAATAGTCAAAATGACAGAAAGACACATACAGTAAGTATCTCAAATGCATGTAGCTGCGGTGGTCTGCATTTGTGTCTATCTCCTCTATCATTGCAACGTATAAATTAATCATTAAGCTTCAGTTACCTTATGCTACTAGGCTTCTGAATACATAACAGCAGTTTTATTATTTTATTTCCTTTCAACGTCAGGTCTTTTATTCAGTTTCCTTCACTCTCTCCCTGAACCCAAACAGTTCAGTTTAGTACATGGACTACAGAAATTAAGGAGATGTGTTTCAGAAAGAAGCCCCGGTGGGTGGCAGATTTCACTACTATTCACTACAATTTTTTTTAACAGGTTGTCCCCAGACATGTATTCTTGTGTGAAAAATCATAACTGGCTCAGCAAGACAAGACACTCCCCACCCTTTACTGGCAGCAGTGGGTGGTTACAAAGACGCCAGCGTGTGTACGCAAGTGTCACAGGACATTGAGCAGGCCTTTACTTGTCCCATGTGGGTTTGGACATGCCACGCCACATCATGCATCATGCACACCGGCGCTTCCATGCACTTTAAGCAAGCTAAAATGATAAAAGCCTTTTCTTTACCTATTCTCTTAATAGTAAAACTGTACTGTCAAAGATGATTTCTTTGCAATCGGTAATGCCTGTGGATGTTCATTAACACAATCACATTTAGCTGCCAACCATTCCACTACACAGCAAAGATCATAGTCATAGGACTAAGCAACAATAGCACATACAAATGACATCGCTCAAAGTGCTTTACAGGATGAAGAAAGAGAGAAAAAAAAGACAAAATATAAGAATAAAATTAGGCAATACTAATTAACATAGAATAAAAGTAGGGTCTGATGGCCAGGGAGGACAGAAAAAAAAAAAATCTGCAGGGGTTCAGAGGCCACGAGACCACCGGCCCCCTCTAGGCATTCTACCTAACATATAAGACCTCAATCAGTCCTTATGGTATTTAGGGTTCACATGGAAGAACTTGATGATGATGGCCATGTGGACCTCTGGCCGTTAATCCATCAATGTAGGGACATCATGGTGCTTTGATCAGGTGGTGGCACATTGGTTTAGAATCGACTTTAAAATTCTGCTTTGTCACACATACACACTTAGGAAGCAGCCATCAAGTCATTAGGTGAGTGATATTTTGCGAGATGAGAGGTTGGTTATGTGCACTGATGTGTCTCTCTGTCTGCAGAAATAAAGAAGAAAAACCATAATTTACCTACTGTACCTTTCTTCCGGTCTCACAAAATGGCCACAATCTCACACCATGTAACATCTGCAACGTCAGTTCCGACCATCTCTGATGACATAACTTCTGGCCATTCCAGATGATGTCTCTTCCATTGTGTCACTTCCTTCTACCATGTTTTTTATTTTTGCTATATAAAAGCCATGATTCTCACTGTATGTGTCAATTGTGATCAATTTTTGATTTCTTTTTGACCTTATTTTCATCTTTGTCCAGCAGACAATATACAGAGACATTCTTTTTGACATTTACTTATGGCTTATTTCCCCACAGCTTACAAAGCCTTAAGTAATCTCGCTCCATCCTATACTTCAGAATGCCTTTCACCTTACACTGCAAATCGTAACCTTAGATCTTCAAATGAGTGTCTGCTTATTATTCTAGGAGCAAAACTTAAAAGAAGTGGTGAGGCCACCTTCTGCTCTTATGCACCAAAAATCTGGAATAGCTTACCAATAGAAATTCACCAGGCTGAAATGGTGGAGAACTTTAAAAAACTGCTAAAAACTCATTATTTTAGCATGGCTTTCTCATAGCTTCATGTTAGTTTAACCCTGATATTTCGTATATATATTTTATCTTTTTTTTTTTTGTGGCTCCAAAATCTGTACTAACTCCAACTTTCTCTGCTGTTCTTTTTCTGTTTTACTGTGGTGGCGATCAAGTAAGAAAATTTTGAGCCTAAAAACCTGGACCAAAGGTTATTAAGAAAAGTACAATAACAAAAACAGCATGTAACAAATGTGTGTAACACTTCTGTATTATGTAATTAACACATTTAAATGAACAAATCCAAAAAACATAATTTAAAATATTCCTTTTGCAGTGACAGCTTGGACTACCATATATACTCACGTATGAGTCGGGTCTTGAAACCCGAAAAATCGATCATAAAATGAGAACCTGACTTATTTGCCCGTTCAAAAATGCAACACTTACATTTTTTTTTTTTAATCTTCTTGCCTCCTCCAATCTCACATTAGTTTCTCAGACACATTGAATTTTGATGCAGCAGCGCAAATACCAATTTCTTTCGCTACTTCAACAATGTTTAATTAAAACCAGCATCATATTTTCTACTGATTGAACGCTCCATTGTAGATAAGGGATGCTCTTACGATAAAAATGTATGAGGGTGTGAGATACAAAAAACACAAATCAGTGCAAATGTTGCTTCAGAATAGTTCAGGTATTACTGTGTGGTCACGTAGGCACAATACAAAGAAACAAAAGGTTGTGTGCTCCGTGGTTACTCTCTCAGGTAGGCGTTAGCATATCATAATCTCTTGGACCAACAGCATGAATTTTCTGAATTTGACTTATACGACCGACATTATAAAGTAAATTCAACTCCTGACTAATGAGCTATTTGAGCTCAATATAAATAGTCTCTTCAGCATATAAAAGAAACTGGATATTATGGTGTTCAATGTAAATTTGCCTATTTCTGCATTTATCCACCATTTTTTTTGATGTTACTGATTGTTTAGTCTTAGTGGAGTTCTATCTCTTGTGGACGCGGCCCGGGCACAGACAGGCAGACATGTTGTAATCCACCACCACACGTTTATTTGACAAACTATTTACAATATTCAGTGCACACACAAACCCCCCAAAGTCCTGGCCAAATAACACCTTGCCTTTCTTCGGGCCGCCTCCTCTCTCTCTTCTCCTGCCTTGTCCTGCTTCCACCTGACTCTAGCCTCGAATGAAGGAAGACGGCCCCTTTTATCTCATCCCGGATGAGCTCCAGGTGTGTCCTGGCATTCCCCCCTGGACACGCCCCAGTGTGGCGGAAATGCCGGCTGTTCTCCAGGAAGCTCTCCGGGTGTCCCTTCTCTTCTCCCCCCCCCCAGCACTTCCTGGTGTGGCGGAAGTGCTGAGGTCCAGGGTCCCCAAGGCATTGGGGCGCCCCCTGGCGGTGACCACGGGTCCCTACAGGGTTGGGCTTCCAAGCCCTCTACCCGTGGCCCCCAAAGCAACCAGGAAGGCAGCCCCCCACGTGATCCAGGGTGGGCATTGACCCTCTTCCGGTCCCTCAAGGCGTCCCGGCTGGGTCGTTGCCCCTGGCATCCCTGACACTCTACTTTCCCCTTTTTGCCTCAAATCTCACAGACCTAACACTGTTTATAAGATATTGTAGTATATAACCTCTCCCCACCTTCCCTTCTACATTTATAACCTCAGGCAATTAGGTGTAGTAAAAGACAAGCAGGAGTTAAGTTACACTTTAAATAATGTATTATTGATAATATTCATTAATAATAACAATAAGCAAAGTACAAGTGAACACTGGCAAGCATACAAGCTGAGATACTTCTTCATGGTGATGTTTGCAAGAGAGGTAGGGAGGCGTGTTACAGAATGGCCTCTGATTCAGGCCAACTCCAAATAGCCATACTTCAGACCAATGGGGCACACAATGCCTTTCACACCTACCCCCAAAACCATTTGCTCAGCTGATGCTTGCCAGCTCGGTAGATTGGCTTTCCTGTGGGGGTTGATTGAGAGAGCCCTGCAGAGAAACGCTTGTTAAACTTGTTTTAGGCACTTCCCCCAACCCTGTCGTAAAATTACAAAGACTCAGTCCTAAAAATGGAGGGGGGGTGGAGTGGGGGATGAGATTCTTAACCATCCAACCACTGCTGTTCTTATCAATAACATAACACTAATATTACTCCTCCCAGATCTGAACCAGGGCAACACTGAGCTCCTGGACAGTCTCAGGTGCAACCTGGCGGCGTCAGATGGACTGAAACATAATGTCCCAGAGGTTCTACTGGATTGAGGTCGGGCGAGTGAGTGTGGGGGCCAGTCAATGGTATCAATTCCTTCATCCTCCAGGAACTTCCTGCATACTCTCGCCACATGAGGCCAGGCATTGTCGTGCACCAGGAGGAACCCAGGACCCACTGCACCAGCATAGGGTCTGGTGATGGGTCCAAGAATTTCATCCCGATACCTAATGGCAGTCAAGGTGCAGTCGTCTAGCCTGTAGAAGTCTGTGTGTCCCTCCATGGATATGCCTTCTCAGACCATCACTGACCCACCACCAAATCGGTCATGCTGAATGATGTTACAGGCAGAATAACATTCTCCACGGCTTCTCTAGACCCTTTCACGTCTGTCACATGTGCTCAGGATGAACTTGCTCTCATCTGTGAAAAGCACAGGGCGCCATCCTGGTATTCTATGGCAAATGCCAATCGAGCTCCACAGTGTCGGGCAGTGAGCACAAGGCCCACTACAGGATGTTGGGCCCTTAGGCCACCCTCATAAAGACTGTTTCTGATTGTTTAGTCAGAGACATTCACACCAGTGGCCTGCTGGAGGTCATTTTGTAGGGCTCTGGCAGTGTTCATCCTGTTCCTCCTTACCCAAAGGGGCAGATACCGGCCCTGCTGATGGGTTAAGGACCTTCTACGTGCCTGTCCAGCTCTTCTAGTTTAACTGTCTTCTGGAATTTCCTCCATGCCCTTGAGACTGTGCTGGGAGACACAGAAAACCTACTGGCAATGGCACATATTGATGTGCCATCCTGGAGAAGTTGGACTACCTGTGCAACCTCTGTAGGGTCCAGGTATTGCCTCATGCTACCAGTAGTGACACTGACCATAGCCAAATGCAAAACTAGTGAAACAACACTCAGAAAAGCTGAGAAGGGAAAAATGTCAGTGGCCTCCACCTGTTAATCCACTCCTGTTTTGGGGGTCGTCTCATTGTAGCCCCTCTAGTGCACCAAAGCAGCTGAAACTGATTAACAACCCCATCTACTACTTAACTGATCAGATCAATATCCCAGAAGTTTCACTGACTTAATGCTTTACTCCAATTAAAAAAGGTTCCTTTAATTTTTTTAAGCAGTACATAAATCCAAAATGTTCTTTGAAGCTGATAGTCGTTAACTACATATACATTGGCACCCTTACAATGTTAAATACCAGGTAGCAAGAAATGAAGATTTCATCCCCTAAACACAGATCAGAAAACTCTGATTTATCCCCATTAGTATTAACGTTTAAATGTTCCAGTGAAAGTTTGTTTGGGTTGCAAGGAACAGCTAATCAGAATTTGACTCACTGCTGTTTATTTCAGAATTCTTCCTACACATCCTCAGAATTTGACTGCTTCCAAACTGCAATTCTTCGTTGCCTCTTTACTACAGGAAGAAGCATAATATTCACAACAATCTATTCTGCATTATTCCATGAAGTAGATGTCTTGTATACAAATTGTACCAATTTTGTAATCTTGCATGGAAAAACAGGAATTTCTCACAAGATCAAATAAAGCAATAGCATGTCATAAATTAAATTTAAAAACTCATCTTCATAATTTAACTTAGCAAAATCAGAATCTGTGCAATTAGCAAAAAGGTTAACAAGGAGTTGTTATAATGCAGCTACTCAATATCCCTCCATTGTAATGTTTTGTACTGAAGCAAATAATTAGCTGACAATACAAAGCATGTAAATCCAGAATTAGAATAAAAGCAGCAGCATTCTTCTATAGATGAACATCTGTATAGATACACACCAAGTGACTCATGAGCTTCTCTTCATTTTCCTTCTTTTCTTTCACTTTTTCTTCTATCTCTCAGCTGAAAGTTTGTTTATCCTGGAAGTTCAAAGATGGTTCATCAGAATTTTAAGTTTAATTTTCCTCTGCCTGTATACAAAGGATGATTTGTGAAAATCATCTCATAGGAAATACTTCTAAATGCATTAAGAAATACAGTAAAATAAGATTTGCAGAATCAAATTTTTCCCCTCTGCCTTCTGTAACCTAATGAAATGTATGCTGATATATCCTCAGTTGCTTTTAAATGTAGAACATTTATACAGAGACAAGCATATCAACATTATAAATATGGGAAGAACAAGGTGGGACCAGCCTCACCATGGGTCATCTGATTACTGGTAACAAAATGATGACATGTGTAAATTTAGATGATATCAGACTTAAGCAGATTGCAGTGTAACCAACACGCAGATGGACCCATACTCAATTACCAGCTGAGGTGCTGGGGTTTAAAAATTCTCCAAATACTGTGCAAGTATACATGGCAGTGTGTGTGTGTGTGTAAATGGGTCTATGAGGACAGCTTCCCCATGCTGGAATTACTCCTGCTTTGGTACTAGCTGCCTGTGAGTATATAATAAAGAAAGCAGAATTGAAGGGAAATGAATGAGACCGACACCCATGATATTAGACTCTACTTACCTTATGTGTTATGCTTTGAAATTAAGACTAACAAATAAAAGTTAAAAAAAATCTAACTTCAAAACACCCACATTTCATGGTGCTAACCACAAAGAAGTATTCTGTCTTTACATTATGCAGTTTTACACACTGAAGTGGATATACAAAGACTGATACTCTATTTTGTGCTTTCATGCTACGTGAAAAATATGCTTTCTCACAGCCACCTCCAAGTGCTTAAGGCTATTAATGTTGATTTATCTTCCTGAAAGACTCTACTGTCAAAGAAAAGGAAAGAAGCATATTGTCAGAAGAAGAAATTTATAATGCAGCAGGAACACAGAAGCATGGGAATGTTTCTTATTTGTTGCTGAGTTCTTTGCATTTCAGTAGTAACCAGGTGACTTGGTTTGAAGAAAAGGTCCAAAGCTTGGACAGCTGGATGAATGCCCAGCTGCAAAGTTAGCATGTTCTGACTGTGTACTTGTGAGTTTTTATCTCGGTCCTTCTGGTTTCCTTCCACATCCTAAAGATGTGCATTCAGAGACTGAATATTGAACCAGTGAGTGTAGACATGTGCATGAGAGCTCCATCTGATGACTTTTCATTTACATTTTGCTAAATTAAAACCTCTGCTGATTTAATCTCTCTTCATAATAAAACTATAGCACACATGCTGGAAGAGGAACTTAAGATACAGTAGGTGCAGTCTTTTTAAATATTTTTGTCAATAGAACTGTCATATTACAATAAAAACAGTTTGTTTCCTTAAAATGGCAAGACATTTAACTTGTTCGATATACAGTGGTGTGAAAAACTATTTGCCCCCTTCCTGATTTCTGATTCTTTTGCATGTTTGTCACACAAAATGTTTCTGATCATCAAACAC
>JANRMT010062842.1:6822868-6836917 GCA_026402145.1 Polypterus bichir lapradei | reverse complement strand
AAAAACTGCATTTTGTGTTTACTTGTGTTATATTTGACTAATGGTTAAATGTGTTTGATGATCAGAAACATTTTGTGTGACAAACATGCAAAAGAATAAGAAATCAGAAAGGGGGCAAATAGTTTTTTACACCACTGTACTAACGAAAGCTAAGGCTCATAACTTTGATCTTGTTTAAGACTAGCATGCCCTGTAAACTGCATTAGCTCCTGATAGCTTTTATAAAAAGCATTAATCTCAATTCATCAAAATAGTCTAGGCGCTTAAAGGTCCAAACGTCTTCTTCCAAACAGTTAGCCTAGATAATACAACATTAAAAACTGGGCTCTCGTATTCAAGAAGCAAAGGTGAGCACAATAAAAAAAAAATATATATATATATATATATATATTTTTATATTTATTAGTCTTTCCAGGAATAGCAATAGATAATGTCACAAAAGCTCAAACTCCTTTAGTTTCATGGGATTTAACTGTGCCATTCTTTTCTGGAGTACTTGCTTGAAGGTCTAGCAGCTTTTGTCTGTGATGTTCCTGCTTTTCCTGGAAAGCCTGTTCATCTAAAGAATGTCTTATTGTAGTTTTCAGTTCTTCAATGCCAAAGCCATTAGATGCTGACACAGGAATAATGTGGCTAAACTTAAGAAGACTTTTGGGAATCATATCTTCAGGTAGCAAATGCACAACATCTGTTGAAAAAAAATAACTATTAATAAATGTCTCTGTACAAAACACAGTCAGGCAATATTATATAAAATTTAAATACAAAGAAATATTGTACAAAATTTTATCCATTCGTCCCTGCTATTTTTGAACAAACTTATCAAAACATGAGGGACTTGGGGAGCCAGTCAGTCAGGCAAAGCCCACACTCAGTTATGTAGCTGCTTTTCGTTCATAGAGGGAGCAGTATGGCATCATAAAAACAACCTAACATGCATACCATTACATTAGATGGACTTTCAACCAATGAATTATCTTCAACCTAAGACCTCAATTCCAGTGATTTGCATTTCCTGACACATTTTTAAATCACAGGGTCAGTTACGTACCTTCGGTTTTAATAGTGTTTCGTAACTTTTTTTTTGTTATAATTAATCTACTATACATTGTAATGGCCAATAAACTTATGCATGTGGTGCTGGAATTGTCACAAAAAAAATTTAAATTACTAAACATGTACGAAACGGCGAAAGTGCTTCAATTATTGCTCAGTTTACGGAATATGAAGAAAAACAGTGACTGATATAAAGCATGATGCCGACAAAATTGAAAAAGTGTCTGTTAAAGTTATTCTGTGTTGTAATTTTCTTATTAAATTCTGTTATATTATGTTTTGTTGCAGGCAGCTTGTGATGCGCTGTGCAGGAGCAGAAAAGGTGGAATGAATACTGTAAGTGATGGGACTGGCTGAAGGGGTTTTGCTCTGTAAGTGGAGGACACGTCTCTTAGGAGATGAGTGACAGGAGAAGTTAGGAGGAAAAGGAAGGTGCAGTGGAAGGAAGTTTTGAGTAGGGAGTCAGGAGACAATAAGCAGGAGTGTTGGCAGTATAGAGACAAAAAACGTAACTGGCAAGAGATAAATTAACTGGTAAGGAAAGCTTTGTTTATTATTTTGGAGGTGTGCTCCATAACCCAAATAAGACAGGGCACTGTTTGTTACAGAGTGAAGACTCCAAGTAAAACAAAGAAAATTCCAGTACCTCTCAGTTGTATTTGTTTATTAGGCTGGTCGTTAAAATATTACATGAATTAATTTTGTTAATACTATATTTTGTTAATATAGTTTTTTTTGTAAATAAATTCAACTATTTGCTAAACTAATCTACTGTGTATTATTTTTAAAGTAGTTGTCCTATTATCCGTCTTTCGCTTATCCGTAACGGCCTCAGTCCCAACTCCTGATGGATAATCGAGGTTTTGCTATAAGTGCTAAATAGACAACATGATTAACCACTTACTAATGACTACAACACATAAAAATTAACAGTGCCTCGGTTAACTGGCAGCAACATGATGTGTTCTATTCTTCAGCAGAACCCAGAGACTTAACTACATACAATAGAAATTAGTTACATAGCAACTCTGTGCATTAATATAGGGAAAAAAAAAAAAAAACACAACAAACGACGAATGAATTCACAAGGGTTTCTTCTTTGTAAAATACCAGCAGATCTACTGCATAAGACAGATAGAAACAGACCCACAGGATGATGTGCACACCCTTCAGCTTTTCTGTTTGTGCATATGAAATATCAATAATTCACCTTTGCAAGTATAAACTAGCCTTTCAAATGCCATTCACCCAATACTATGAATGTTAGAAATTTTAGTGCAGACAGTGCAAGGCTTTCAAAGATTGTACATATTTATAGGCATTCAGGAAGGTGTGATTATATTCAGGCTTTTGAACATTTTTAATATTTGTATCAAGTTAAGTTGGGGAGCATGCACTGGTACAGTGCGTTGCTGCACCCACTACACGGCGAAACGACTCGGGATCCCAGTTTGCAACCCCCCAGGCAGACACGCGGTCCAGTCCCACCCTCCAGAAATGACCCTCTATCTGCCGCAGCCAGGTGTTACGTGGGCGAACCCTTGGCCTGATCCAGTCACTCGGGTCCCCAACAATGAACATCTTACGAGCTGGATCACCCTCAGGGAAACGCGCCACATGACCGTAGTGCCCTAACTGATGCTCCCTCACAATGCAGGTAGTGTGCCTCATTTGCGACTCCATGAGCAACCGCTCATTCGACTCAAAGTCGAACCAACAGTACCCAAGGATTTTCCGGAGAGACACAGTACCAAAGGAGTCCATTCTTCGTCTCAGGTCACTGGATAGCGTCCATGTCTCGCAACCATATAACAAGACAGGAAGCACCAAGACTCTAAAGACTTCGACCTTTGTCCATTTGCATAGATATCAGAAGTGCCACACACCCCCTTCAAGTGACCTCATGACCCCCCCATGCTCTCCCAATCCATCTACTGACTTCATAGGAAGAGTCACAAGAGACATGAATTCACTGCCAAGGTAAGTAAATCTCTCAATAAGGTCAACACTCTCTCCCCAAACAGACACACTGCTGATGGCTGTGCCCAAGAGGTCATTAAAGGCCTTTATTTGTATCAACAGAGGAAAATATTAAAAGTTTTTAATTACACCATACATTGTACAATAAATTGAAACAACAGAAAGTTATATACCTTGTGGATGCTTTAGTTGGTCTAAAAGATCTTTCAGTTTTAACTCTGCATCTGGCAGATCCATTTTGTTCACAACAAGGAGGGAAGGTTTTGAAAGGAGATCTTCTTTATACAGTTCTATCTCCTAAACACAGGCATGTGTTAAATGATTAAAGACTAGTTACTAAAATACAATAAATGAACATATGTTCTTTAGAAAATCTACACAAAATTAATTTCCCACAGGTTAAATAAAAGGGGCAGAATTTTTTCTCTTGAAACATAAGGCAAGATGAATATGAATGCAACCCCTTAAATTTGTACTTTCTACTTACAAACAGTATGTACTGTATTGAAATTCTTGTAACTCACTTACCATAAGCAAAAAGCAACAATAAATGAAACAAAATATAAAATGACAAAAATGAAGGGTTTTGGATTGGCACAAGGAGACATCTATCATACGCAAATCTATGACACTATGCAATGTTCCAAAAAAAAAATTATATAAATATATATTTATATATATATATATATATATATATATATATATATTTAAAAAAATGTCAATATAAAGAAACAATATGCAATGCAAAAATACACCCTTTGAAAAGCAAATTACAATGATGACAGACAACAAACCAGTCATTCTGTTTATTAGCCATTTATGACAGGCATCCTACATCTGGGGTGTGCATTAAATTGGTGATGATGCCTACCATATCATAAATTTGAGACCAGTTCATGTCTGTGGAGTCTGGAAATCTTACACGTGGGCTTTTATTTAGTAGATGCTTTTGTATTGTGTAATCACATTTGACAGTTTGTCAACAAGTTTAAGTCATTCATAGTATTATCGTGCAAATTGTCTTTGAAGATGCATTTTTTTGGACTATTGACTACTGAAAACTAGTGAATGTTCTATTTACGTGAGAACCTTAAATCCAAAGAGGACTGTTTCATTTATGTTAGGTAGAATGCCCAGAGGGGACTGGGCGGTCTCGTGGTCTGGAATCCCTACAGATTTTATTTTTTTTTTTCTCCAGCCGTCTGGAGTTTTTTTTTTGTTTTTTCTGCCCCCCCTGGCCATTGAAACTTACTCTTATTCGATGTTAATTAATGCTGATTTATTTTGTTTTCGTATTGTGTTTTTTATTTTTCTATTCTTTATTATGTAAAGCACTTTGAGCTACTGTTTGTATGAATATGTGCTATATAAATAAATGTTGTTGTTGTTGCTAAGTATGAAATATTACTCAAGCTGAGCACTTCTCTAAAATAAATAAAATAAAAAAAAAAACTTACTATAAATATACACAAGGAAATTTAAATGCTTCATCTGGATTCAATCTTCTTACATGATTTACATGAAATTATTTTTAATTTCTTGAAATATACTAATTTTGTCACTATGGCTCTTTTTGTGCAGTAAATGATGTTCTATTAAAAGATATACTGTTACTTAAAGTAACAGTAAAAAAAAATCCTCTTTATGAAATACAATTAAGTTAAAAATTGATATGGACTACTTGTGCATCAGCTAAAAATGTCTTTGTGTACTGCCGATCTAGATTTGGGGATTACTGTTCATTTTTCATTCCTGAAAATCTTTCTCTCCCCAATTCTGTCGCTCTCTCTTTTTTTCACTCAACCTAATGGTAAGGTTTTATGGCTTACACATATACAATTTAAAAAGGGGGGATTTTTTTTTTAATCTTCAAATTCAGACATATTCATGGTATAAATGATAGACTGTTTTTCTAAATCCTACAAAAAAGCAAAAAAAAAATCTCCCCCTCTATGTTACAGTCGAACCTGAACTCTAGAATTGCTATCAAAGTACAATTGGAACTGCGCCATTCATGAAAGAAGAAACAAGTAACTGACTTTTGTCTGTGCTTATGTGCCGACAACTGGAGAGAGTGCTGAGGAGAGTGCTGGAAGGTGCTCCTACTGACGACTCTACACAAGTGAGCTTTAAAGTCCCTTAGTAGAACTATAAATACACTGAGATCTGGAAGAGGTGATTGGCAGGAACAGCCTACCCAAACTAAACTAAAGTGGTGTTTGGTTACTGGACTTCTGTTCTAGTCACAGTTTGTCCATAACGAACACCATTATTGAGCATAAGGGTGTTCACAAGTAAACTTGTCCCTAGTCCCTCTTCCTAGGCCATAGGTCAGTGATAAATTTCGCAGTCATGTCATCAGATCCAACACTGTATGTCTTGGTATGGGGTAAAGTGGGTCTGTGGTTCAGAAAAGAGGGTAATTTTTAAAAATAAATAATTAATTGGCCATCTCATTCTGGGTGTGGGCGCTCACAAAGCTGTGGGGAGCTAGTGGAGTAACTGGGACGAGACTCTCCAGCACATCAAGATGCAATCTAACTCAATTGCTTCATCTGCTTCTTGTGGTGTGCGATTGAGATGCTGTGCCCACCGAGCCTTATAAGAACGAGCCAGCACAAGAAAGGGAGGGAATAAATAAATAAATACATATATACATACATACATAAAAGACCGACCAGAAAGAAAAATGGAGAGAGAGAGGGCAGTAAGCAGAGAGAGCCAGTGCAAGTGAGTGAATGAGAGGTGAAGAATGCATACAGCTGGGAGGAAAGCCCCATGAACAGCGTGTCAATGGTATTCGGGGGCTGGTGGCCACTCCAGCTGGGTGAACTGAGAGCTGGAGTGCCTGAAAAGCAGCTCGCTTGTAGTGACTTGCCAGAGAGAGGCAAGGGGAGTGAGAGGCTGAGAGTGGCATTCTGCAGATGGTGCAATGGACCACAGGGACGCAAGCCTATCAGTGGGAGTCGGAGGCTTGATGGTGTGCCCTGTATGGAGCCAGAGGGGGCTACAAGGGGCCAGAGCCTAGAAGCAGCACTGAAGGTGGGCTGAACTACTTGGTAGGCACCTCCTTAGCTGTAAGTGCCCATACTGGGTTAAGCTAAGTATTAAAGGACTGCACCAGGGCTCATGGTTTTAAGGACAGTTTCCTGCCTGTGTTTTAACCTCACTTCTAAGGGATCATTTATGGATTGTTTTTAATTTCCACTTTCACATTTATGGATTATTTATTTAACTAAGCACTGTGCTTTTAGAACATTGTTTGGACTTGCTTTAATAAAAGCACTGAGCACTTTACACCTTCTCCTTGCTTTGTGCGAGTGTCTTCATTTGGTGGTTCAACCCTTGGAAACATGTAGTGGGTTCAAGAGGCTCCTGGTGGGACTCGGTAGTGTGGAGCCAACCCACACTATCACACTTGGACATTCAGGTGAAGAGAGTGGCTGAGCTACCAATTGATCACTACCTGGTTATAAAGTTGGATCAGATGGCAGGGAAGACGCTGGACAGACCAGGCAGGCCTAAATGTATATTGAGGGTGTGGTGGGACTGTCTGGCAGAAGCACCCATCTGGGAGATCTTCAGTTCACACCTCCAGATGAATTTCTTTTGCATTCCACAGAAGACTAGAAACACTGAACTTACAGCTGTATAGAGTTGTGGATGTAACGTCATTGATGCCTCTAATGGCAGTAATCGCCAAACTCAGTGGTGAACACTTGTAGAAGTCACCGAGAGGGCATGTTCCCACTTTTGGAGGAGTCACACTCCTTAGCCTCCCCGGAAAGGCCTATGTAATGGTTCTGGAAAAGAGTTGCTTGACAAGCCTTCGATTCAGCAGGAACAATGCTGATTTCATTCCAGCTGCTGAACAGTGAACTAGCTTTTTTTTCTCCAGGATGGGTCCTTAAGAGGATGCCCCACAATTGTACATATGCTTTGTGGAGATGAAAAAGGTTTTGCTTCTGGAGTAAAGGGTACAAAGCCTGCTGTTCCGGGCTGTACAGTCGCTGTACAATTACAGTGAAAGTTTAGAATGCATTGCCTGCAGTAAGTCAGACTCCACTAGGGTTGCCTTTGTCACCAGTTCCATTCATGATATTTATGAACAGAACTTCAAAGTGCAGCCATGGAGTGGACAGTGTCCAGTTCAGTGATCTCAGGATCATATCTCTTCTTTTTGTGGAAGATGTGGTCCTGTTGGCTTTATTGAGCTGCAATCCTAGAGATATACTGGGCAATTTTCAGCCAAGTATGAAGTAGCTTGGGAGGAGGATAAGCACCTCAAGTCCAAGGTTATGGTTCTCTGGCAGAAAAAGTTGGAGTGTCTTGTTCAGGTTGGGGATGGAATGTTGCCTCAAATGGAAGAGTTTAAAGATCTCGGGATATAGATCACAAGTGAATGATAAGGAGGACGGGAGATCAACAGACAGATCGTAAAGGCATCCACGTCATGCAGATATTGCACCAGTGATTGAAGTGAAGAGGGAGAGGAGTCAAAAGGCTATGCTTTCCAATTTACTGGTTCATCTACATTCCTATCCTGTCTTATGGTCACAAGCATGAAAGAAGTGCATCACAGATTTAAGTGCCAGAAATGAGTTTCCTTTGCAAGGTGAGAAGCGTACATATTTGGGAGGAGGTCAAATTAGAGCTGCTGCTCCTCTGCATTGAAAGGAGCCAGTTGTGGTGGTTTGGACATCTGATCAGGATGCCTCCTGGATGTCAAACCAGGATGAGACCACGAGCACACCCAGGACACACTGGAGAGTTAAAGTCTCTCAGCTGGCTTGGGAACGGCTTGGTATTTCCCTTGGAGGCGTGAGGGCATCTTTGCTTAGACTGCTGCCCCCATGGACCAGGCAATCAGCAGACAATTGGCAGAAAATAAATGGATGAGACCTTCCAACGAGTATGGATCTTGTTTTTACATTCGCCACATACAGTCAAAAATGTGTACTGGTGCTACATGATTTCTGTCATTTGCTTGGTGTGTTCAATAGTTTGTTAGTTGTTGTCATTTTACATAACTGTGAGTTGTTCCATGTCTAAAAGTAATCACTCAATGAAACACTAAGATGACAAATAATTATAGCTGCTGACCCTTTGAGGTGGAAGCTTCCTGTTTATGATGAACGTTAGCATTGCTGATAAAATTCTAGTAATCAACTCACAGTTCTACAGAAAAGCATTTTCTCCGAGTTTTACCTGGAAAATTTTTCACATCTGCCGAGATTTTATTTTTTTTCTGGCTCATTCACATTCATGCCATCATTTCAGTCTTCTTTTCTGCATTCCCTTTATTTCAAGGATGTAGACAGGCTTCAGTACTTAACAATATTTTAGTTGATGCTCCATCCCTGCCTTTGTGTGTGTTTGGTTTATGATTTTGTTTGTTTTTATGCTTTGTTTATAATGTTTATTTGGCAGGGAATTAAGGGAGTGTCATTTTCTAGTGTATGCAAATATTTGTTTTTGTTTATTAACTCACTGTATATTTTGGGCACCTTCTATAATTTATGTTCATATTCATCTTTATATTTTGTTACTTACAGTCTTTGAACTATAGAATCGGGGACAGAGTTTAGGAAATCTGTTGTAAGCAGAGTACTATGTTGACTTGGCCTAGCCAGAGTTTATTCCAGGCCATGGGCCTAAAGTGTAGCAACCAGTCTAGGCATTTTTCAACCAGTCATTACAAACTGAAATGATAAGCAATAATGGTCTTCTGAACACATTCTTTAAAATGAGTCATAAAAGTTCTACCAGGATTTTCAAGATTTTAAAATTTTTATCTTCGATTTTCCTGTACAGCATTCAGTTTTCTAATAAACAACATTTCCATTACCAATATGTCTGTATTTTTCACTGTGTTAAATGGCTACACACACATTTGCTTCCATGTGCTTTACTTTCTTATTTACATGAAAACCCTCCCTAGTTTTAAGGCTTCTTCACATTTGCATTGATTCCCTGTAGACCCCATTTTAAACCATAAGCATAGGCACTCTATTTTTTTTTTTTTTAATTTATGAAACTACCTCACTTAAGAACATAAGTACCTTCTGCAAACTGCTGCATACCATTATAGTGAAAAAATAACTTCAATGTGAAAAATACATAACGTATCCTTTATGAGAATTATTTTAACTTTCAGGCAAGAGTTTTGATTAATTCAGAATCATGTAACTACTGGGACAATAGGATGCAGTATATACTATGTGCCATAAAGAAACTGTGCACGTAAAATGGTATTGTCAGAAAATTTATCAATACTGCTGAATCCTAAATAACCTGGAAACATGGTCATAACAGAATACTTTGCTATCCTTCTCACATTCTGACGTTTTATAAGATAATGTGCTTTAATTAATTCCTTTTTTTATTGACTATGACTTATAATAAATATTATACTTATAATTACAATAAATTGAGAAAACAATATTTATTAATGACAGTGGTAATAACCCTTAAATTATAAACACGGTTTATAAAGTAAAATGATTATTTTATCATTGTGCTACACTTGTTACTTGGGCAAATGTGTGGTAATCTTAAACATGTCATAAATAATTTAGTAACTTTAAAGTCAAAATATAAACAGCTTGTCAATGTACCATCCCAACAATAAACACACAGACTTAAACTTCGTATATCCTTGTTCATATCATTTACACTATAAGAAAGCAATTATTTACATATACATTGTTTTATTTTCAACATTTAATTCAATGCATTTCCCTAGCTATTACATCATCTACATTACCTTTGTTAACAGCATCACTGTTTCAAAGACTGTTCTGAATTGTGTCTTGTAAGAGAGCTGAAATCCATTAATGTCAACCTAAAAACAAAAACAGAAAGTGATACAGTATATGTAGGCATATGTCTCAGGTGCCTATAAAATGTATTCACATTTTTGGTTATACACAGTTTATTAAATTTGGCATTTTCATACTTAACAGAAAAAATGATAAGTTAATATGACACACCTAAATCATCACTGGTGCAGCCAATTCATTTTACAAGTCACATAATTAGTTAAATGGAGATCACCTGTCTGCAGTCAATGGGTTTCAATTGACATTAGTATAAATGTACCACATCTTCAAGGTTCAACTTGAGGTAGTAACATGGCCTAACCTGGGAGATGGGAGTAGATTCATACCTGGTGGCATGGATCGTGGACTATCTTACAGACAGACCTCAGTATGTGCGTCTCGGGAACTGCAGGTCTGACACTGTGGTCAGCAGCACAGGAGCGCCGCAGGGTACTGTACTTTCTTCAGTCCTGTTCAACCTATATACATCAGACTTCCAATACAGCTCGGAGTCCTGCCACGTGTAAAAGTTCGCTGACGGCACTGCTATCGTGGGCTGCATCAGGAGTGGGCAGGAGGAGGAGTATAGGAAGTTAATCAAGGACTTTGTTAAATGGTGCGACTCAAACCACTTGCACCTGAACACCAGCAAGACCAAGGAACTGGTGGCAGATTTTAGGAGGCCCAGGCCCCTCATGGACCCCGTGATCATCAGAGGAGACTGTGTGCAGAAGGTACAGACCTATATATACCTGGGAGTGCAGCTGGATGATAAATTGGACTGGACTGCCAATACTGATGCTCTGTGTAAGAAAGGTCAGAGCCGACTATACTACCTTAGAATGCTGGCGTCCTTCAACATCTGCAATATGATGCTGCAGATGTTCGACCAGACGGTTGTGGCAAGCGCCCTCTTCTACGCGGTGGTGTGCTGGGGAGGCAGCATAAAGAAGAAGGACGCCTCACACCTGGACAAACTTGTGAGGAAGGCAGGCTCTATTGTAGGAATGAAGCTGGACAGTTTAACATCGGTGGCAGAGCAACAGGCGTTGAACAGGCTCCTGTCAGTCATGGAGAATCCACTGCATCCACTGAACAGTGTCATCTCCAGGCTGAGGAGCAGCTTCAGCGACAGATTGCTGTCACTATCCTGCTCCACTGACAGACTGAGGAGATCGTTCCTCCCCCATACTATACGACTCTTCAATTCCACTGGGGGTGGGGGGTAAACGTTAACATTATTTAAAGTTATTGTCTGTTTTTACCTGCATTTTTATTACTCTTTAATTTAATATTGTTTTTTGTATCAGTATGCTGCTGCTGGATTATGTGAATTTCCCCTTAGGATTTAATAAAGTATCTATCTATCTATCTAACCTACGCAATAAAGACAAAAGAACATTCCAAGCAACTCAGTGAAAGGATGATTGAAAAACACAAGTCAGGGAATAGATACAAGTAACTGAATATCCCTTGGAGTATAGTTTAATCAATCATTCAGAAATGGTAAGAGTGTTGCACTGCTGTAAATCCTGCCTAGAGTAGGCCATCCACAAAAGCTGAGTGACAATGCCAGAAGATGACTAGTCAAGGAAGCCACCAAGAGACATACTAGAACTCTGAGGGAGCTGCAAGCTACAGTGGCTCAGGCTGGAGAAATTATGCATGTAACAGCAGTTGTCACAGCTTTATAAGAGCTCTATGAGAGAATGGCAAAGAAAAAGCCACTGAAGAAAAAACATGCATAACATCTCAGCTATAGTGTGCCAGAGGGCACATGGGAGACTCTGAAGTCAGCTGGAAGAAAGTTTTATAGCCTAATGAGACTAAAATTAAGCTTTATTGACAAACAAAACATCATGTTTTTCATAAGCCAAACACTGAACATCATCATAAGCACACCAACCCCACATTGAAGCATGGTGGTGGCAGTTTCTTGTTATGTGGCTACTTCTCTGCAGCAGACCCTGAAAGGCTTGTGATGGCTGTGTTTTACCAAGCCTTTGTAATTTCACCCGATAAAAATAGAATGTCTGACTGGCAGCACATGACCAATGCAAGGTTTTGGTTCTCTCTAGATTTAGCGATTTATGGGTTATTAGCTTAGTAATTACAGAGTACAGCCAAGAATACATTTCATACAGCCAACAAGTACTCCTGGATAATGGATCTCAAGGTACAGGCAGTGTTTTTGAAATTGTTCAGTTCCCATACTATATCAACAGGGCGTACCGTATGAGTTTTTCTAAGAGTTTTTGCATGATGGTAGCAACAAGACCATAAACAGGGAAAACGTGGAGTAGTCAGAGCTAATCTGAAGTTAAACCTTCATCAACCATCATAATGGATGGAACATAATGGATGAGCTTTGATTTTGGATCGCATCACAAAAAAGGATTATGGATTGAACGATCATGATTATATAGAAACTTGGCATAACATCACCACTTAAAACATAATTGAACTAGACAGCCACAGCATCTTCAGTATGGGCAGGATGACAAATAGCTCTGGAAAGTCCAAATGTGGAGTGAGAAGCTCTATGTAAACAAAGCCTGATGTACAGACATAGTCATTGTTCTGTCAATCTGGAATGAGCTTCACCATGATGACGGGTCTCATGCAATCTCCAGCAGTGATGCATGTTCTGCACAAAGTAGGGTGAATGTAAACAAGGCTACAGGACGCAATGGAAGAGCTGGCTGTGTGTTCAGTGCTTCTGCTGGGCAGCTAGCTAAGGCCTTCACTGACATTTTCAACCTGTCCCTTGCCCAGACAGTTGTTCCTTCTTGCTGATAGGCATCAAACATCATGTCTTTACCAAAACTATCCGATGCACTTGCCTTGAATGATTCTGTCCTGCTGTATTCTCCCCAATTATTGTGACATGTTTTGAGAAGCTGTTCCTAGACCATCTCAAAGGTTATCTCTTCCCCATCCCCAAAGCAGCTGTACTACTTGAGTGGGCACAGCTTAGAGGCATACTTAGGATGTGCAAATTACAAGAAGCAGGTTCTGTCTCTCAGGCAAATGAACAGTTGCCTGTCTTACTGTTTATACTCATGAGTAAGCTTATCACATAGCTTATTAAGATGCCCCTTACATTCAGTCTTTGGGAATTAAGTCAGTTGTTCAATGAGCAGATTATCTGTGATTTAATTTACTGCAAGGCTGTGAGTGCTGCTGGTTACATTTCACAACTTCTGTGCAAAAAAGCACAAAATAACTGAAAATGGTGCCATAGTCCATAGTGTATAGTGCTATTCTTCACCGTTTGTGACAGCTGCTATATATTTATCCATAACAAACCTAGTTTGTTTTTAAGGAAACATACAAAAGTCGCTAAATGAAAATTAATTGAAATTCAGTTGAAAGAAAAAAATTTGGGGTTTTAAATGTTTGTTTTCATCCATGAAACTGACTTAAGCCAAGAACTGGCTGTATGTCTTTCAGAACTAGCCTGTTACATCACGTTCTGTATTTTTCCTACCTCTGTTTGTGTTAACATCATTTACTGTACTTGAAATCACTCAACTCTGCATATTACTGTTTAGATTACACTTTACTAGTTGCACACTGAGCTGCCCCTGACAAATATATATATAGAGCACAAGCCAAAAAATTCAACAGTCAGGTCAAATTACGGAAGATAGATAGACAATACCATTCAGATTTATGTATAACTAGCAAAATACCCGCGCTTTGCAGCGGCGAAGTACTGCCTTAAAATTTTTATTAAGAAGAAAATTAAACCTTTTTAAACTGAGAGAAAAAATATACCAATAATTATTTGTTAAGGATCTCTTTGTATACCACATTGTCAGTTCGGCCCTCCAGTTGTAACATGACCAAGCGGTGCGTTGAGCTTACTCTTGAGCATGCAACGTACAGTTGGCCATGTGAAAAGTAATCTTGTTTCAAATCTCACAGCTTGGATTGCTGCTGTCATAATCGGTTTGAGTTTCATGGTTTGTTTCAATTACGACAGTATTTGCAGGACTTGTGTTGAAGTGACATTTGGCATCTGTCAAGCGTTGTAAGCATACAACCGGTTTCATCGATAACTTCACATCCAGCTTTTGAGAGTTTAAACATTCATAAACATCAAAGTGTCCACTACTGAAATCGTCACCTGTGAATCTAAGATGTTTAAGAGGCATTGGCGGTTGTCCAAAGGTGTAAAATATTTGGC
>JANRMT010062842.1:6740016-6821404 GCA_026402145.1 Polypterus bichir lapradei | reverse complement strand
TCTACGTAATGCGTGATTACGTGAGAGGCGTGATGATGTCATACGAAACTCCGCCCCTCCAGCTGAACTCCATTACAGTAAATGGAGAAAAACAACTTCCAGTTATGACCATTACGCGTAGAATTTCGAAATGAAACCTGCCCAACTTTTGTAAGGAAGCTGTAAGGAATGAGCCTGCCAAATTTCAGCCTTCTATCTACACGGGAAGTTGGAGAATTAGTGATGAGTCAGTCAGTCAGTGAGTGAGTGAGTGAGTCAGTGAGGGCTTTGCCGTTTATTAGTATAGATATATATATATATATGTAAGTAGGATTCAGTTAGCGTTGGGAACCCGCATACCAAATTTCTTGAAGATGGGCCCATAAGTAACAAAGACCGTTGGAAAGTTCAATATGGCAGCTAACAGTGGCATTATACCACCGCAGGGAAGCCGCCTACCAAATTTCGTGAAGATGGGGCCATAAATAATAAAGTTCAACATGGAGGACGTTGTCGACCGTTATGCATAGAATTTCGAAATGAAACCTGCTTAACCTTTGTAAGTAAGCTGTAAGGAATGAGCCTGCTAAATTTCACCCTTCTACCTACACGGGAAGTTGGAGAAGTAGTGACGTTGGAAAGTTCAATATGGCGGCCTACAGTGGCGTCATACCACTGAAATAAGTACGTACATTGGTTTCGGTTAGGGCAGGGAAGCCGCCTACCAAATTTTGTGAAGATGGGGCCATAAATAAGAAAGTTCAACATGGCGGACGTTGTCGACCGTTATGACCGTTACGTGTACAATTTGGAAATGAAACCTGCTTAACTTTTGTAAGTAAGCTGTACTGTAAGGAATAAGCCTGCCAAATTTCAGCCTTCTACGTAGACGGGAAGTTGGAGAATTAGTGATGAGTGAGTGAGTGAGTGAATGAGTCAGTCAGTCAGTCAGTCAGTGAGGGCTTTGCCTTTTATTAGTATAGATTAATGAGAAAGAATCAAGGTTCAAAACTAGACTGTTCAAAGATGAATTCTTTCTCATTCAGAGTCTTTCACTCAAACCCTCAGAGTATCTGAGATCATATCCAAAGATAAGGTATTTGTAAGAGCCAATCTTAGAAAGTTAATGCTTTAAGTTAAACTCATATTAGTATGTGCTTAATTTGAACAGAATATTTTTCTTTCATAGCCATAGACAATGGTACAGCCTTTTACCCTCTGTAAGTTAATATGAGATAGAGGTTTCTTGCTACATCTGTAATCTTCTATTTTTTCTTTTGGCTGCTCCCGTTATGGGTTGCCACAGCGGATCATCCAAAATTGTTGTCTGACAGTACAGTGCGTTAATTGCATCAGCTATTATTTAGAATTGGTCTCTGTGCTAACTGGGACTGAAAGACCCATTTACAGGATGAAAATGGGATAGACATACAGTTTTCTGACCATTTATAAATGGTCCCGCTGTATAAGCAAACTTAAAGAAATGGAATAAGATTTATAAGCTTTAAACAGAGTTTTTCTTAAACAATAACTTTTTGTTTTCTTTGCAATACCAATCTTTTCTCTATTTTTCTGCGAACTGATTTACTTTGAATTTTTACTAAAGTTTTTAAAACTAAGATATTTTGTCTGTGGAATCATTTCAACACGTAAAGTTTTTCCAGAATCCAATGAAGCATACTGAAGCTGCAGAACTTTGGTAACTTTGGGTAAATAGGGCTACAGCATTGTTAACTGCTTTAAAATGTCAAGATTACCTATAACTCTGAATATCAAATATTCAGGCAGCCAAGGTATTCTTGAATATTTAAGCTTAACTATCACTGTGTAAACAAAGACCAATAACCCATAAGTTCAAACTTCATAAGTAGAACCCAAGAAATTCTCTCAGGGTAAACATATTAGTCCTTCCATAGCCTAAACATACTGTATATTATAAAGGTCCAAATGAAACTGTAAAGTGGCAAAGGTTTCATAACACTTTCCTAATGCACAGTTTTAAATTTCATTAAGAACAAAAACATTATGAAAGCTTTAATCTCACAGTTGAGCACAATTATCAGCAAACTGAATGAAAACAAAAATTTTCCTGACATCTTCAAATTTCACTAATGTTTTACTTTAATAAGATGTACTATATAAAAACATAAAAAAATCTTAAAACAAAAGGAGACCATTCAGTCAAGCTTGTTAATTTAGCTAATAGCTAAGCTGTCCCAATATCTCATTTACAGGTTGTCAAGGTTTCTGCTTTAACTATACGTCCAAATAGTTTGTTCCAAATTCTCACAACTCTTTTCGTAAAGAAGTGCTTTCTCAAGCACTAACCCTTAATTTCCCACTGGAATCTTTGAGTATGTGATCCACTGTTAAGCTGAAAGAATTTTGCTGGAATTCTTAAGTACTTAACTGTACATCCACCAATCCATCCTTTTTTTTTTTTTTTTAAACCCATTTATCCACAGTTAGGTTACAGTGATGCTGGCGCCTATTTCAAAAGGCATTGAGAGCAAGGAAATAGCAATCTTTGAACAGAGTGCCTGCCACACACACCCGAGGCCAATTTAGCATTTCTGATCCATCTAACCTGCAAGTCTTTGTTTACTGGGAAATATAGTCATAGGGAAATGATACACCAACTTGGTAGCACAGGGTACAAAATGAGAACCAACCCTGGATGGGATCCTGGTCCATCACAAAGCACACACACCTACACAACTGGACAATCAGAATTCAAACACCTCTGACCATCTAGAACACAAGCAGCCTCAAGGTGTTTGAAGTTTATTAAAAACCACTGTACCAATCTTAATTTGTTGAAATTTGCCTTACAAAGAATAAATGTAATTTACTTTCATAGATTACCATAAGCATTGCTATAGGAAAAAACAATGATCATCTAATTTTAAAATTATATCATATGGCACTATAAATTACTTTCAACTGAAAAAGGACTCTCATGTGAGCAAAATTGCATTTAATATGGCCAACAACAGGTACACTGTTACATTAATCTAAACATTTAGTTCAAGTAAACTGACAAATAAAATTATGCAATGATGCAGGGCCCTCATGACAATTATAGTCCATTTTACTCACCACAAACAGCAGCTGCTTTGTCCGTTCAATATGTTTGAGAAACTTGTGACCCATTCCTTTATTTAAGTGGGCTCCTTCAATCAAACCAGGCAAGTCAGCCACAGATATCTAGAAAACAGAACTTTGTTATCTAAGGCATTTACTAGTTAAAAGGTCAGCTCAGGTTGGTTAGCATGCACTGGTACAGCACGTTGCCGCACCCACTACATGATGAAACAGCTCGGGATCCTGGTTGGCAACCCCAAACAAAACAGACAGTCCAGTCCCACCCTCCAGAAATGACAATCTATATGCCGTAGCCAGTTGTTACATGGGCATCCCCTTGGCCTGGTCCAGCCACTAGATCTGTGCAGCCTTTTTCTACCCTCAGCTGGTTCACCATCTGTGTAAGAACAGAGAGATTGGGTGGATCAGCCTCAAAAACCATCGACCCAGAGATATCCAACGTCCTAGCCGGAGGATCAGCTTTATACAGCTGCTCAAAGTAGCCAGTCCAGCAGGTCACAACTGCAGTGTCATCCATAAGGACTGTTCCATCAGCTGCCCTGACTGCGACTCTCCGAGGAACAGATTTGGATGTGCACAATGCTTCAATTCCTCTGTAAGCAGGATGTGGGACACTAGACCATAGATGGTGTGTCACTTGCTCACAGAGTCCTCTAACAAATGCCTCCTTATCTGCTCTGACAGCCCTCGAAGCCGTTCTTGTCAGTTTCTGGTACAGACAGGAGTTGCTATCAAGCCATGTGCTGCAACTCCTCTCGATGATATCCAGAGTGCCCTGCGAGATGAAACACCTTCTTCTCGGAACACTGGTAACACCAACATAATCCTCAGCAACCTTCCGGATCTTGTTACGGGAGGTCTCCCACATCACATTAGGATCAGTAATTGTGCCCAAGTCCGTAAGGTTCTCCCACAAACTGCGTGCAAACATGTCAGAAACAGCCTGATCTTGGAGTCTGGCCAGGTTCAGTCTCATTTTCTGAGTAGGTGACGCCTGCTGGACCTAAGCTGGGTCTTAAGAGTAGCAACAAGTCTGTGATCAGAATTTAAAAAACCGGGCATTTCTGTAGACCCTGCAGTTTTGCAGTGTCTGCCCTCGAGGATATGATCGATCTCCTTCACTGCACCATCTGTATTGGAGTACCAAGTCCAATGATGTGGTTCAGGGTGCTGGAATCAGGATCCAGCAATCCACAGCCCCCGACATTATGCAAAGTCAAAGAACACAGAGTCACTTTCACCACAGTCACCAGACCCATAGGGTACAACGCAATCCTGTCAGTGCCAGTGGTTGCATTGGTCACCCATGACCAGAGGAGTGTCACCTTGCTGGAACCCATCAACCACCGAGTGATGTTGCAAGTAAAATGTCTCCCTGTCTGAGACATCACTCACCACAGTCAGAGCATACACTGATACAACAGACAAGGCACCCAGAGAGTGCTATAATCCGAGTCTCATAATACACTCATTGAAAGGAATTACATTGGACACCATCGGAAGATGACGATCTGCTACAGCAACAGCTACTCCCTGAGTATAACAGCCATCAGAGCAACAACACCAAGTTGGGGGACTGCTTGCAGGGCTAGATGCAGTTTAATGTCATACCCAGGACATACTAGTTATAAATATTCAATTAATAATTTGCTCAATCAGTCACTATGCAAGACATTCTAAAGCCATTAGATTTTCTCAGCATGAACCCATGCTCAGAAATTCCTATTTCTATCACCTGCAAAACCTTCTGTTATTGTTAGTGGTATCTTTTTTTACAAATGGTTGAAAAGGTCCAATTTCTAAACCCCTGGCAGTGACTAGAACCTTGAATCTTAATTTCAGAAACCCTAAACTTACAGTTTTACTAAAAAAAAACTCAGTTAAGCAAGGTTTATATGGACTTAATTAATGTTGCTTGTTTTTGAGATATAAAACAAATAAAACCAAACCTATAATTTTAATTCAAATGGACAAGTCATTAAAAAATGTGATTTTTATCAAATGTGTTTCTAAATGATGGGCAGTATTGCCACTTCCAAGAGTCTTTATGAGTCAAATCAATGCAACATGTTTCATTCTTTAAGTAATTAATGTAATTATAAATTACAAAATGGTATGGGTGATTATAAGCTTGTTCTAATAGGTAATCTATGTGCAGGGTTGAGGAACAAATCTCAGCTATATGAGGCTTGCAGTATCTGATAAAAACACATGGAACACATATCTACAATGGAGATGTTTAGCTAAAACAGCTGAGCTAAACTTCAACCAGGTTTACTTCCTACATGGACTAACAGATGTAAAGTGCAATTTCCATAGAAGTGGTGGAAGAAATTATTATGGCTGCATGACACAGTGACATAGAAAGAAAGCAAGAGTTAGGAGAATGTTGATTGATCCCACTGAGCCAGAAGTAAATTTCAGCACGAAGGAAATGCAATTGAAAAAAGTTACAGATGTTGTTATTAATGCAAGAGCAGGCACTAATAGCATATCTTGCAAGGTGTAGAAATACTGTCCCAAACTCCTGTTGCAGCTATGGAAGATCCTTATGGTTGGTTTATTCTTCACGCTCAGAACACGTATGCACATGCATCATGGCGTTCATTGCATTCATTTGACGCGTTCTCTGAGCATGTACTCAGTAATTAACAAAACGTGTGCACATGTTGAAGTACCAGCAAAAAGTCGGGGGGCACAGTGTGAAAAAGCTGGAATATGACATCAGTGTCTCTGTTTACTACATGTGACACAAAGCCACATATTCCCCAACGTAATGACACGATACTTTTTAATAGACTTGCATACCATCTTCTGTGCATCAGAATGTACAGCAGCGTATTTGAGCCACTGAAAAAAAAATTTAAGAACACAATGAAAAGGTCTATTTTGTGATTGAAGTGGAAATTTTGGCCTTAATCTCATAGTTTATTTTACCATTAAAGTAGACAGTCGTAAAGGTCATCTTAAAACTGACCCAGTTGTTAATTGCTATGTGCTTTTGAGGCTTCCTCCTGAACTGACAGCAGCAATAGATTGCCACACAGAACACATTATATTAATGATATTCCAGCTCTCTGCACATTTAAAGTCATTACAATTATACTTGATATCACTTTCATGATGAAATGCATTAAAACATGTATGTTACGTCTTACAGATAAGTCATTAACTTTGTTTAAATAATACTGTTAATAATTACACATATGGGGGCGGCATGGTGGCAGAGCGGTAGCGCTGCAGCCTCGTAGGGAGTCACAGCGCTGGTGTTCCTTGCCTGGAGTTTGCATGTTTTCCTGGAGGGTTTCCACA
The DNA here is from genome assembly GCA_026402145.1 of Polypterus bichir lapradei. Lineage (NCBI taxonomy): Eukaryota > Metazoa > Chordata > Cladistia > Polypteriformes > Polypteridae > Polypterus > Polypterus bichir. Next base: position 6,815,008 of record JANRMT010062842.1, on the reverse strand, counting down.
ATGTGCTCCGGTTTCCTTCCAAAGATATGAAGGTTTTGGGTTAGACCAAGCAAATGCATATGGCTCTATACCCGTCAAGCTAGTGCAGCTAGTGGACAATCTGTTACTACAGTATCTGTCCCAGGCTGGCAATGGATCATATAGGGTCTGGAAAAATTAATTTAGTGGATAAGAAGGGACTTCACGCCAGTCACATTAAGATCTTTGGACAGGTGCCTTCATCTGGAGGATGGATACAGGGCTTTATGGCCCACTCCCCAATTAAGGCCTTCAGTTTTCTGGGCATGATAGGAGGTGGGAAGAGGGGAGCCATCTGCAAGACCACCAGAGTGGTGTAGAGAGCCTCTTGATGGCTGTGTCTCAGGAGAGGAGCGAGTTGCAGTCTAAGTAGCAAGCATGTCAACTAGACACAACCTGGGTTTTGATCAGCTCCAGCTAGGTCACTTGTAAGAGTGCACGAAAATGAAAGCCCAGAAACACCCAGCGATTCCAGAACAATCACTGGTGATATCTCCATTAGCAATAGTAGACATTTCTAAATTCAGATGTCATTTCAAGGAATTCCAATATTCACAAACTGGGCAAAAAAATGCTTGCCCATGATTGCCAATTATGTCAGCTTATCAGAAAAGACATCACAACCCCATCCACTGCACAAGTACTTAACATGTGTTCTATTGGGAAAATTAAGACAAACAGCAAATAAACCAGTGCCCACCTGGTAACTGCACATGAAATACAACAAAGACCTTAACAGCAAAACAATTCACATCAAAATTGCAACCTAAATGCTAGGCATAAACACTTTCATTTTATCTAGCATGATTTTAACTTAAACGCAGAATGAACACAATGTTATGGAACACTGTTGTATGATTTTAAAGGATAAACAATTTTCTGCTGCCACCCTTGCCATTCACTTCATGGAATTTCCAAAGTGCATTAGTTCAGAATAATCTCAAGATAATTTTTCCATTACTATGAACTCAAGTGGTGGAAAGTAACAAATTACATTTACTATAAATTTTGTTGGTAACTGTACTTTTTAAATGCAATATACGTTTACTCTTTAAAAAGTATTTTTATTTAATAACTATGCTTCTCCATTATATTTTCTATGAGGATCATTTTAAACTACAATTGATTGCTTATGTTTAAATGCAAATTTGTGAAGGACAATTAAAGCAAGTTGTACATCATGATAATTGAGCATGTTTTAGTGTTTTTAGTAAATGACGCAATGGCTGTGCAAGTGAGTACATCTCAGTATAACAGCCTAGTGTATTGTGTTCCGTGACTATGTTTTCTGTATGTGGAGAAAACTGAATGACAGAGGATGTGTTTAAAGCTTTCAGTTATTTGCAATACAGGTAGAACTCTTTATAAAGTAGAGATTGCACATTCCTGGCCAAAACCTACCAGAGCCATTCAGTATAAAGGACATAAAACAAAGCAGCTTTATTCTGTTTGTGAACTCTGCTTCCCAAAACCTATGGAGTTTTATGTATACGTGGACTCTACCTCTAACATACCAAAACACGTGGAAAGTACTTGTTTTTTTAATCTAGCAGGGTGTTTAAAATAAGGTAGCATAAATGATAAAAATCATAGTTGTTGGCATTTGAAAGATACAGATGTAAAATTCTGACAGTCAAAGATTAATAGGTATGGAAGGTGTATCTGTTAGTGATAGTAGTGATGAAAAAAGAAAAAAAAAAAAAAGACGAGACAGCTCATCACCATTGTTAAAAAGGAAGGTTGTTCAATGCACTTGGAGAAAAAGGGTCAAAAACTACTATGCTTCCTCTGTAACTCAGCATCATTTATTAAGATCAGGAATTCTAGCTATCAAATACTATGCACTGCAAAAAACAATTAAATTAGTGGTCAACCATACTCTGAAGGATTCTCAGATCAGCAAGACACTGGAGGCTACAAGACGCCTTGTAGTACATTTTAAGAAGAGTGATCTGACCAGCATCAAGCTGAAAGCAAACCAGCAGTAGTTGGGAATGCCTGAACATAAACTGATACAAGATGTAGAAGTCATATGGAACAGTTTTTACTAATTGATACAGTGCTGTACAAAAAAAAAAGGGCTGCAATTTCTACAATGGTGTGACCAAAATGTATGCAAATGCACTTAAAGTCTGCAATGTGCACTTTAGTCATATCTGAATTGCTTGATTTATAATTTTAAACTGTGGAGAAGAGGGATAAATCAAAGAAAAATGTGTATTTGTCCCAAACATTACAGAGGACACTGTATATCTATAACATACATGTATTTAACAGCTATGAAAAACAAATGTTTGCAGCATGTGGCTATAACAGAATACAAGTACCAGCGTCACATATTCAGAATACAAAATTAAGTATTCGGGATTCAGATCGTGGTACATAGAGACGTACTCAAGAATACAGTTACTTTATGAAATTTAAATACTGAAAACTTTCAAACTACATCTCAAAAAAAAAACCAAAAAAAAAAAAAACCACTGAGCCCTCCGTATCCATGGTTTCCACATCTGCAGATTTAACCATCCTCAGATCAAAACTATGTATAAAGAGAAAAAAAAAATCTAAACTGCATCCACGTAAATGAAATGATGTGTTAACCTACCAACATTTCACAGATCCCCACTCTTCCTTCACAACGTGTTGTTTGAGGATTGTTCACCTCACATCTCATTGGTTCAATACTTGGGTTGTGTGTGGCTGGTTAATTTAATGTTCAAGCATCAGGAGATGGGATTCTGAATGTTTTCTATTAGAAAGCTTAGCATTTGCTCTCTGTTGGGAATGCTCATAGTGCATTAGGGCAGATACGATAGATACTAGCTACAGACAACAGATGTTAAATAATAATAATCAGACATTATTAGATAAGATGTACATTGATGGATCCCTGTGCTGCCACCATATATACAACACTTACAACCCAAAACAAGACAACCTAGACCCTGTGAAGAAATCATTATAATAAAAGATTAATTATTGTTTACAAGGCATTTCTATCTTCTTCATGGAAGAAAAAAATGCAAACTATTGGCACTTCAACCAATGGAATGAGACAGTCCCATGCAGCAGTTTCCTCACATAATTAAATGTGCATCCCAAGACTGGAAGTCTGTGAGCAGCACAATGACAGCTTTACTTACTACTTGCTTGTGGCCATTTGTTGTATTTTGTTTGTGATTACTATTCTATCACCATCTTTTGTTGTTTGAGGCAAGGCGGTGCAGTGGTTACCACTGCTGCCTCAACACTCGGATCTCATTTTTGGCCAGAATAATTGGTCTAGCATAGTCATCTATACTTCCCTAGCTGTCAGGAACAATTAAAACATCATTGCACCATTATATCCACTCAAAATGAGTTTAGTTCTCCATTCCCCACTGACTTCAACACAAAGTTCCAAAATATTTCCATGATTTCACCAGACACACAGCAAAGCAAACTCCACAATGTCCACTCATCAATATATCAATTGTCAATGACCCTTTTTGTTTGAGAAATGCTTATATATTTGTTTTTCTTTTTCAGTAGTTTCATGTATTTCAGGGAGTGTGGCACAACTGGGAACGTCACAAGAACCTATACTTTGGTACTAATTTAGTACTAAAGCACAGAAAATATAATGGTGCCTGCTTTTTTTTTGTTTTGTTTGGATAGTATTGGTAGGACTAAGAAAATCAGTACTGTACTCGTGTGACTGCAAGTAGACAAATTACTCCAGAAGACAATAACAAAACAATGGACATATAAAAATGGGTCAGAGTGTTGATGATACAGCATTATCAACATATTTCGAAAACAAATACAGATCATGATTGCAAATGCTTTTGTGCTAGAACTAGAAAATGTCAGCAAACAAGTGCAAGAATCTTACTTGTTATTAAAAGAAAGCACACATACAAGACTGAATTATAACCAATTTTACCCCAGAATGGAATTAAGTCAGAAACAGATCTGTATCTATTTTGAAAGTTAAATAACGTTACCGATCAAATTATGTATAATAGTTTAACTTGCTTTGTAACGTATTTATAAGAGGATGTGAAAACATACAGATACCTATTCGCAATATATAAACAGAGGCTTCACAATCATTCTTTGATTGAAATGAGCAATTCTACAGGTGGCCATCAGTCCAAGCACCTGTTCATTTTCTAATCAGTGTATACAGTTGTACTGTGTTAAAACAGATGTGTAAATCGCTGAACCATACAATTAATAGGACAAGCAAAACAGCAAACTGCTAAATACAAATCTGCAAAGACTGAAAACCATTCATTTGGTTTTTGAAGGCAGACTACTGTTCATTATTAAAACCCATAAATGAAAGCACATATATATGAATTGTACGTTGAAGAATGTGATGTGGTCTCATAGCTTTAAATTTACTGAGTAGAGGTAAAGACAGCCATTTTCAAATTCTGGATTTGTATGCAGGCATAAGAAATGAAGTGTGATCATTCATACAAGAAACCCTGAAAACATCAGAACAAAGGCTGTTTAAAAGGAGTTCTGAAATAAAGGATTAACGAAATATTGAAAGTTAGAGTTTCATACAAGAAGCTCTAAAATGGGAACATATGGTAATAAAAAAAAGCATTTGGAAAATTAAAATACGATGAGTTTCTAACATTTGAAATCTGAATTAATTTGACTAATCTACTAAATTACTTTTTAGCAATATTTTTTAACCAGCTAATTGTTCAAATATAATTCTTACAAACCGGACCTTAAAACATTGACTAATTTAACAGCATACGAGTATATCAACATTTGTGCATTAAACCTCTGCAAGTATCCACAATATTTTTTGCAAACTCTTTTTTACTTTTACTCTTTTTTTACTTTGAACAATGGGAACCTTCTGAAATGTATAGTGTATAATTAAGGATTTGACAAAGATTTTCTTAAGACCTAGCCTATATATTTTGGATTTATAGACATCTATCAACTCCAGTCTCTCAAAGTATTTTTTAGTCAAGCATTACAGTTTAGTTGGTAGCACTTTATATTAGTTGTCTCTTATTATAGTCTATTTATACTGTAATTACCTATTGATTATCTGCATAACTACAGTGTAATTAGGCATTAAGACATACTCACTCTGTACATCATGTAAGCCAGTCCATTAGGAGGCGATTATACACAGAGAAAGAATCACACTCAGGGGCTTTTTCCATGACACCAGTTAACAAATATGGGTTTCAAAACTCAACAAAGGGAGAACATTCAAGCTGTCCAAGAAGTGCCTAGGCCCTAGATTTAAACCAAGAACCATGCCACTCTGACTGCAAACCATTTGTTTAAGACAGAAATATAAAAACATTACCACTAACATACCATTATCAGAGAAATACTTTGAAATTAAAATATAAAACTTCTACATGTATATTAATTTTTAAAAAGTGTTTCTTCAATATAGTAGTACTGTAACACATACAGAGTACAATGAAATTCCTATTTCTACAATCGATCAACAGGCAAATGACAGTTACTGGAAGGGTTTCTTTTTTCTTACAATTTTACAATTGTGATGTAAAAGCATATCAAGTATCAAATTATACAAAAATATTTAAATAAGTAAATATTTCAAATACAAACATTTTGGGAATAGTTTGAAATAAATCTTATTAATGCTATATATTTCTTACATTTGCAAAAATAGAATTTAAAGCAGTGTTACTAACCTGTTTGTAATCTTCAAACATGATTTTTCCTATTTCTGGTTTTAATGTTGTAACTGTAAAAATACAATCAAATACAGTAAACATTATTATGTTAATGGAAGGATTTTACACCTTGTTAGAGTGAAGCATCTCTGTCTGTATATCTGCACATGACTCAAAAATTGAAATTGGTATACATATCTTGTTATAGCATAGGCTCCTTTTTTTCTGCCCTCAGTCTACTATTTTCTTACATTTTCAGTTGCAGACCAAGGATGCATATTTATATTTATATATATATATATATATTTTTTTTATTTATTCATAGGTCACTGTTTAAGTTTAACCTGGTCCATCAATTTTTTAAATTCTTCTGTGCCGATTCTACATTAATTTTGTGATTCAGTGTGTATTTACTTCATGATTTATGTATTAGTTTTATAACCCCAGCCCTAACTTAAAAATAAATTATTCTTTTTTTTTCAAAAACAAAAAAAAAGAAAAAAAATTACTGGAACTGCATTACTTGTTCTGAAAGATTATGTGCAAGAGACTAAATATTTCCAAATAATACACAGTAAACAGTGAAACTTTGAAATACTATGGGATATGATAGCTAAACTTGGTATAATGATAGCTGACAGATTGGAGCACAAAAGGAAATTGATTCCAGGGCTGTGAATCATAAAATGTCTTGGTTACACAGTGCATGGTAAAATCCAGCTAGGGACAGAAATCCCTAGAGTGCCTTTTTTGTTTTATTTAATTCTTATTGGTATAATTAATCATATAAATACTTTCTTTTAAATTTTGGAATGTTGTACACACTACTCTTCAGCCATTTGCAGCTCATTTAATATAAAAGTAAAATAATAGCTGTTTAGTTCTGGGTATGCAATTTCGGTGCAATAATGGCAAAAACCCCTTAGGGCATTAGGGGTTAATTTTTTAATTTTACGATATCATGTTAAATATTTGAGGTAATATTATAAACATTATCAACTGGCTGTCAGTTTTATGCACAGAGCAGTGAATACAGAAAATTAGACAATGAAAAAAATCCATGCTATTCATGGTGCAAAAATGATTTCAACTAGGATTAACTCCTCAATATTAAAAAGTATATCTCTTTAAAAATTATTTTATTATACTTACAAGGATAATGTGCAATCTCTGGCTTAGCATTAGACAACTGGCTTAACAATGATGATTTTCCTGCATTTGGGAACCTTGGTAGAGCAAGGAAAAAAAAAACATCACAAAACAATGGTAATGTAAAGCTGTTTTGAAGTTCAGCATTAAAAACAGTTACCACATATATGCTTGTTTAAACAAGGAGTTGGGATTACAAACCAATGTGCTGCTGTAGCTAAGATGAATGTAACAGGCCATATCAAATTTTTTCCCCAACAGACTCAGTTTCCATGTTATAGACACCCACTTCTGGACTGACTGACCCTTTACTAAACACAGGTCACTCACTTACTGCAACCATCTGAAATCAGCCACCACAGCATTGTGAAGGTAAAAATATACATTTACATACAGTAATATAAAATAAAACCTGTAACTGATGGTGTCATAATGTTTTTTATATATGAAACCCAAAATCTATACAAAATGAACATAAGATATGAATGCCATATGATAAAATAAACTAAATACAAAAACAGTATAAGGCTGGGATGGAATGGAATACATTTTAAGTATCAAATTATTCTCTGTGCGCCAATCAGTATTCCTACCTTCTCCCTGTAGGCAGACTCGTCTCCATCAGTGATCAGCCCTACTATTGTTGTATTGTCTCCAAATTTAATGATGGCATTAGTGTTGTGGGCTGGTATGCAGTCATATGTATACAGAAAGTAAAGGAAAGGGCTCAGCACACAGCCTTGTGGTACTCCTATGCTGAATGACAACATAGGGGATTGGTGGAGCCCCATCCTAACTGCCTGTGTGGAAGAATAATTTTACGGTAACAGAGCATTCATCTTAAAGAAATAGCATAAAGGGTTAATAAATGTCAGAAACCAGATAAAGGTCAAGTGAACAACAGAATGTACTGAAAGATGACTAAGGCCGTGGTTATACTTCATGCGACGCGATGCATGCTGCAGCGGACACTCCTGCTACACAAGTGTTGTACTGTTTATACTTGCGCATGTACCTTACGTAAATCTGGAGGAATCCATCAGGTGGCAGTGCGAGATATTATTATGGTGAGAACAGGTTCGGCTTCGCGGTGTAGTGAATTGCCTGGAACACCCATTAAATTCCGATGACACCTTACCACAATATCTCTGAAAAGGATGTTTAATGATTAAATCCATCAGTCCAGGGATTTGTCCATTTCAGCTAGCGCTGGGCACGAGGCAGAAACAATCCCTGGACGAGGCATCAGCTCATCGCAAGGTGAATACAAGCACTCACATACACTAGCGTCATTTTAGTGTAACCAAATCTGCATATCTTTGGAAGGAAATCGGAGCACACTGTGGAAACCCAGCAGGAGAACACGTAAACTCCAGGCAGGGAATATCAGTGACGTGACTCCCTGCAAGACAGCAGCGCTAACACTCTGCCGTGTCACCCCCATGTGTGTAATTATTAACAGTATTCATTATTTAAATGAAATTACCTATTTATCTGTAAAATGTAACATACATACTTTAATGCATTTCATTGTGAAAGTGATATCAAGTATAAATCTAAGGATTCTAAATGTGCAGAGAGTTGGAATGTCATAAATTTAATGTGCTCAGTGTGGCAATCTATTGTTGGCGATCTGCTGCTGTCAGGACCGGAGGAAGCCCTAGGAAAAAAAAGACGGCACAGAAGACGGTATGTGAGACTTTTAAAATGTATCTTGTCATTACGATCAGGAATATGCGACCCTTAAATATAAAAGCACCACGAATACATCTGTATATCGGCATTTTGCGTCACCACATCGAACCATTCATCAAACATTGGAAGCGCGTACACCGATCTCGTAGGATCCGCAAAGCGGCTTTCAGTCACATGTAGATAGTAAAAAGAGACTCTGACATCACATTCCAACTTTTAGCACACTACGCCCCCTGAGTTTTTGCTGGTACTGCAACTTGCGCAAGCGTCGTGTTAATTTCTGAGGACCTGCTCAGAGGACGCATCAAATGAACGCTGGGAACGTGTGGCAGCCATGAGGCAACACGTATGCGTTCTGAGCATGAAGTAAAAACGAGCCCTAAGAAGTCAGCAGATGTCCTGTAAACAACCAGGATGGACGGTTGTTATATGCACAGAAATTTCAAGGTTGATGGCTCAACTGAAGGATAAAAAGAAGAACCAGTATATAATAGACTTTTATTTTATACAAGACATTTGGGTGTAAATCAACGAACCAACCAGAGTAATATGTATGCATTGATTGACACTGCATGTAAATTTAACAATTCTGCTGGGTATGATGGTATTAAAAGCAGAACTGTAATCCACAAACAGCAGCCGTGCATATGTTCCTTGCTGTTCCAGGTAGCGCAGTACAGTGTCGAGGACAGCAGAAACGGCATCGTCTATTGACCTACTGGATCTATATGTGTATTGGTGAGGGCCTAGAGTGGGTGGAAGAGCAACCTTGATGTACCCGAGGACCAGTCCTTCCAGATACAGTGGAACCTCGGGTCACGACCGTAATTCATTCCAAAACTCTGGTCGCAACCCGATTTGGTCGTGACCCAAAGTAATTTCCCCCATAGGATTGTATGTAAATACAATTAATCCATTCCAGACCGTACGAACTGCATGTAAATATATTTTTTTTAAACATTTTTAAGCACAAAAAGTTATTTATACCATAGAATGCACAGTGTAATAGTAAACTAAATGTAAAAACATTGAACAACACTGAGAAAACCTTGAACAGAGAAAACTAACATTGCAAGAGTTCACGCTACAGCCTTACGAACCGCTCATTGCAAACACTTTTTTTTAATGAGATTTAAGCACAGGGAAAAAAATCCTTAATTTATACAAAAACTAACCATAAACAACCAAGAAAACTAACACTGCAAGAGTTCACGCTACAGCCTTATGAACCGCTCGCTGTAAACACTTTTTTTTAATGAGTTTTAAGCACAGGGAAAAAAATTAACATTTGAAAAATCCTTAATTTATACAAAAACTAAGCATAAACAACCAAGAAAACTAACATTGCAAGAGTTCACGCTACAGCCTTACGAACCACTCGCTGTAAACACTTTTTTTAATGAGTTTTAAGCAAAGGGAAAAAAATTAACATTTGAAAAACTTATGCAAAAACTAACCATAAACAACCAAGAAAACTAACCTTGCATGAGTTGAGTTCTGGCATGAAGGAAGTGAGCAGGAAGCTGGGAGGAGAGATTACAGTTTTGAGGTAAAGTCCCTCTGCACGTTGCACGTCTGACCGAGAACAATGTACTGTACAGGAAGAGACTGAACATGTGCGTAAATCACCGGCGCGTACAAACCGGAAGGGATACGAAATAAAAGCACAAAGAGTTCACAGCGAATGCAGAGGGAGAGACTGAACATGTGCGGAAATCATCAGCATGTACAAACCAGAAGGGAAACTGGCTTGTTTGTGACCCGAGTGTGTGGTCGTGAACAGATGCAAAAGTTTGGAAAACTTTTTGGTCGTAACCCAATTTGTACGTGTTCTGAGATGTTTGTGACCCAAGGTTCCACTGTACTTCATCATTACTGGTGTTAATGCTACTGGCTTGTGATCATTGAGGCAGGTTACTGCAGTCTGCTTTGGAACTGGTACTATGGTAGGGACAGTGCCCTATGATAGAGATTGATTGAAGACATTTGTAAATACTCCACAGCACAGCCTCTGAGAATGCAACCTGGAACAATATCTGGGCTTGCCACTTTCCGTACATTGATATCACGGAATGCGTGTATAACATCAGCAGACTGTACAGTGAGTATATGGCTCTTGGTATCTGAAGCTGGAATTGTGGTCATGACAGTTCCTGGTCTCTCCTCCACATGGCATCCAAAGAAGTGGTTAAGCTGCTCTGACAGTGAGGAACTGCTGCTACCGGTGGCTGGATTGGTATTATTGTTTTGTTTAGTGATGTGATGTATACCTTGCCATGCATGATGGGGGTCTGAATTGTCATAACAGTCTTCATTTTTTTGCTTGAAGGCTGCGTTGGCATCTAAAATATGGACAAACCTTAATAATAATGCAACAGTACAAAACAAACGTGGAATGACTTACCCCACCAGGCCCACATCTGCAATGAGCTTAAGATCCAGCCGGATAATATTTGCATCACCTTTAGCAGGCAGAAAATTAGACAAAAAACTTCCTCCAGAGCCACCATGTGCAACAAGCATCCGCTCTCCAACTTTATTTAATTCTCCTTAAAACATTAACAAAATTTTAAAAATTTAGAAAATGTACATGTTGCATAACTTTCACTAATTTCAAAGTGAGAGCTTCTGATTTAAATTTTTTATTGTATTCGATAAAGTTATTTTTATTTATGAAGCATTTTAATAGTGACTCATTCAAAAATAAGTGATAATATAATGTAATGACATGAATTAGTACAGTACATAAAATATATTTTACAATAGGGCTGTCCAAATGCTAAAATCGCCAGCTTCGATACAATACTAAGTATTCAAATTACACATCATTTTCAATACCCAGTATAATATTTAATATAACTCAAAAATATTTTTAAACAAGTTGCAAATGTATTGCATTCAAATATTTTCATTGATGAAACCATAATATTGTCATAATATGAAACCACCTCTACCAAGGATTCCTGGCATAATATTTTTACCTTGGAATTTAGTGTTCGCTTTTCTCCAAACACAATTGGACTTACATTTGCCAAATCCCAAATTTCTACTTATCTTTCCAAAGGACATTGTTCCAGAACTCAGGCTGGTCATTTGGATGCATTTTGATAATTATCAGGACAGCAATCCTGATTTTTATCTAGAGGCTGTGGTTTTCATTTTCCTACTGTGCCACATATCTCATTTTTTCTCCTCCCAATGGGACAATGACCCTTTGCCAGGACAGCAGAGACCTGAAGATCCTTCAGTGTTATTTAGGATGTCTTTATGACTTTCTGAAAAAATGTTAGCTATTTCTCTTTGGGAGTTTTATCTAGAAATTTAAACATTTTGAAAAAATGCTTAAACTGTGGCATTCCAGAAACCCAAAACTTTATACATGTTTTTGTTAATATCTATCACAGTAGAAAGGGTTACAATTTTCCAACAGTTTTCAGGGACTGCTTTTGAACATAGCATGATATGTTACTAAAACCTGTGTGCCAACATGCTCTCTTTGGTGGATAGGGTCATAATTAAAAAAAGAAAAAGAAAAAAAGTTGAAGCCGCTCAAAACAGTGGTGCCTTATTTCTATTTGTCCCTCATTTGTGTAGTACTGAATTCTACAAAAAGATCTATCCCCCATAACTGAAAATAAGCCATAACTCTGAAAATCAATAGCTAGACACATTTCTAGTGATTGCACAAGTGTGACTGCATTACACTTAACATCAAGGTCAAAAAATAAAAAAATAAATAAAAATAACAGTATAACTATTACTAAAACATTTTAAAGAGTACATTTTTGTTTGCCTACCAAGCACCTTTCCATCATCTGTGGTCACAGAAACACCAGTTGGAACATGTAACTCATAATCTTTTCCTTTATCACCTTTTAAACAATGTATGCTGAAAAAGGAAAAAGAGTAAGAAAGTACAGCAATTAGAAAGAAAGTCATGGTACAGCAGACATTCAAAACCTGACTTAAACACTAGAGGTATACAGAGGTTTTCCTGTACTAGAATATAAATTATTTCAAATATTATATGCTCTATATTCTATAAGAAAAAAAATGAAAGAAAAAATAAATGTCAAATTACCTACAAACTTTCCTATAAATTTACTCACATGATTTTCTGGATAGTCACACAGCTAGAAAATAGTAGCAAAACCATAATGTTAGCAAGTTAATTACAGCAACAGAATGCACAGAGTAGCACGCTGTCTGCTCTTATAGCTTTCTTTTAGATTTTCATTTTTAATCATTAACTATTTTAACATATCAAGCCAATTTTTCTATATAACCTCTGGTGTACTAACAAAAATCTCATAAGTAGTGCTGGGCAATATAGCCAAAAATGTTATCATATATTTATTCATATCATTAGATATCAAGAATTAATCGCCTGAAGTTCAATATTTTTTTTTTTTATTTTATTAATTTTATTGCAATCATTCCATACAAATCAATCAATTTTTACAAAAAGTAGGATTGAGAACAAGTCAACCCCCACCCCTGAGAGAGAAGGCATGGCCAACGGAGTAAAACTTAAGGCTTGTAAACATACCTAGATTAATGAGTTTAACAAGCCAATAGAGATGCTTCCTCTGTGCTTTAAGAGCTTATTCTAAAATATTACTGATTAGATCCTGCCATGTTTTAAATAAAATCTGTACAGATCCTCTGAGTATTTGATTTTTTCCAATTTCAAATAGTATAAAACATTGGTTTCCCACTGACTTAAAAGAGGAGAGTTAGGATTCTTCCAGTTTAGCAAAATAAGTCTGTGTGCCAAAAGTGTAGTGAATGCAATCACAGTTTGTTTGTCCTTCTCCACTTTAAACCCATCTGGAAGAACCCCAAACACAGCTGTTAATGGGTTAGGAGGGATTGTGAGACCAAGGCTGTCTGAAAGGTAATCAAAAATTTTGGTGCAGAATGATGTTAATTTGGTGCAGGCCCAAAACATGTGACCCAGTGAGGCTGGGACTTGATTGCAGTGTTCGCAGGTTGGATCTTGCCCTGGAAACATTTTGGAGAGCTTTAGGCAAGACAGATGTGCTCAATATATAATTTTGAGCTGAATAATTGTATGCTTTGCGCACATGGAGCTCGAGTAAATTCTCTGCATTGCTATTTTCCACTCCTTTTCTGATATATTAATTGAGAGGTATTTTTCCCAGTGTCGCCTTGGATCTTTGAAAGGGAGGGACTGTAAAATAATTTTATATATTGCAGAGATGGTGTCTGAGTCCTTGAAATTGAGCAATATTTTTTCCAGCATGGACGAGGGTGCAAGATGAGGAAAATCAGGCAGATTCTGTTTAACAAAGTTTCTAATTTGAAGATAGTAAAAGAAATGTGTAGCTGGAATGTTAAATTTGGAATGTAATTGTTCATAGGATGCAAAGATGTTGTCTATATAAAGATCTCTAAGCAAGTTAATCCCAAATTTTTTCCAGATATTAAAAACTGCATGTTTGTGAAGGTTGAAAGAGGTGGTTCCCTTGCAGAGGTGCCACAGATAAAAGCTTCTCCATCTTAAAATGCTTTCTATATTGGTTCCATATTCTAAGTGAGTGAAGCACAATTGGGTTATTAGTATATTGCCGATAACTTGCATTTATTGGGGCACAGAGCAGGAAATATAAAGAAGTACTGAAGGATTTTAGTTCTATTGCGGACCAAGCCTGTGTATGTTCATCTGTTTGTGTCCAGGTTTTTATAGCTTGTATGTTTGCAGCCCAGTAATAAAACTGGAAGTTAGGTAGATCCATGCCACCTTCTGCCTTTTTAGGGTCGTTCTATGGATACTTGGATGTTTTGAATTCCAAATAAATCAGGTTATTGTTGAATCTAATTGCTTAAAAAATTATTTATTAATGTATATTGGAATGTTTTGAAATAAAAAAGGAGCTTAGGAAGAATATTCATCTTAACAGTGTTAATTCTTCCAGCTAGAGTGAGACGAAGGGTTGACCATCTATGCAAGTCTTGCTTAATTTTTTCCATGCAGACGGAGAAATTTTGTTGATGAAGAGCTTTATGTTTACTTGTGATGTTTACCCCTAGGTATTTAAACTGTTCTGCAATGATAAAAGGTAGGGTGTCTATTCTAATATTATATGCTTGAGAATTCACTGGAAAGAGTACACTTTTATTCAGATTAATTCTGAGACCAGAGATTATTTGAAATTCTGTGAGTTGCTGTTAAGACTGCAGGCACAGAATTTTGTGGGTCTGATATATACAGTACTATATCATCTGCATATAGAGGAAATTTTCTGTTCCAGTCCTTCTCTGATAATCCCCTTTATCTGATCAGCATTTCGACAGTGTATTGCCAGTGGTTCAATGGCGATTGCAAACAGCAGCGGTGACAAGGGGCATCCTTGTCTGGTACCACGTTCTAGTTTAAAGTAGTCTAAATAAATGGTGTTGATACAAATTGAAGCTTCTGGGTTGGCATACAGTAGTTTGATCCATGCACAAATGTTCGGGCCAAACCCAAATTTCTTCAATGTAGTAAAAGGGTATTTCCATTCAATCATGTCAAATGCTTTTTCTGCATCCAATGATAATAATATTTCTGGGGTGTTTGACTTAGTTGGCGAGTATATTACATTAAACAGGCATCGAAGATTTGAAGTGTCAACCCTTGATAAATCCAGTTTGATCTTGTGATATTACCTAAGGGAGCACTTTCTCCATCCTTCTAGCTATGATTTTTGAGAGTATCTTAACATTATTATTCAAAAGTGAAATTGTTCTGTATGATGCACATTGTAATAAGTCCTGAAGTTCAATATTAAATTAGAATAATATTTTGAACACAGAAGAAAGCTGTATTACTCTGTAATATGCATTACTAAATAACTTATCAGAACAGAACATTATCAAATATAAATAAAAAAGCAAATACAAATCTAGATTTTGAAGACGTTTTTGGCAATTGCTATAAAAGACAGCTGTTGTACTGATTAGAATAATATGAATGCAAACAATAAAAGAGGTACAATATATTAGCTGCATATAGTGAAGAACAGTATTGTTGTTTCATTTACACAGTTTGGGACACACTGGCACAACATAACCAGAAGAGCCATTTGGTAACAGATGATTTGCAAATGTTCTCCTGAGAAATAGTTAAAATGAGGAAAAAAAAGCATTTTTTGGATGGTAGTGATAATTACAGCAAAATATAGTAAATTGGGTACTACTGTAAAATAAAGATTACCTTTGAATTAAAATAAAAAGCAAAACAATGCATAAAGACCAAAATGTATAATTTTAAGCAAATAAATGAAAATGAATACATATGTGAACAAACAAAACTGAACACAAAAGTGATGTGATATTCATACTTTTACATACACTGACATTTACAAGTTTAGAATCCCCAGAAATTACTGTTTTTGATACTTTTTAATCAAGGTACCTTTACCCTGATTTAAAAATACAGCCAAGACATTAATAATGTTTAAAAAGGTTATTACTGCTTGAAATATTTATAATTTCTCATTTCACATGACTGCAGTAGCCTTTAATATTCTAATAGTAAACTGTTAGCTCATCCTTAATTATCTATGTTTAGATGCCAATTGGTCATTAGACAGACCCTTGTAATTGTAATAGAACAGCTGAAAACTTATTTTGTTCGATAAAGCTCAAGTTGCAAGATACTGGCATTCCAAAAGTTTAATTCTCATGTAAAAAAAGGGCAAAATGGAAACAGTTTTCTTAAGGAATAAATCAGTCTACTGCTTTTTCACAAAGTGAAGTTTATTCCATGAGACAGATTGCCAAGAAACTGAAGACTTTATAGAAAGGTGTCTACTACTGTCTTGAAAGAACAGGGCAAACAGGGTCTAGCTAGGATAGCAAAATAAGTTCCAGATACACAACTGCACCAAAGGATAAATAAATCAGAATCTATAGTTTGAGAAACAGATGCATTATAAATTCTCAGTAGGCTGCATCCTTTTAAATAGTACACACAAAATAAAAGTATCACCATCTGCAACAGTGAAATAATGACTCCAGGAACCTGCTATAGATGAAGATTTTCAAAGAAAAGTCCATATCTGAAACAGATAAAGCAAATAAAATCCACCATCCAATAAGTAATTTCAAGCTAATAGCTATTTGCAACATTAGTAATGTCATGACTAAATTTCTTAAGTTTCAAGTACATTGATTAAAAAAAAGTATCAATTTCTACCAAAAACAAATTTCTGGGACATTACAAAATTTATAAATATTAACGTAACTTTCCTTAGCAATATTTAATCTAACACTTCCTTTAAATTAAGTTAGAAAATTAAATTTAAAAAATGTGAATAACCACACCTTTTAATCACTTTTGATACACTACAGCAATTAACCATCATTTCTCTTTTGCTAGCTAGTTACTCTAAAAGGCCACGTAGATAGTACTACACCCTTAATTGTTTGGTTGCACATGTGCTTAACTCAAATTTCTGTTAGCCAACTCTGGCTGTATGTGCATGTGGGCTGAAATGAAGACCTACTGTACCTTCCTATGGAACTCAAGTTTATTCTTGCAATATAGTGCATAGACTATTGAGGAATAAACTCCCAGGTTAAAGTAATTTGAGTGTTATTGCTCTCTTTGTTTTGATTTTACACCTTGCTGCTTTGGGCAGACTCTGCCAATACTTAAGCCAAAGATATAATAGAACATGATGTGGATTAATTAGAAGTGTACATGGCCAAGGGCAGCTTTACACTCATGTGACTGTAAAAGAACAACCATTTACAAACAAAAGAACAGAGAAAATGCAATTTTAATGTATGGGAAAGGACTTTAGTATTTATATAGGCGAAGTGAAATCTTTACAAAGCAAGCAGAAGTGGGTGGGGGGAATCCCATCCAGGCCTCTAGAACACTGCTTCTTAAACCTTTTAGGACTGTAGAGCCCTATACAAAAGAGATTTGATCCATGGAATTTTAATCAAAAAATACTTATAAATATATATATATACAGTGTATAATTATGAAAAAATAAAGCTGTTTTAGATGTAAATGACAAGGATGTGCATACACTGTATGACACAAATAATCAATATACAGTATGGAGTAAAGTTTGGTCAAGGTACCCATAATGAAGCTGTCATACAGTATTTAGCTTATTTTGATAATTGTTGTTGCAGTAACAGTCAAAAAGTCTACATTTATATAAGCATGTAGGAGAAAACTGGAGTAGGATCTTAAATGCTTATTGACTTAAAAGTCTACATTTGCAATGATTTTTTTTTCTACCAAGTAGTAAACTAGTTCCCAAATTTTTAATGTCTGAGGAAAAACAATCCAACATATATACTTATATGTTGATAGATCATTTTTTACTTTTTCATTAAAATTAAATGAATCCAAAATCCACAAAAAACATTTGTGAGTCTTGACATTTAGGAAAATAGTATTCAAATTTAACTAATGACAATTTCATAAATAAGTGATTACAATAAGTCTTAGTTGGTTAAATTTGTAATCTCTTCTCCGTCTCATTTAATTTGTCAGTTGATTTCTTTGGATACAAAGAATCAAAAGTAAGTTTTGAAGTTATCAAAAATTTAATTTTCTTCTTTGGTCCTTCTATTTTATTAGACAAGTTAAACTTATACAAAAGATGAAAGTATGTCTGCAACGTAACATAACTTCATGCTCTGAACTCCACTAGG
This sequence comes from Polypterus bichir lapradei, assembly GCA_026402145.1. Classification (NCBI taxonomy): domain Eukaryota; kingdom Metazoa; phylum Chordata; class Cladistia; order Polypteriformes; family Polypteridae; genus Polypterus; species Polypterus bichir. The sequence continues at coordinate 6,796,793 of JANRMT010062842.1, read as the reverse complement.
TCACAATATTGCTTGTTGGGGATATGATTATTTCTGCTCTCAGATCTTCACAAATTCTTTTTAAAAAACTGATCCTCTGAAAGAAAGCAACCATCCGTATGTAATTATTATTAAATAAATTCTAGCTTAATAAAAAAATAGAAATATGTTCAGTTTAGTTATTGAGCACAACTAGATGCATAATGGAAAAAATACAATACTGCATGCACCAAACGACAGAAATGTTTAGTAGCTTTCATGACATAATTCAGGACTTTTTGCTTTCTGGTTTGGGTGAGCTCAGGTCAGTGCAGCAAGAGATGCAATCAGTGTTCATCAAATTCTGCTTATTCCTTGATTGTCACAAATTTTTCCAGTAGTTACAGCTGATACAAGGCATTATGACTGATAGCTCAAGGAACTGCTTTAAGGTTTCATGGAACCCTAGGTTTTCCAGGAACACAGTTTAAGAAACGCTGTTTAAAAAGTCATTGAAAAAATAGCCCACCACTTCTGAAAATTTTGGGTCACAGGGGGTCAGACCCTATCCCAGAAGCACTGCAGGCAAGGAACTTGCACTCACACACAATACTACTCTGTCACAAAAGGCCAGTTTTCAATTACTCATCAATTAACCTAAAACACATACTGTAACACAAATTGAGATAACCAAGAGTACCTCAATAAAAACCCCATGCAATATTGGAAGAAAGTGCAGACTCTATGAGGTCGATGAAAGAAGACTAAATTAGTTGGTTTACCTGCATTTTAATCACACAATGGAAAGGAAAATCTTCTAAATGAAGACTTTCTTACCTACTGTTTGCGCCAATGCCAGCAACAAATCGTTTTGTGGAATATTTGTCATTTATTTTTTTCAGAGAGCTGCCATCTTTAGCAACAACCCAAACATCGCCTCCTTTTCCTCCTTGTCCTCCCAGTCGAGGCAATCCCATTCCACCAGAGCCACCACGTACATAGACTCTGAGGTTATCCACAAAATTCCCATACTGTGACAAGAAAGAAATGAAAAAAGAGTAATTAATCCTTATATGAGAGAGTTAATCATGCACAAAATTAAATGTTAACCAGTTTGCAGTTGAAAACATTACTTACAATAAAGAAAATAAAGTGTGCACCCTCTTTTAAACCATAGTATATAAAACAATGAAATTAACTTACATTCATCTAATTTTCATGACATTAAATACATCTAAACCTATGTGATAAAAAAACAAATGAAAAAGTAAAATCTGTTACTTATTCAGGCAACAAAAACCATCCTTAAGAAGCTGTGCATGAAAAATGTTAAGTACATTCCATGATTCAGTAGTGTCTCGAACCAGCTTAATTAAACTATACACTCTATATATAAAATACAATGTCTGTCTGTACGTACCCTATACAACCCTACACCCTTCGATCAATCTGGAACAAATTTTGCATAGTTGCTCTCTAATATGGACTACTTTGGAACCCATAATTTTGATCCTGAAGTCCAAGTGGGATTAAAAAAAGGAGGCCCCATGCAACAGAAAGAAAAAAATCAAAGGGCTATTGCTTAGCTGCTGCTTTGTTAGCTTTTCTTCATAATTTCGGCACTATAAACCGTCCACCTTGAACTAAGAGGACAAGTCAGACTTGATAGCCTTCATGGTTACAACCCAGCAAAGAGTTATATATAAAAGGCATAACAGGCTGAAATATTAAACACAAGGAAAAGGACAGAGTTTAAGTCAAAGGTTAACTAAAGGCATCTTAAAGCTGAAAGAGCAAGATGTCTCTGCCCCATCTTAGAGAAAAATACCATTCCATTTTTTCCAAGGTTAGAATAAGGTAAATGAGTAACAAACACCACTCCAGAAAGTTGGGATAAACTGATGGAAGAGCCCAAACACCCGTCCTATAAGGCGGTGCTAAGATCCATAGGACAATCGGCAAAACACCCCTCTTAACAAAGCAGGTTTAAGAATAACAGGACAATCGACTTGAGTCAGAAATTACAGATGGCGTTACGTAATTGGGGAAGGTAATGAAGCCCTACGTATTAAGATGTGAGGTGATGTAATCAAGTAAAAAGTATAAAAGACAACGAATTGTTTGATTCTTACTCCGTGTAATCAACTAGAAACAGTAGAGCATGTATTATTAGGGTGCATGGCATATAAATTACAACAAGGTCAACATTTTAAATCACTGGACACGAGTAAATTGACATTAGATCAATTACCAAGGTATAGAGATGGGTGTAAACTGATTCATAGCTCCACAATTAGTTATTTAAAAACTATAAGGTTATTTGAGAGCATTTAATTGGAAATACAGGTATTTCAAGTCATAGTCTTTTTTTATTCTCCTTTCTGCATCAAACTCCAGTCCAGTTGATGGCAGTAACACACCTTAAGTTGGTTTGACAACAGCCATTAAACAAAAGAAGATTCTCACTCCATGGACTTAGTCATTTGTGCATAACTGCCCAAATAAAGAAATGTTCTGTATCATTGTCTGGGCTTCGTGAATGCCTTCTTTGAAAATGGAGGGAAAGTTTTTTTCAATGGCAAGTACTGAATCATTTGCAGTAACTAAGGCAATGATTTAAACACCCTGAACTGAAGATTAAATATACCTTTCACAAGGTACAGAAATATTCTTTTAGCACGCAAGACTAAATGTGTACACAGCAGTAAAACAAGTTATAATACCACACGGCACAGGAATCAGTGAAATAAAACCAGATTAGGTGTTATAATTATTCAGATTAATTAGAAATAATTAACTGGCAGCAGCAGCAGCATTTCAAACTAATGTAACATGTTAGTATTTATGCAAATCATTTTTTTCCCTTTAGTGGTCACAGAATTAGTGGAATTTGTTAATTTAATAATTTCAGATTTGAACCTTAACATGGTGTTGCACTACACACACTAAATGTTGTACATTAAGAGATAAAATAACTTTGAGAGATATGCAACCAATGAATGTGGAACGTTTGATGTCTCTACCCTTAGAGATAAAAATCATCATTTGAGCAAACCCTGAAAAAAGGAGACCGGGAGAGCAACCACAAGAGCTTTTCTCAAGAACTGCCAACTTCACCTATAAAGAAAGCAACACTTCCTGCATTGTTCTTTCTCAATTAGTCATGTACTCCCTTTCTGATAAAAGTGTCTTGATTTGTTAGGCTTGTTGCAGGTTTTGCTCATGTTTGCTGCTTAAAAAAATATAAGAGCAACATGAATGTATTTATCTTTACCAGTGTAATTAGTTTGCACTTTACAACCCTTTCTTAAAATAGTAATACATTTTATTAAATAGTGCCTTTCCCAAGCACAGACTACTTAAAGGTAATAATCACACCAGACTTCAAAGACAGAAACAATTAAGGATTTCAGTTGATTAATTTTATTTATTAAGAAGACAATTACGTTTTCAAGAGAACGTGCCATTCAGCATACCATACCTTGTCAAGTCTTATTCAACTGATGCTTCAAAAATACTGCTCAATCTGAATGTCACAAAAGTTCAATTTTTAACTATAAAACAAAAAATATAAGAAATCAGGAAGCTGGCTAATTAAGGAGTGCCAGTTAACTGCAAAAATGAGAATGTTGAGATGGGATGTGTGGAGTTACAATGTGGTATAGCGGGTCCACAGCTCCCGTCAAAGGGCCACTTTTAAATAAATAATCGCCATGCTCATGGCTTGGTGAGGGGGCATGAAGCTGAAGTGGTTCTCAGGGTGATTCGCGATGTGGGCGGTTCTCACCTATGTGCACAGGTGAGAGACTGTCCACATCCGTGATTGTTCCTGGGGCTGCTGATTTACCACAGCTGCCATGCCCTCTTGATAAATAGAAGCATGAGTCGGTTAGAGGAGGAGAAAGAATGAAAAAGAGAGAGAACGGGAGGTTGCAGTTGAAAACAGGAAGTAGGAGGTGAAAGTCGGTGCAGGAGAGACAGCGAGCAAGTGCAGCTTCACATTCAGCTGAACAGAAAGCCTGGGTGTTGGGCCGACACCCAGCGCCTTATAATAATGGTCGCTTCTGCAGATTTTTTTTTGAATGGCGTGAGTGACCAGAAGGTGAATGACTCTCCGCGGAAAGCAGCGGGAGTCGGGACTTGGGACGTGGTGTCCCCTGCGTGAGAGCCTTGGCCGTTGGGGAATCCCAAGTTGCTGTCTGGAGGAGCCTACCAGAACCAGGGGTCAGTAAGGCGATCCAAACAGCTGAAGCAGGTAATTAGAAGGTCAGGTGCGAGTAGGGTGACTGCCTGGTGCATAGCCTGGATGGAAGACGCATGGGAGTCACAAGTAAAAGACGACACCGGTATTTGTGTTTTTAAAGGATTGCTTCATGCATTATTTTAACCTCATTGTTTTTAAGAAGACTTTTTATATTTATTAGATTTAACCTCCACGTGTCACATCTACTTTTATTGGATTATTTATTTAATGACTATTTTTGAATGCACTGCACTTTATTTTGAACACTTTGTTTTTGTTTTTAAATAAAAGCACTTGAAACTTTCGCACCATCCCCTTGCTATGTTGTTGCCTCACTGCTAAGCTCATCGGTGACATTGCCGACGGTGACAGGTCCAAGGTATCCCAGACAGAAGATGGGAGCATGCAACGAACCTGCATCGTCACATACAAAAGGACAGAATAAGAAATGACAATCAGAGGTACAACAAAAGTGGCAGAGAGGTCTAAGAAAGTACAGGAAAGCAGGGTAAAGTGGTAAGGACATGTGATGAGGAGAGACAATGCAGATTTGGGCAAAAGAGTGATGAGAACTGAAGTACAGGGGAAGAGAAAGTGACAGAGGCAAAAGTGGAGGTGAATGGATAAAGAAAAAGAAGATATGAGGGAAAAAGGTTTGACTGGTGAGGAGTTGTAAGACCAAGCTGTTAAAAAAGTTGATCAAGTGTACCAACTCCACACAAATGTGAGAAAAGATGAAGTGGAAGAAGTGCAAAAGGCATTTCCAATAACTGCTAATAAACAGGGTTTCAACCAGACAATCTATGCAAAGCCAACGTAGGGCAGTGAGATGCTATTCAAGTATTTCTAAAGCAGGATCACTTATGGATAATCAAATTCATTTATGATAATTCATCTGGAGGAGAAGAAAGTTTTTTTTTTTTTATTAAACACGTATAAAAAATTTAAAACAAAGTGTAATAGAGGCTTTCAGGAAAAATGGCATTAACTATATACAACATATACACACACACACTCAATGAATATGTCTGTTCAGTTTTGCCTCCAGAATTGTACTAATTCTTTAAGGCATGGATTCAACAAGTTGCAGAAAACACTCCTAAGAGATTCTGATCCGTGCGTAATTGACAGTATCATACATTTCCTATAGATTTTAGGGCCACACATTTATGCTGTGAAACACTAATGATGTTATACTGGATTGTGACCTTGGGACAGGAGAGGCCATTACACTAAACAGAAAGCTGGAACCAGCCTGAGAAGATTTGTGCTTTGTGACAAGGTACATACATAACCCTTTTAGAGATATATGGGTAAAAAATGGGTGGACTGTGGCCACAAAGTACACATGCACAACAACAGTACTTTGGTACATTGTGACATTCAAATGATGCCCAAATGGTAATAAGAGCTCTAAATTGTACCAAGAAAACATTCCCCAATAAGCATACTGCCATCAACAGAATATACAACTGAAACACGACAGGACAGGACAAATAACTTAATTTTTGCAGATTATTTCAAATTCTGTTTTTCCATCAGTATGTTGCAGCTGACCAGACACCACTTTTCAGTCTCCTGTTTTGAGAATGGCATTCCCACTGTAGCTTTGTCTTAAGTTCCTTAGTTTACAGGATTGGAACCCTGTACAGGCTTCTCTGTAGCACATCCACTTCCAGTACAAAGTGCTGTGAGCTGAGACATGCCATTATTCCAACCACCACTGTACACGTCTGTTATTTGCAGATCTATGGGCTTTCTTTTAGTTACAATTGTGATGCCTGGATATTACTTATTAAAGGGGTAAGTGTCTGTGTGTTCGTCTGAATGCTAGACACTGTCATTTCAAAAAGATGCCGCAAACACTTTCAGTAATACAATATATTGCATTTGTCATTCTAATAGATGACGCATCACACATTTGTAGAAATGCATTTTATTATTACAAATGTTTGTGATGCACCATTTGTTGGCATGACATATGCAATGCCTTGTACTACTACAAGCGTTACAAAATACATTCCAATAGATGGTGCACTGTAAACTTTAACACTTAAGTCTATATTGATTACTTAGATTTCAAACCATCTTAGAAGGGTACCACAGCTAGTAATTAAACAAACAGACTGAAAAGGGCCCTTTCCACTTGTATGTACACTTTCCACATTGTCAGTAAGAGAGCATGAAAATATGAACTTTCGGCAGATTATATATTTAAGCACTTGGAAAAAAAACAGCTTGATTGGTTCTCACTAAAAGTCACTGGATTCTACTTTCAAATTGATTCTTCATCGCTGTAATGTATCAAAAGAGTTTTGAAAGTATTACATCAGAACCCTTCCTTCTGAATATTGCTCCAGGAGGCGTTTTAAAATTGTCCTAAATAATTTGTAAGAGAGGAAGATCCTTTCTAAACCCATTATTTATGATGGTTTTTATACTTAATATTACTTCATACAAAATCTATTTATTTCTGACAGTATAAACTAAACTATTGGTCTAATAAGTCGTCTTCTTCTTCTTTCAGCTTACTCCCATTAGGATTTGCCACAGCGGATCATCTTCTTCCATATCTTTCTGTCCTACGTATCTTGTTCTGTCACACCCATCACCTGCATGTCCTCTCACCACATCCATAAACCTTCTCTTAGGCCTTCTTCTTTTCCTCTTGCCTAGCAGCTCTATTGTTAACATCCTTTTCCCAATATACTCAGCATCTCTCCTCTGCACATGTCCAAACCAACGTAGTCTTTCCTCTCTGACTTTGTCTCCAAGCCGTCCAACCTGAGCTGACCCTCTAATGTACTCATTTCTAATTCTATCCATCCTCGTCACACCCAATGCAAATCTCAGCATCTTTAACTCTGCCATCTCCAGCTCAGTCTCCTGCTTTCTGGTCAGTGCCAAACCCATATAACATAACTGGTCTCACTACCGTCCTGTAGACCTTCCCTTTCACTCTTGCTGATACCCGTCTGTCACAAATTACTCCTGACACTCTTCTCCACCTATTCCGCCCGCAATCAAGGTTATTTATTAGTTCACCTAACGGTCTTGCTCGACAAGACAGAAGGGTTTTGTTTGAAAACATCTTTGATTTGACACTAACTGATGCAAGAAAACATTTTTATTGCTGGAGATGTTTGGCACTGTCTTTTCGAAATGAATATGCTGTATTGATAGCACAAATATCCCCCTGTTACACACAGCTTATTAAATTAAGCTTATCTAGTGCATGTAGACCTTCCAACATACAGGGAAAAACATGGGGGCTGGTGGTAGAATTGGCACTCCAGCCACCATAAAAAAAAAACCAAAAAAACCTCACACCGTTCCACTCCATCTGAACTAGTGTGGTGCTGAGGAGTCACTCATTGCATGGCTGCACTCGGCCCTAATCTGGGATCCCGAGTTGGTTTGTTATGTGGTGGGTGCCGCAATGCGCCGTATCAGCGCGTGCTCCTAACTGCTCCTCCTAGTACATAATCATACATTGTAAAGGATATTGTAGTAGGTGGAAGAAACAATCAACATTGATGTGTGTTGCTTCAAATGCATTCAATAAACATGAATTGAAATTAAAATTGCATTGGTTATACAGTACTGTATATTAAGCATACAAATGTATATGTTTAGAAATACTCAGCTTATTATAAAAGCAATCCTGTTCATTTATGTGGTACTTTACTGGAAATAAAGGCTTTGACGCCAGGTAAACAACAGCCACAGCTGTAATTGGCAAGCAAATAAAAATGAAGAGAACTATGGTTTTATGTTCTAGTGGGGCAGAAAATGTAAAAGGGAGCAGGATGTAATTCAACTAATGTACTTAATTTGTACTTTGTTATTTTCATTATTTAAGTCAAGTAAGAAATATTTTTACAGCAATCTATTTTTTCAAAAAAAAAAAAACAAAAAAAAAAACAGCAGAATTACAAAATGACCGTCACATCGTGTAATAACTAAACTAAGTGGAGCAGTAAAAGTGACAAAGCAAACGACCAGCGACATCAGCAAAGCCTGTATGTAGTGCATCTCACCTGCTTGGTACAGAAGCGATTAATGCAGAGTAGCGTCGCCTGTTGAACACATTAGAAGACTAATGAATGTGTCCTGTAATGAACTGGCTTCCCACGCGGAGCTGGCTCATACTTTGTGTCCTGTGCTACCATAAGAGTTGTGGGTTTTATAAGCCCTGTGAGAGAGGGGGATATTAAGATTCAGATCCCACAAATGAAACGCACATGCTATTTTTGTCGGTACCTGAATAAGTGAAACAGAAAATGGAACGACAAATTTGTGGTCGTTTAAGTCGGTACTACCTCAAGGCAGAAGTTAAGCCAGTTAGCACGAAGCGGTCTCCTTTGCACAACTAATACTGAGAAAAGCCACGTAAAATGACACCTTTTATTGGCTAACTAAATAGATTACAATATGCAAGCTTTCGAGGCAACTCAGGCTTGCATATTGTAATCTTTTTTCTTAGCCAATAAAAGGTGTCATTTTGCTTGGCTATTCTCTACATTCATAATGGCTAACACGGTACAACACCCTAGTACCACAACTAATACGAAACAAAACTGGAATGCACAGAAATCGTGCATATGTCACTGCTTTTGGGCTCCTTAGATCAATGCCAGTCCTAAACCTCCTAACATTCGTTTATGCATTTTATAATCCGCATGCCCTGCAGAAAGAAACATACGGCCATAACTCAAACTCAACCATTCATAACTGTGAGTTTAAACATACCTTATTATTACAAACGTTGTCCCCACGAGTAAATTGCCAAGTTTTAGTAGAGATACCTGTAACCTATGCCACCTTCACAAGTTTCTACGGAACATCAACCTTTAAGCAATATCTTAGATTTTAGATTTTGATCTGTTCAGAAGATTTCACACTTAAAAAAAAACTGCACCGGAATTACACAAAGGGGGATCTTACTAGAAGAGGAAACTCTCAAAAATAGAAATTTTTTTGAGGTTCAATCACCTAGCACGACCCATTTAAAAGGCTACACGAAGTTAGACTGCTATAAATGTGCGCACACCTCGTCCAACGTCTTTATTCCTACTAACCTTCCTTAGGAGCGCTCTACTGAAGCAAACCATGTTTCTCCAGACAAATACGTCAATTTCTAGGTACAACTTATGTTATTAAAAGAAGCAAACAAACGCATCACTTCTATGCAGCCGCTTTACCACGCGTCTTCTTCTCAAACAGGAAGTTGTCTACAAACTGAAAGGCTATTGATCAGAACGATCGTCAATCTTAACGAATAAACCAATTATCTTTCAGGATTTACGAGAGGCGGGTTAGTTCGTTTAAAGGCGCAGGTGCTACAAATCACGAAAGGTGGCACAAGCGGCAGGTTTTCGTTCCCCTCACTGGTTTAACTAGAATTCATTTCTGCTGAGAATGCAAAACACCATTTTGGTCTTCATTTTAATTTCTTCGATTAATAACTTTTAAAACGTTGAAATATTTAACACTTTAACAGCTGCATTCACAACGTTTATTTGCTTCTTGTTTTGTCAATATTTATTTATGTGTGGTCTATATTTATTTATTTATTTATTTATTTTTGTTATAATATCTGTCAGACTTGAACCAGTATAAAGAATAAATAAAATATGTTCTGCTCCATATTGTAAAGCACTTAAATGATTATATTTCAGAATGTCAAGATTTGCAGTATAGAATCTAGTACCTGATTTATCCACAGCAGGATTTGGTTTCTAATTAGGAAATGTCTAGGAAAAAGTCTGGGGTTACTATGACCCTCCTTGACTAACACTGAGGATTTCACGCGGTAAAGTCTGAAAAGACTGATCATTTTAAAGGTAAATATGGGTGTAGTGTACATATAACTGTATACATCTTTACCAGAGTTAAAAAGGATACAAATAGTGGTTGGTTAAATGTAAATAAACATTTATTCACATATGCTGTATCTGTAATATACTTGAAAATTATATTTTGATATACGTACTGTATCTTAACATTATTTTTGGACGCATTAGTTGATAAGCTGTGCTTAGTCATGTGGCCTGTCTTTAACAATCCATTTTGTATAATAATGAGTTTAATTGCTTTAAAGTAATACAGAACCATGTGCTTTGAGACACTCTCCTGTATACGAATCTTTCGTACTGAAACTGAAAGGTAACTTTCCTATTGGGAATGATGTTACAGAATATCAAATTAAACTTTATTAGGTTCAGCACCAGCCATGGTTTGTGCCCGCCTTGTAAGCGCTGCTACAATAGGAGGTGACATCTTTATGACCATGGATTGGATTGAGAGGCTCTGAAAATGGGCATTTGAACGATTTTAACCTGATATGAGCCACCTGAAGCATATTTCTGGGTAAGTTGGAATGTATTCTCAGTTGCTATTGATTTTTAATTCATTTGATTCCTGCGGTCTTACCAGTTGAGCCCGGTTTAACTATATGTAGCACAAGTCCGACATTTAATATAATAAATGCTCCTGCCTTTATGGAGTCGTATAAATAAAATGTATTACAAACAACAGGTAAATAAATACAGTACGACTCCTCAAGGTTTCTATTAAAATATGAACAAAAATTAACTTCGTAACGTGCAGTAAAACCCCACAGACCTCCAATGAAGTAGTGAAATGATAATAAAACTAAAAAGCAAAATCAATTTAACAATATCGTGAAAAAAGTAACGAAAAACGCAACCAACCCCATTGTATCACGTACAAGTGAACATTTCGAGGCACATAAACTTCAATTCCTTATAACAAAACCCAGTTAGCCGTTAATTTCCTCACACACTTGGCTTGAGACCATTTCTAGACCTCACAAACAACGTGATACTATTTGGGCTATCCATCCAAGTTTATCAGCCCTACATGAAGATATGGCATTTGCAGTACAATTACCAATACAATTAAGGTGGAGACCATTTTGTCACTAAACGTTTTTATTCAACTTTTATTTTTGTGATTTGATTCACTGTGTATTTCTGTATAATTGAGCGAATAGAACGGTTTTTCATGGCAGCCAAGCCGTTACTAAAATTGTCAGGTGTATTTTTGGACACTTAATACGAAGTCTAAATTGTAATAGTTTTTTTTTTTTAATTGCTGTTTGATTTGAGTATAAGCTTTTTGTCGCAGGACTTGATTTCTAAAATATGAGTCACTTCTAATAAATCTGAAGTGAATGTCTGATACCATTATTATAAAAGTCAGAATTGCCTTCCTTACAAACTTGCTAGTTATTGCAAATACTTTATGAAGAAGTGGATTCAAACCGGACAAACTGACAAGTCGTTCCCAACAAGTTAAGTCTGTGTTAATTTTTCTTAAAACGGTTGCTCCCGAGTGTGATTTGTGAGCAATTTTGCCTTGTAATTGTGAATTGAGTGGTCCTGACAGTTATTTGTATATTTATTTGATGTAAAAAAGAGGATACATCGGTCATTTCGTATTTTTGAGGTATTTTAATATTTAAGCATGCCTACTGTTCAGAAGTAACGAATTATATTTATTTTCGTTACTGTACTTAAATAGATTTTGTAATGAATTGTGCTTTTTTATTTTTTAAGTGCAAATACTTTGTATAAAGTATATCTTATGCTACTCCATTACATTTTCAAAGAGAGTCATTACAAAGTGCAATTGATTGCTTATGTTTTAAATGCAAAGTTTAGAAAGACAGTTAAAGTAAGTTGTAGATCATGATAATAGAGAGCGTTTTAGTCAATTGCAAAATGGCTGTACCGTGGTCTCCGGCTGTGTCAGCGAGTACATCTCTCGGTATATCGCATAACAGCACACAAAGTATTGGACAAATGACCAACACCTATAGAGCGCGCTGTTAAGAGAGTCTGCCTGAAATCTTCTGTGCCGCGACTTGAAGGATGAGAATCCTGAACAATTCCAACGATCGAGCAGGCGCCAAGTGTTAAGTATACAGTAGTTGCAATAGCGGCAGCCCTCATAATAAGTTAAAGAGTGCGCATCACTGGCCTAAAGGAGCAGAACCTTTCGGTCTCAAGACATAAAACAAAGAAGCTTTATTATGCATGTGAACTCTGCGTCTTGAAAACTGTGGAGTTTTATGCATACATGAACTGTTCTTCAAACTTACGAAACACACATAGAAGGATGTTTTCTTTTTTAAATCTAGCAGGGTGTTCAACGTGTAAAACAGAGGCAGACTTGCAGGTGCAGAAGTAAAGGCGGTATCTGTTATTCGTAATAATGATAATGATGTAAAACAGACGAGATCGCCCGCTACAGTTTTTGAAAAGGAAGGTCGTTCAATGGTCCTACAATAAAAAGATCAAAAACTACTTTGGTTCCTTTTTACCTCATCAACATTTACCAAGGGATTCTATCTATCAGGTGCTATGCACTACAAAAAATAACTTGATAAAGCAGTCAACAGCTTAAATGCTGGAACAGTATATGGTAGAGTTTAAGATTAGTAAGAAACAAGCACTGCACATTGATTAGTCTTGGGTTAATTCTTATAATTACTTTTCATTTACTGGGGATGAACAGTTAGTACAGTACATTAAAAAACTGCCATAAAAATTTAAAGCTAAAACAGTTGCACAATCAAAGGTCAAATGTTTTTAAAAAGAAAAATGCATATTTTTAAGTAGTTCCCAGTACTTTTGTGAATTTGAAGGAGTGTGGCACAACCACAAGTTTTTCAAATTTGCTTCTATGCACTGGTGCTGTGCTGATTCTACTTGCCTAATTAAGAAGGCTTTTGATATTTAAATATAAAGCTGGTTTAATTTCTTTTGTCTCCTACCAAAAACTTTATTTACAAAACTGTAAGATTTTCTTTCCACTGAAGCCTCTGCTGTCTCAAATGATGGCCTGCAATTGATAACTGTGGACTGCATGATTCACTTTTTGCATATTAAGGATATTTATGATTAGTTGCTTACTACACCTGTGCTAAGAATACACATAATTGGAGCTTGAAATTTAATTGCCACGCACAGAACACTGCCTAGTTGTTAGTGTGCGTGTATACTGTATATTTCATTGGCACTTTCCCACTGCATGAACTTTTTTCATGAACCAGGGACTTCTTAGAAACTCTGTAACGTTTGTAGCATTCCCACCACTTGCATTTGGGCCTTTTGTAGTTCCTGGTAGTTAATTTCTGTTACTTTTTGTTCAACTAGCAACATTATAGATGGGGCTCAGGTAATGCATAAGCACTGACACCATCTTACAAATCTGTTGGTAGATTGGAGGGTTATACAAAGATGTCACACTGCACCACAAACCGCTATAATAAACCAATAATTTCCCCTGTGAAGTCATGATGGGTTTGAAGAAGAAGGTGCTTCAGTGTTGTCACCCTGCAAGGCCAGGATGGTGGTTGTAAAACAATTAGCTAAAATCCAGAATGCTGACATCCTGCAGCTCTAGCCTTGTATTTATGTGAAATATTACCATTCATATTCTAAAATTAAAGATGGTTTTATAATGTGAAATTTAGGTTTGTAAGTGACTGTTGGCTGCAGGCAGTCTGCCATATCTTGGACTTGGGCAAAGTGTCCCTCAATCCAAAGGCTTTTGAGAAGAAATTTGACACCAAAGCATAAATTATAACCTAAGAGTCTCAGCAATGGGTTCCTCAGGATTAACTGTTTTGCTTCTGTTTATCAATCTTAAGTGAAAACTTGTACATTTTCCAGAACTGTTTGACCACTGCTTTTCTAAATTTTATTATGAAACTGTCTCTGACTGTGACTGATTCTAAAATAAGTCCCAATTTCTAATTGACTGAATGCACTTCTGAACACATTTAAATTTTCTTTAATAAAGGGTTTGGTTCATTTCACTGGGGAACAGCTTTTAAGATGTAAAGGACCTGTGTAGCTAAATTTGTTTGCCACTGTGTTTTTACTCATTTAGGAAAATTTAAGATCATATCTAAATATGGAAAACACTATTGTGTTTATAGGATTTCAAACAAAATGCTTATCTTTGATAAATCAGTCATTTTGATTTTCCTGCATTGGCTAATTTAAAATATTTATATGAAGTGTAAAGGATAGTCCATTTAAAGTTTGTTATAATAGAAAGTGATATGACAGGATAAGGGCCATTTTAATGTCAGAGTGAGAAGAAAAGCTGCATGGGCGTGAGGAGGCAAATCTAACTAGTCAAAGTTTTGCATTCCCTAAACCATGGGGTCTAACATTAAAATGACAATCAACTGGATTATAAAGAAATGGTTATTAAGAATACGGAATGTGAAAGCAAATCATAGCTTGAAGCTCCAGATGCTTTTAAAAAATAATTTAACTGAATGTGAATTAGAGGATAATTTGTGAAGATCGGTAAACAACAATGGTGACAGATGTTGGTAGTTTTGAATGTATAATCTAAGTGCTAACTGAGCAGTGCTGTCAATCTTACAGTCCTCAGAAAAATGTCAAAGTGGACGTGTATTTTCGAATGCCTGAAATGCCTTGTCTTTCAGCCTTTAAAATATGGGTAAATTTCTTGACATAAATGCAGGAGGTACTTGCACCACGCTCAATTCTGGTCTGGTCAGAACAAGGTGTTGGAAATTTAAAATAAGCTTTCTGCTGCTTTGCTCCAAGGAAAATCCAAGGTTACATTGGCTGTAAGACATTATAAAGAAGTGTCTTCAGGAGGCTGTAAAGCGTCTGTAGGCTGAACTGTTCTGGTGATAAGGGAAAACATTTTTTATAGCTTTGGAATATAATTTTGAAAGTAATTAAATTTTTTTCTGTGGTCCTGATGGACGGATGAACAATAATGTGGCAAGAACAACAGACTTTGAAAGAATGTACAGTGGTGTGAAAAACTATTTGCCCCCTTCCCGATTTCTCATTCTTTTGCATGTTTGTCACACAAAATGTTTCTGATCATCAAACACATGTAACCATTAGTCAAATATAACACAAGTAAACACAAAATGCAGTTTTTAAATGATGGTTTTTATTATTTAGGGAGAAAAAAATCCAAACCTACATGGCCTTGTGTGAAAACGTAATTGCCCCCTTGTTAAAAAATAACCTAACTGTGGTGTATCACACCTGAGTTCAATTTCCGTAGCCACCCCCAGGCCTGATTACTGCCACACCTGTTTCAATCAAGAAATCACTTAAATAGGAGCTGCCTGACACAGAGAAGTAGACCAAAAGCACCTCAAAAGCTAGACATCATGCCAAGATCCAAAGAAATTCAGGAACAAATGAGAACAGAAGTAATTGAGATCTATCAGTCTGGTAAAGGTTATAAAGCCATTTCTAAAGCTTTGGGACTCCCTAAATAATAAAAACCATCATTTAAAAACTGCATTTTGTGTTTACTTGTGTTATATTTGACTAATGGTTACATGTGTTTGATGATCGGAAACATTTTGTGTGACAAACATGCAAAAGAATAAGAAATCAGGAAGGGGGCAAATAGTTTTTCACACCACTGTATATGTAACATGTATGTAGTAAAGCACAATCCCACACTTTCAAATTGTTAGCAATATCAGTTGTAGCCAGGTCTAAGTTATTAAATTTATTTGCAGCTTACTCCTTTGATGGCAGTACTTTAATTGCCTGCCTTATTGAAGAGATCCATCCACCCATTTTTCAATCCTTCCTATCCAAAGTAAGGTCAAGGGGACAATGAAGACTATCCCAGTACTTGTAGGGTCCATGGCAGTAACAATCTGTTGACAGGGCACTCAACAGGGTGAGCACGTGCACACACACATTCATTATATGTATTGTTGGTGTGCCAATCTGCAAATCTTTGGATTGTGGAAAGAAACAAAATGAAAAGAGAAGACATACAAACTCCACACAGGGAGCGCACAGAACAGAAACCTGAGTCCCTCTGTGTCACCATGCCACCTTATCAGAGAGAATGTGTGCAAATGCATTCCTGGGCTATAAGCCAAGTACCACCTCCTTTCATTGTACCAGTAACTTACTCTGATATCCTAGAGAGCAGTAAGGTCTCCCATTAGACTGGTAACTGTACATTTTATATGCTTGGGTGTTCCCAAGCCCCAACCCCCCCACCCACATTTTGTCCAGCTGGTGTCTATCTTGTAAATAAAAATATATCTAACACAGTATTTCAACCCTGGTCACAAGTTTAACACAAGTTTTAAGTGTTGAAAGATTTCAGTTGAGTTCTAAATGTGGAGACCAGTGCTCCTTGCTACCAGAGTTTAATCTGCATTTGAGCACAATAGGCTTTACTAAAATTCAAAATGCCTGTCTAGTGTGCCAATAGATGATGGAGGACTTTCAGAGAAAGGAGCCTAGATCCTTCACTTTACAGAAATATGTATTATTTACATTGTCGCATGTGTGCAGTTGGGGACCGCGTTCTTGGTCCCGATGAGGTAAATGATACTACTCTGGGGCGAGAGGTGTGCTGGCACTAACTTCTCTTTCACCCATAGCTCCAAGAAGACACCCAAGGAGAATGCCTACCCAACATGCAATGACATGAGATGACTTTGCTCCTTCTGGCCTAGACACCAAAAATCAGGCAGTCCCTGGGAAATCATGTGTCATTTTGACCAAGCAATCACATGGACCGAGCTTGCATTGGTGCTACAAATTCATACTTTGAAAGGCTGTTTGAAGTCTGCTTTCTTTTGGTTCCGAGAACACATTCTTTTGATGTTTTCTTGTGCTGATTTAAATGGAGTAGCCTAGCTTGTACCCCAACAGTTCTTCTCATGTCTCTCTTGGTCTGTTCCCCTGGTCCCAAAAGTGGTGTAGTCTACAGGATGATCGACCCAACAGACCTCATCCAGCTGGTCCAGTAGCACATCAAGCAGGTCGGTCAACTGCAATTACAAGTAGCTGTACAACAAACTGAACTAGTTGAGGCTCTGTGGGAGGATGGAGAAGCACAGAGCATGGTAGGATCTCAGGGCCCAGCGCAGTGCATCCAAAGGATGGCATTGGGACTTAATATACAAGAGGACCATAGCCTCATTGGCTCCATCAGGAGTGGGCACAGATCCTGGCCCTGAGTGGCCAACCCAAGCCTGGGCTTTTGACATCTGGGGAAAACTAGCTCACTGTCTGTGCCCTGGGTAGAAAACACTGTTGTGCATATGGTAGAGATGGTGGAATGTGACTTTCTGGTCCATGTGCTCCCCAAACCTTTGTTCCATCCAGTCTAGGGCAGATATGGAAAGTCAGGTGGAGACCACCAAGCTCCACCAGGCTGCTCTTCACTCCATGTGGCCAGAGGAAAGAAGACTTTCTCTGGTGGCCCAAGAAGAAGAGCCAATCATCATCCTTCCTATAATGATAAAAGTGTGGCGTACTGTGGCTCCAGGGGACAAGTTGTCCCCACTTGGATGAAATGATGGAGTGTGGGTTTACACAAGAAGAAAGATACTGTTATATGGCCGTGTCTCACCCTCTTCATATTTCCTTTTCAGCGCAGACAAGCTGAATATATATCTCATTCAGGCTCTATGATTCTGGCAGCAATATCTTTATTGCTGCTCACTGCTATGTCACAACACTATGATGGAAGAAGGGCCCGTAATACATGTATTCATGGAGTCTCATGGGAATACCCCATTACGTTGTGTAAGGCTTGCAGACCTCAGAATTAATATGGTGGTATTGCTACATCCGTCCTACAGCATGATACTGGATGGGGACTGGTTGTAGAACAAAAGTAACAAGGACTTGCTTCAGTTTGTACACACTTGGGAGAGTGTACGAAAGGTGGTTCTCCAACATGCAAAAGAGCAGGTAAGGACATGGCTACCAATGAGACAAGGCTGACTTTTGAACAGTGAACATTGTCATGCCTGTCATTCCTGTGACACTCCCATCTGAGATAGGAGGATCTTCTGCTGTGCAATTGCAGTTTCACTGCCTTCCTTCTCTTTTTGGTGAGAGCAGTGGAACAATGACTCACTGAAGTTTACCAGGAATGTTGTAAGCTCTGTTGAAGGACTGCAAACTGCCAATTCTATGCCCCCCTGGGCCCACATGTCATGCTGATTATTAACTTTTTTTATATCGGGTGGAGGTGTACAAAGGCGAAAAGTCGAGCTCACTCCTAGTTCCATGGCCTTATTGCAGTGAGATCTATGATCTGGCTCGTGCCCACCTTTTGGGAGCCCACCTGGCCACTGAAAAAATCACTCAAAAGAATCCTGGCTAGATTTTATTGGCTTGGCATACATGAAGAGGTGTGCTGCTTTGGCAGGTGTTGTCCACAGTGTCATTTAAATCAAATATGCTGGTGAGACTGCACACCTTTTCTTCCTTTACATTTGATTGAGATTCTGTTTGAGTGAATCAGCATTGACATAGTCAGCTCACTCAAACCTTCGGCACGGGGGCCCATAGTACATAGTAATACTTATTAGTTATTGTGCATTACGCCAGCCAATACCCTAAGTCTACCCACATACAGCAGTGTTCTAAAGTTTGAAGCCATTCAGGATTGGCCCGGGCCCCTGACCAAAAGTCAAGTACAGGCCTTCCTGGTTCTAGCCAGGTACTATCAAAGTGTTGCACCTCACTTTTTGTAAAGGGTTGCACCTGTCAAAGAAGTGATGGAGTCCCCAAAACAGAGGAAGCATTCAGTGACCTAAAAACAGCCCTTATTTCAGCTCCTCTTCTAATTCACCTTAAGTTTACTCTGCCTTTTCATCTCCAGACCAATGCTTTGAACACTGCCCTGGCTGCCATGTTGAACCAGGCTGTCGACATAGTCCAGTAGTTCTCAACCTGTTGGGCAGGCCCCCCTAGGGGGGCGTGAAGTAACAAAAAGGGTGGGCGCGAAGATGTAAAAAAAAGAAAACAAGAATCGAAAATATGAAAAATACATCTATTGAAACCAAAACAAATTAACTTAAACTACATTCTGATACTAGAAAAATAAATATAGAGTTAGATAAATGTCAATAAGAGTTCAGTAGGTATAATAAAATATGCATCTATGATATATCATTAATTAAAAAAGAACAATTTGGTATTAGTGGGCTCCTTTCAAAAAAACGTTAGGGGGCACGATTAAAACTGTTATGAAAACTCTGGTCACAAATACTTAAAGGCTGAGAAACGCTGACATAGTCTAATGCTCCATGTACACCAGCTGGAAACTGTTGGACTGGGAAACTGGGTACACTGCAATTGAGTGAGAGGCCTTGGCCATTAAATGGACGGACACCCTACTCCACTATTACCTGGGGTGAGTTTTGTTTTGGTCACTGACAACTCACTTTTATAGAGACTGGGTTCCCACAGGGACTCCAACCCCCAGGTGATGTGCTGGTTTTTGAGCCTACAAGTTTGTCAATCAAAATTGATGAAGGGCACTCCATGCCAATGCTCTTTCATGCCCAAAACCTCTCTGCAAGTTCCACACACTGAGTGGGGGGATGGGGAGTGGCACCCACATCATGCATGCATACCTGGAGACCACCTTCTGGGGTTTGACGTAAAAGGTGCCAACATCTTATCATGTTGGACATCTGGAATTTTTGGTTACTTTTAATATAAATTTCATTTTGGTTTTGACTATAATCTTCTGCTGCTGTTTTGAGTTTTGGAATGATTTGCTGTCACTGCCATTTTGTATTTTCCGGAAGCTCAATTTCTTCTAGCAATGATGAGTTCCAGATGTTACATATTCATGAGTAACATGCAATGAAATATGTATGGGTTCTAATAATCAAGTGAAAGACCTGCAAGACAAGGAAATTATTTGGGTAGTCTGCCTCTTTTCTGCTTTGTTCAACTTTCAGTTTAGCCTTGAATTTTGTGTTTTAAATATGGTGCCCCAAAGAGCACACAAAGACATCAAGAAGGTTTGGGGCAACCACCCGTATATTATGTCCTGCCTGCAAAAGGTTAAGGTATTGAACAGATCTTTACAGATCGGAGTCAACAACTGAACTGATTCTTGTCAGTAAAGATGGTGTCTTTATTTGCCGGCACTGGAAGTGACGTCATCAAAGGAGACGGAATCGGAAGTGACGTCGGCAGAGCCACCGAAACCGGACACAACGTCATCTGAGGCACTGGAAACCGGAAAGTGATGTCATCCAAGGCTCCAGAACTGGAAGTGACATCATCAGAGGCACCGGAACCTGGCGGGATTTCCTGACAAAGGTCTGCAAGGGATTGAGAAAGCCAGTTAGCGCATTTGTCTATTTACTTGAAAAAAGGCACACACTCTTATTTAGTATATTTTTATATATGTAGCATTTTCATCTTTGCATAGTTCAAACACAAGCTGTTAGGTAGATTGAGAAGTGCAAAATGGCCCTGTGTTGCTGAATTAAGGTTCATTTTTTCTTTCTTTTTTATTGATTTTATTAAAAGCAAGTAACATTCCATACAGTCAAATCAAACTTAATAGAACTAAATTCAACCCACACACGGGAGAAATCGAGGAAGGCCAACAGCCAGAGTAAAACTGTTTAAGAGTAGAAAACAAGGAAGAGAATTATTTTCCCCAGTATAAAATCTTATTCTAAAATGTTATTGATTAGATCCTGTCAGGTTTTTAAAAGGTTTTCAACAGGAGTTGGTTCTTTCTTTGAGCATATTCCTACTGTAACTCTCCAAGATGCCTGTTTTAATTTAAAATCTACAAAGTTTGGGTGGTATTTGGTACAGCGGTTCAGGCTGATCCCTCATACCTCTAGGACACTGGTTTTATCTTCTTGCATGTGCACCATTGTTGATGCATTTTCTCCATTTTTACAATGCCTGTGTGGGTTTTCTTCGCACATCCCAACTGTCCTATTTGCACATCCTACAGCTGGCCAGCAGCCTATCAAAGGGCCGACTCCTGCCTTGTGCCAAAGCTGCCAGGGTACGCTTCAGCCCCAACAACCCTAAACTGGATTAAGCATGTTTAATGATGTGTTCTGAGTTGCCTTCAAGTTACTATATACATACAGTAATAATCTAAGAATGTAGCTTGGTAGCTTGTCTTGACAACTCAAGCAAAGAGCAAACATCTCATCTTTATGCCTAAAATGTGTTTCTTTTAAAAACATGGTGTCGGTTACCATTGTTATACGCAACTATACCTCAAAGTCAGACCTGACATCACTTCATCAGTAAAAAAGCTGATGAAGTGTCTTGATGATATAAAATATTGGATGGCACAAAATTTCCTACAACTAAATGAAAATAAAACAGAGGTCCTTATCGTTGGTCCTACCTCATCCACTGCTGAAATTAACACCATTGCAGGCACTGTGTCAGCAATGATTTAAAATTATGTCAGGAGCCTGGGGATCATCTTTGAGCCGTCACTGAGTTTTGATAAACCAATTTCTATGGTAGTAAAGTTCAGTTTTTACCAACTGAGGCAAATCTTTTTCCTCAAAGAAGGAATTGGAAACAGTCATTCATGCTTTTATTACATCTCAGCTAGACTAGTGTTAACTCCTTATATGCGAGATTGCTGAAATCTGTTCTGTCGCACCTTCATCTGGTTCAAAATACAGCTTTTTAACTAGAACTAGAAAAAAAGGATCCTGTCTCACTAGCCTCTCTCTACTGGCTACCAATGAGATTTTGTATTGATTTTAAAATTGGGTTCTTTGTTTTTAAAGCCTTGCTTGGTATCACTCCAAAATACATCTGACATATCCCTTATCCCCACTCAGCACCGAGGGCATTGAGGTTATCTGGACATCTACTCCTCATAGCTCCAAGATTTCAGCTGACTGAGGGAGACATAGCTTTTTTGTTTGTTGCTCCTAGGCTTTGGCCTTTCCACATCAGGCTTTCTTCCTCTGTCACGGTTGGCATAGGACCCACTTCTTCTCTTCCACATCTCACTGTGTGTAAGGTATGGATGATGGTGTTAATTGATAGTTTTATTAATCTGTTCTTACACTACTGTTTGCATTGTTTATTTTATTGTCCCTTTGTGCAGCACTTTTGCTCAACATCTGTTGCTTTAAGTGTGCTTTTATAAATAAATCTGCCTTGACCAACATGACTTGTTCCTTCAGATGCACTGTGTGTCCCCCCAAGGTGCAAGGACACGCGCTTTTTATACTGCACTCAGTTTAGTCGAAGCCACTGTAGCTGCTTTGTTTACTTATTGGCAATACAATGGAGCACTTAAAAATTTTAAAAAACAAACACATTACAGCTCCCGGATCAGTGGTTTTAATGAAGACACATCATCGACGTTCTGCTGAATTAAGCAGTTTAGGATCTCGTTTATCTTTTTTTAACGATTGCATGTGGGATTGGATAATCAAAGTCGGCAGCTTGACAAAGTAGGCGCTTTTTATCCCCCAAGAGCCCATGTTGGAATTACCAGCTTGCTGCAGGCGCCGCTTGTCATATAGCCTGTGTCTGCCGTGCCTCATCCCTTTTTAATTTTTGGTTATACAGTATTGGACATGTTGAGGAAAACTTTCCCAAATCCGAGTAAATATATAACGTCGGTTACTTTTCGTGCTGCACAGATCATAAGTCTTATTCTTCTGTTTTGATTGTATCATCTTCATATCTAACGCTTTGCTTTCGCACCGATTAGAAAACCTGCGCAAAACGAGCGCCGCTCTTTTGAGACGCAAGAGCCGCGTAGGCGGGATCCGCTATATAACGGGCATGGCCGCCTAAAAGCATGGCACAGTGTGGGGAGCGGCGCTCCTCGGCTTCGGCACCACAGCCACTCACCGGGACGGGCAACTTTAAGGCAAGCGGAGATTCTGCTTTCGTCGCGGAAGACAAGATTACAAAAAGCACAGTAAGCTACTGTATTTTTAAACGAATACTGCAGGTGCTTCTTTGATGATTTTTTAAATATTTGGTATTATGTTCATGGAGCTGCATTAGCTCGATGTTTTCTTACTGTATATCGCGGGTTTCTCCCATTGGAAATAAACGCATAACGAAAACTCCACAGACTGTTGAGAGAAAGGAAGGCTGCCAAACAGGTGGACGTGGAAAAGTACGTTTGTTTGCCTTGTACCATCCATAACTCCCAATGTATGGATTTAAAATAATAATCAAGAGCTCAAGTCTCTTCCTCGGTGGCTTTCACGGTGCCAGTTCGACACTCTCGAGTTCCATTAGGATAAAAATATGATAGCGAAGAAATACAATAAACCTAAGAGACCCAGTGTTAAGAACAGCGCAAATGGTAAAACTCAGGCGACGATTTCATTATTTTCGGTGTTTGAATTCTTTAGGTCGTTAGAGTAACAAACTCCGTCCGGGAACTGAGTCTTGGCCTCAGTTATGAGTCTGGGGCAAAACGTTTAGCTTTGGGGCGAGTCTGGAACGAGAGCAGCGTCTTCAGAAAACGGAGGGCTGGCTGCTGCCAAGTTTCCAGTTTTGAGTTATATTGCACTCTTCCCTAATCTTGTGAATCAAAAAGATAATCCGTACCAGTGACATTGCGCGTGTGATCAAACTCACCAAAACAGGCATGCGGTGTTTGTTATATTAGTAACACTGTTAGCGTCGGGCGTTTTAGTTGGAAATAAGGAAAGTCTTTTTCGTGATTTGTAAATGATAAATGCCATGTTTTAGACTTAAACATGACTTGTGTTCTTTATGAATGTCTAAAAAAGCGTTTCAACAGAATTTATAACATATAAATAATGTGCCGCCTATGTATTTCGTCTCGATCGGTGTCAAAGCTAGTTTATTTTTAAAGACGTAACATCAACAAGTCCGGAGGGGCTTAGAGCGCTCGAGAACACCCAAAAACGGTTATTAGCTTCCAGCGCTTAAATGTAACCTTTCTGAGGCTGTTTAAAACGAACATGGCCCTGTTGCTTTTTATTACACTTACGTGTAATGAGTAATAGATTTAAAGGGCGTTATATATTACAAAAGTTACCTAAGTCTGCACAACAGATCGCGTACTGGTAGCAGGATGGCGCAGTGGTTAACGCAACGTGACTAACAGCGCCAAGCTGCTGGGTTCCTATAGCCTGCCTGGGAGATCGAATGTTATTATCCGGGTTTCTCCAAAAAAGTTCTTAAAAACCTCGAGTGCTTGTGTGTTAGGCCGATGCATCGTGAGTAACGCTGTCCACAGACCCTTCAAGTTTTCGTTAGTGCCTCTCAATCGCCTTCAGGTCGCAGATATCCAACACTGAAAAAGCGGCTTCAAAGACTAAGTGAAGCGATGGATGGATTACACAAATGCTTCACCATGTCGTGCATCGGATTCACTTTTTAACTGCAGTTTGGCTGAATCTCCACGAGATCTTAAAGGAATCTGAAAATGGATACCAATCACACGCGAAATTGTAATCGGCTCCCCCACCACAAGAAACCCTACAGCACATCCATGGTACTGAACAGAATGCGCTTCTGGCATTGCGCAAACGGCTGATGAGCTAAATGAAGCCGCAGGGGGAAACATTAATTGAAAAGGTTTAATGCCAAAGCAATCATAATCATCATCAGGAAGGAAAATGAACTTTTGTCAAGAGTCGTTCTGCTGTTAATTTGACAAAGCCAACTGCACACCGTGGCGGAGGTTAAAGTCATCTTGGATAAAACTTAAAGCCGGGTGGCCAGTTTTGAAAGACTGGATAGAGAAAACGGCCAGATTGTCGTATTTTTCACAGCGGCTGCCAGGTGTCGTAGTCCTCTCAGGCCGGTAGCCATCTGTCTGTCTCTGAAGTGACGTTTTATAGAATAAGGGGGGTGGGAGAGATGCGATCCGTGTGCGCTGTGGAGCTGTGACAGAATAAACTCAAGTTAGGACAGCATGTGGCACAGCAATATAATACGCTGACGTACTGATGATCCACCTCTCCTTGGTACTTACAAAAAAAAGCCTTTAAAATGTGTTTCACTTTACATTTTGACTGTATTATTAAGCAACTTTTAACAATCAGAGTAAGCATACCATTTCTTAATGTGCGCACACTCCACTGATTTGAAACGTAGTTCTCTTAATTCTATAAAGCTGCCCGATGGCTGCCGGCGCTGACCCAACGGATTCCTGCTCATTTTAGGTTCCTTTAGCAGCTTGGTATCCTATCCAATCGTTTACCGCGACCATGCTTAGCCCTTGCTATTCTTCTTTCTCCTTAGGGCTGCTTCGCATGATGGATTCGCCGAGTAACAAATGGTACCTCCAGCTGGTCTGCATCCTGATGGTTGCGGGGGCAGGTGCCAAACCCGGGTTTTTAAAAGGGAACCACGGAGCAAGCAGTCATCCGGGGAGCCTGGGTGAGATCGATCCGCAGTGCTGGGATTCCTCTTCAATTGCTGTCATTGCGATGAAGAAACTTCGTATGGCAGACAGTGTCAACGGCTTTTGGGATTTCATGATCTATCTCAAGGTGTCCGAGCACCCGAAACACAATGCTCTCTTCATCGACCTGGCACAGCTCTTTTGGGACATTTACGTCGACTGTGTGTTGTCGCGGTCGCACGGCATCGGGAGGAGATACAGCGTGGCGGAGACGCACAGCCGACAGTACGAGCAGAAGTTTACACAAAGTGAGTGAGTTACGCTGGAGTTCATGCAGAATTTCTCAACACAGAAATACAACATCTATTCTGATGATCACATTAATGTAAGGAATGCCCTACGATTTATTACAAATATGTGAATAGTGTAAGAAATTATAGATACATTTAAAAGGGAAAATGTTGCCTTTGCAGTAGCTCAGGAAATGTTATTACAAATAACAACAGCAGCAGCAGCCCCTCTAAACACACAAGAAGAAAACTTCTGACTTGGCTAAAGATAAGAGGGCAGCCACAGAGAGATCACAGTTTCCTCAATAATTAGAAATAAAATCCACATTGATATAATAGGGTCAGATATTTAGAGAATTACTTTTTAAATTGAGTCTGCTTATTCCTGGGCTGCGAGTGACGTCCCATTCAGGTCAAATACTTGCTGTGAGGTTAACCGACGGCGCTGGCTGTCAAAAGGTGTCAATTTCACCTCCAATTCATTTATTACATTAGTTGATTTATGCTCTGATTTGCAGATTTCTTGGAAAATAATTAACACTGATTGAGGAATACAGAATGAAGATTTAAACAAACAGCACGTACTGCAGCAAACCCAACTTTCAAGGATGCACAAGTTGTATTTTTAGGTTGGTTTTGCTCAGTCATCTCACTTTAGCACCCTTTTAGAGTTCCAGGATGTTTGAGACTGTCCTGGCAGCAGTGGGCACAAGGCAGAAACAACCCCTAGACTGGATGCCTGCGTATAATGTGGCACACTTACACATTCCGCACCACTTCTGCCCATCCTGGCACAATTGTGTTAGCACTTAACTGCACTTGCACTCTGTGCCCAAACAAAGAGAAAAGTCAACACACAGGCGCCGACTCGCTTGGAGATCTCTGGAGGCAGCAGTGTTAACCACTGAGCCACCGTGTTACCAAAACGGTCTCTGTCCTCAAATACTAAAAAATAAAACAAAACAAAATAAACACAATTTGTTTCCTGATTACTCTGAACAAACAAATATCACCTAAGGTACCATACCTGTTTCAATTTTTGTATGAAAGAAACTGACTTTTAATATTATAAATCTGTAAGCCTTTAATGCTAAAGTGGTTCAGAAAGTAGAAATCGATTATGTGTAGTACTCAATATTTATTTTAAAATATTTTTTTTCTTTCCTTATAGGTCTGCAAGATATTTCTGGGAACCACATATTTTAATGATGATTGATACTTACTACAAGAGATAAGATTGACTTTTTTTTTTTTTTTTTTTAAAGAATTTATCTCCGTATTCTTTGTAAAACGTTAAGAAACAAATGTTTCTGAGATGAGCTATGGATAAAATGTCAATAGTCTTACAGTCTACAAGTGCTTTTCCAATGTCTATTTATTTAAAATACCTCAGTTCTACAGCTTAAATCTTAAGTGTATAGTTTCAGGTTGTGCACGTGAATGTGTGTAAATAAGAGTGATGGGTTTAGCGCTGGCTTGGAGATTTCACACATGCCGTAATATGTTACTAAGAGAACATTCTAGACCCCCTGACAATTTTATTTATTCACTACTGTCTTTTTAGTGTTGCCCCTTACAAGCATCACCACTGAATGTCTCATATATATATTTTTCGACATTTCCTTGATCCTGCTAGCTTTCACAATCATGTTCATGTCTGCTGTACCCAGTGTTAAGTGTAAAGTACGACTATAACACTTAACCTTTCCTAAATTAGTTGCTTTGAGGATCCATCCTTCCTTGACACCTACAAAAAGCTTCTAAAATGTGTTTCACGTTATCTGTAAGCTGTAGGTTTCAACTTTATTTTACCGAGCACAGTGAATCTAACCTCCTGAAACTTGCTTTATTCAGTTTAGGGTCACGGGTGGCCAGAGATTACCCTAAAGAGCTGGGGGCATCGCGCCAGTCCATCACACACACTGACGTGGAGCCGGCTTAGCACCCGACCTGCTCATCTGTGGCGATGTGGGAATAAAACCGGAGCAACCAGGGGGAAAATCCCCATTGACGTGGGGACAACGTGTCCTGCAGTAAATCCAATTCGAGGGTCTCAGCATGACGGAGTCTATGCCTGGCAGCACTGGGAGCAAGACGGGGATCACGTCTATCACAACATGCTTAAACACACACACAAATACTGAATCACTGTTTAAAGTTGCCAATTATCTTAACAGAAAGACTTGGGGAATTTTTGCCACCTCCAAAGAGCCCGTGACAAGGCACTGGGCTGCGAGACGGTGCACTCTTAAAACTAAAGGTGCCAGAGTGGTTCTTTAAAGCGATGTTATAAGGGAACCATTATTGGTGCACAAAAGAACCATCCACATGAAGGCGCCAGAGGGAACCTTTATTTAGATCCATAAGTTCAATAAAAATCCAAGAGTTGATATCAGATTTATTAATACCAATAGGCTGATGATATATAAAAGGCAAAGCCCTCACTGAATCATCACTAATTCTCCCATTTTCCATATAGGTGGGAAGCTGAAATTTCGCGTGCTCATTCCTTGCAGTGTACTTACAGAAGCTGGATGGGGGAGAAACGGGTGTACTCCCTAAACTGAATATATAGATAAGGTGACCAGACTTTTTTGGGACAATCCGGGTACATAATGGTTGGTTGAGGGGCTAGAGGAGCGTAGAATCTACAGATCACGAGTAGGGACTCTAAACACTACAGAGTTCAAAGCGAAAGCTTATCATGTGATTTCTCGCCAAAGTTGCAGGATGTGGTAAAGCATGACCTCCGTCACCGTGTACGCGCGCCGAGTTCAAATTATCGTGGTGATGAGATACATTCCAAAAAAGTGAACCAACTGAAACCGGGGACGAAATCTTAAACCGGGGACATGTTTCTGAGTGGGGACAGTTGTCAGAAAAAGGAGACTGTCCCCGGAAAACGGGGACGGATGGTCACCTTAATATAGATAAGGGGAACACCTCATCACTATTTCTGCGACTTCCAATATACGTAGGGAGCCCAAATTTCCCGTGCTCATCCTTTACACTGTACTTACAAACGTTTCATTTCGCGCCGTGCCCCGTAACGAACTTTCGAAAATAACGTCTTCTTTTTGGCGGTTTCTAACCATTACGCCGTAAGGAACTTTCGGTACTGACCTCTCCTTTTGGCGGATTCATTCCTTATTTCCTCTAACAGACAATGTATTTTACGGTAGAGACGCACAAGGGCCGCCCCCGGTCCCCCTTCCTTGTTTCGCACGGCCGCTGTCCGCGCACCTACCGCGTGGTTGGCTCCCTGCCGATACACATTAACGGCATCCCGCGCTCTTGTGCCTCCTCACTCGCTCCCATGCCCTCTGACCTCCCATTCAAACGCCTCCAATTTCCAGTAAGGGTCTGCTTCGCCATGACAATAAATAAGTCACAGAGCTAGACTCTAAAAAGGTCGGCATTGACCTGACACAAGATTGCTTCTCACATGACCAACTGTACGTTACATGCTCAAGAGTAAGCTCAGCAGACAGCTTGGTCATTTTACAGCCCGAGGGCCAGAGGCGGCCTTAGGAGTACGCGGGGCCTTGGGCAAGTGACATATGGGGGGCCGAGAGCCATAAGTGTAGGCTATATGCCGTACCACCACGCTCACGGGCTTGTCCGCCTCTAATGCTGTAAGTTCTTTGCTGACCCAGTGTAAATCCGAAACTGAAGGGCGTAATTATTACGGTATTTTGAAACCAAAAATGTCGTGCTAAGAGCTTTCTTGGTTATTGGTATAGATACCGGGAAAGGCTTCTAAAGTAACAAGTCCTTGTTTATGAGTGGTTTCTGAAGAAATCCACCACATACAGTATTTCAGTCTATAACGGATTTGAATGTCTTGCAGAGGCCCCGCATATTTGTTTGATGAGCTGACGGTGACAAAAGAATCTCCTATCGCGGGGCCCCCCTCAGGCGCGGGGCCTGGGGCGATTGCCCAAGTTGCCACCCCCAAAGGCCGCCTCCGCGAGGGCGAAACTGCAAACATCGTTTACAAAGAGATCCTTACATCCTAAAAATGCGCATTTCTCATACATAACATTTACAATCATAAATTAAACTCTTTAGAATAAGCAAATTCACTCTCAATACTAAAATAAGCCTACGACAATTACATTAACAATCATGTTACGTTATTTTGAAAATGTTTCCTTTTCTTTTTCATAACTTCTTTTACACACTACTTTTCCGGTGCGAAGCGCGGGTATTTTGCTAGTTAATGTATATACCTGTATATATTATTAATTTTAATTAAAAGCAAATAATAATCCATACAATCGAGTCAAACTTAACAGAACCAAAATTCAGCGCCAACCCAAAAGAAAGAGAGGAGAGCCGGCTGACAAAGCAAAACTTTGAAGGAGCAAGGATGGCAGAGTATCCTTTTCCCCGATATAGAAGCTTATTCTAAAATGACATTGATTAAGCTGATGATGTTTAAAGGACTCTGGCTGCATATGACAACAAAGGCATAGTTCTGTTTTTTTGGTCTGTTGGTATCCTCTTAAGTAGCCTACTATACATTAAAAAACTCTTTTTTTGTCCAAATATTAGGAACCTTTTTTAAAGCCCAAAGACCCCTTTCAGGAATAAAACTTTTTTTTTGTCAAGCAATGGATCTACAAGGAACTCCTCAACCCAGACAAAGTGCCATTGAAGAACCAGGATTTTTAAGAGTGCAGTGCCAGCCAACTCCTGTCTGTTAATATGTGAACAAATGCATTAATGATGGCGCCTAAAAATGTAATTCAGAGACATTTTAAAAATAGGGCCAGCTTCACAATCTGGGTATCAATAAATACAGCACTTAGAAAATGTATTAACCCCTTGTATCGTTCTACAACATTGAATCAAAGTCGATACAATTTGGCATTTTTGACACAGAAAAAGACTCCTCAATGTCAAAGTGTACTAAATGCAAATTGCAAATATAAAACACAAAATACATAAGTATTCACCTTTTCAAGTAAGATGCACCTTTGGTAGCCATGACAGTCTTGAGTCTGTGTGCTCTGGTCTCTATTAACTTTGTAACATTTCCCCTTCTTCTTTGTAAAACTGCTGAAGCTCTGTCAGGTTACATGGAGGTCATGAGTGAACAGCTTTTATAAAGTCCAGCCACAACTTCTCTGGTTGGATTGAGATCTGGACTCTTACTCGCCCCCTCCAGGGCATTGACATTGTTGTTTTGAATCCATTCCTGTGTAACTTTGTATTTATTCTCAAAGTTGGCATCTTGCTGGAAAACTAGTCTTCTCCCAAAGTGGAGGTTTCTTGCATCAGGTTGTTCTCCAGGATTTCTTTTGATTTTGTTGTATTCAAATGCACCTTTAGAGGTGTTGGTGAGACCAGCTGGGGGTGTTTAACCTGTGGTTTGTGTGTGGATTGCAGTGCTGGGACACTGTGCTTTAAAAATCGGCGTATCCTCAAGACCCTGACTCTCTGTGGTCATTAAAGATTTCTTGGCATCTTTTGAAAAGGGTAGGTTACATTGAACACCATGCCCTTGAGAGGGCTAGCTAGCTCTCTCACCCCTTCACCACCTTATAGCTAATGTGTGGAGAGTGTATTGGCACCAGAATGGCCGATGTTGTGTCATACAGATGGATGTTACACATTGGTGGGTTTTGAAGTGGCTCCTAACGGTCTATGTGTAGCACTTTGAGAAGGTTAGACAAAAGACCTGCTACAGAGAAGCATTAACACAGCATGATGCTGCCACCACCACGCTTCATGGAGGGAATGGTGTATTTTTGATAATGTGCATTGTTTGGTTTACGCCAAACTTAGTGTTTAGTTTGATACTGAAAAACCTCAGTTTTGGTCTCATCACACCTTTGGACATTCTTTCAGATGACTTTAGGGTCTCATTTGCCTTTCCACAAACTCTAGCCAAGGTGTCACAAGCAATTTTTTAAAACATTGGATTTCTCTTTGTCATTTTACTGTAAAGCTACGACTGGTGAAGCACCCGGTCTCCAGTCTTACCCACTGTAGCTTGTAACTCCATTAGCGTTCTTATAGGTCTCTTGCTGGCCTCTATCACTCGACATCTTCTTGAATGATCACTCAGTCTTTATGGATGGTCTTCTCTATGCAGATTTACAGTTGTGCCATACTCTTGATTTCTTAGTGATTGATTTATCAGGATATTTAGTGACTTGGATGTTTTCTTCTCTCCATCCGTGGACTTGTACTTTTCAGTCCCCTTTACACTGAGTTGTCTTAAGTGTTCTTTTGTCTTCATTGTGTCGGTTAGGCCACCATATTGACTCACCACAAGTTGGACCTTCCAGATTCAGATGCATTTATACTACAATCAATTGAAAGCCCCTTGACTACCAACAAGTGACCTCCATTTAATTACTGATGGGACTTCTAAAGCCTCCTGGCAGCACCACTCATGATTTAGGTGTGTCTTGTTAAAGTGGATGATCACTTACAAGACCACATATTTAGTGTTTAATATCTGCCCACTTTGCAGAGGTCTTTTTTCACTTTGATATTAAAGAATCTTTTGTGTTAATGTCAAAAATGTCATATTAAATACACTGTGATTGAATGTTTCATAACAATAAAATGTGAGAACTTCTCAAGGAGTGAATATTTTCTATAGGCACTCGTTATCCTTTGGTTGCTAAACAGGAATTATCCCAAGGCATTGCACATTTCTTCCTAGATCAGCTACCTTAAAGCGCTTGGAAGGCTTTATTACAGTTATACAGGATAACATAAATTTACACCATTTAAATTGCACCACAAGAATAGGGCCAATTTCAGTTTTTATTTCCCAGTTACCCATTATCGTGTCACAGTTAAAACAAATTGGTCTCAAGATAAGAGAATTATGGATCCTCATTATGAAGCATAAAATGTCAAAAACACATACAGTACTCATCTATCCATTCTCTCAATCAGCTTAGTTCACTGCAGCATCAGTGAGAATTTAGGATTAAAGATTTAGTGATACAATAATAGAATAATAAAGGCGAATCATGGCATCAGTATTTGAAATAGCTTGGGCGGCTCAAGAGTCCCCGCTTTCAGCACACGACCACCAAATGGTCGTGCAGTCAGGGCTCTCTTCTTACTTCTTTGCTGAGTGACACTTTAAACGTTGAAGAGCTGTGCACATGGCCTGGTAACGTCCCAGCAGATTCAAATATTTTGAAAACCACTGTGAAAGCTAGGGGGCACCAGTGGGCCCCAAACCACAAACTCAAACACACAAGACAGTGCCAGGCTCAAACAAAAGCTGTTTTATTACACAAATACCTGGTGTACCCAAGCACAAAACACAAGTCGTCTCTCCTTCCTCTCTCTCTCACCACCGCACTGCTCTTCTTAAGTTGAGTGTTGCCTTCCTTCCTCCCAGCTCTGACTCACCTGGACAAGACAGCATGGTCCCTTTTACTGAGGACCTGGAAGTACATCCAGTGCCAGGGCTTTGCCTATAAGTCCTAAATAACAGGGAGTAACACCCTCAGACCCTAGCAGGGCAACATTACCAGACTACAAATCCCGGCTGGTGTCTGAATGGGCACTGATATCCAGGGTTGCTGTCATCTAACGTCCTGGGGGATTAAACAGCCCATAGAGACCATCCAAGCATAACCAATCTCTATCCGTCTCGTCTGTCCATCCATTTAAGGCTTTCCGTCTGGATAAGAAATTTTTCTCTCTTTGGTGGAGACCCATCCATCCACCTGGGGCTTCCCACCCAGGCAAAGGTCTTTCGCCGGGATGCCCGTCCGTCCTGTATAGTAGTTACACCACTTAAGCCACAACTAAACTGACTCTAAGTGAGCATCACATCCTGGGCAAAATGTGTATTTCCTTAATTGTAAATCTGACATCTCCTAACAACTAAGAATTTGAAGCTCTTCTCAGGGAATTTGCCAAAGTTGAAAAATGAGCCACATTACTTGGGCACAGAGTGCTGTCTGTTCTAATTGGTCAGTTCTAATTGGTCTATCCATTTTTATA
Source organism: Polypterus bichir lapradei (assembly GCA_026402145.1). Taxonomy (NCBI): domain Eukaryota; kingdom Metazoa; phylum Chordata; class Cladistia; order Polypteriformes; family Polypteridae; genus Polypterus; species Polypterus bichir. Next base: position 6,763,133 of record JANRMT010062842.1, on the reverse strand, counting down.
GATGTAAATCCGATTTTAAATGTGTACTGTATTAAAGTAAACATTCACTTTGTACAGCATGTACTGAAGTCTGTAAAGGATTCAAGTTCCACTTGTTTCTTATTTTATTAATAAAATGAGTTTTTATGCAAGAAAAAATTTAAACTTGTGATGTGCATTTTATACTGGAATCGGCTTCTTACACTTAAATGGAATATTAATTTTTTTTAATTTATATTATTCCACAAACTGAAGAATTGTAATATTAATATTTTTCTTTCAGGTGAGAAAATGCCCTTCTTCTACCCTTCCATTTCCTGGATCTGCTTACTCCAGTTTTATGGTTGAGAGGTGCTGAGGCTTGCTTCAGCAGAACATCAAGTCCATCACTTGGTGCCCTGGTGAACACAACTCCACTCACTTAGAGAGGTCTATGTGACCTAACATGGGTGTTTTTGGGATGTGGGAGAAAAACCTACACAGCGAAAGATAAGGAAAGCATGAAAGAGAAGAAACACTCAGCACAGGTGTGCCTTAAGGATCACAGGGGGGGATCAATTTTTCCTTTCTTTCTCTATATTCACTCCTTCGGTGATGGTATTGCTTCTCATGGATTCTCCTACCACCTCTGTGTGGATGATGTACAGATCTTCCTCTCATTTCCCTCTTATAATCTACAGGTTTCAGCCCAGATTTCCAGCTGCCTCTGTGCCATCTCATCATAGATGAATGCTCATCACCTTAAACTTAAACTTTCAAAGTCATACCCAATATTTGCCTTCTGATTCTCCTTCCTCAAATTTGTTGTTCAGCATTTCTCTTAAAGATGCCATTCTTTCACTATCAGTATCTTGGCACGACTTTAGACTCCTCACTTACATTCATTACATACAGTATATTTCTTTGCCGACCCAATCATGTCATTTCTTTCTTCATAGTATTTAGAAATCCGACCTATCCTCACTAGTTATGCAACACAACTCCTTGTTCAGGCACTGGCTGTCTTTCAGCTGGACTATTGCATGTCTCTCCTGGTGTGGCTTCCTTCACATTTGACCTCTCCAACTCCTCCAGAAGGTGGCTGCTTGAGTTGTGATCTTTGTTCCCGTATCACGTCTACTATTCCTCCGCTTCAGTCTCTTGTCTGACTTCCTGTTGCTGCAAGGATCCAATTCTCTGGAAGGTTCTGCTCCTCACTCTCACCAGTCTTTGGTCTCTCCATGTGTCCTTTCAAGAAGTTTCCATTTTGCATCTCTCTGTCTGCTGAATGTCCGTAGGATTGGCATGTGGGATGAGGTGACAAGGCAATCGCCTCAAGTAGAAGTTTGTTTAGGGTGACATTTTCATGTAACTTTTCTTTCTTTTATTGTAAACTTTATGAGATAACAATACAATTAAGTTAAGTATGAACTTTAAGAATTACATATCCTGGAGAAAGCTAGGAAAAATGGGCAATGGTGCTAAACTAAGCAACACACACACACACACACACACTCAAGAGCAGTAGGGAAAGACGTTAAAAGTAACATGTGTTGTGTAGTCCAATTACTTTTTAAAGTAACAAGTAACCAAACACAATATTTACCTTACTGAAATAAAAATACCCACATTATCATTATTCCAGCAGCATTGGGGTAGCGGTATGCCAATCCTTAGCAGGGCACACACACACAAACAGTTTAGGATCACCAATGCACCTAACCTGCATGTCTTTGGACTGTGGGAGGACAACAGAGCAGACCCACGCAGACACGGGGAGAACATGCAAACTCCACACAGGGAGGACCTGGGAAGCGAACCCGGGTCTCCTAACTGCGAGGCAGCAGCGCTACAACTGCGCCACCGTATTACTTAATGCAATCTGTTTAAGGTTATAATCATAAAGTCCATTAAAAGTCTCTTAAGTTGACACTGTGCAGGTTTTGTTACTAAAGGGCAGGCGCCTTTCAGCTTGCAGGGCAGTTTGAAACAGCCAAGTTATTTAGAGAAGCGCAAAGGAAGAACAACAAAGCCGAGTTTGGTTTTTATGTTCAATTTCATATTATACATTTGTAATGTTTTTTTAATGCTTCCAGTATTTTATGCTTTATTGTTTTAAAGCTAATTTTGATGGATATTAATTTTTTTTGTCTTATGTTCACAGAATGCACTGTATTGTGAAGCCAGAATAGAAATACTTAATGTGAATTAAGTGTGTACTGCTCCCCGGGCCTGCACGATTATAACATCTGATGTGATACTAGAGCGGAAGCAAGGAGAAAAAAAAAAAAATAAAAAGAAAAGAAAAGAAATAATCCAGGGCGCAAGCGACCACCACAATTACAGAGCACACCAGTGAAGGCCAAGCTGAGTTACAAAAGAATTGTTATTAACCCATAAAATACGGCATTGGACACAACAAACAAACAAACACACACACAAATTAAGAAACAAAACAATTAACAACATACACCACTAATACACAAATGTGAGACACAAAAATAAATAAAACCAGAGTTCTTTAAATATCCCATTATGCATAATCATCTACAGTACGTTATGGTGAAGGATGCGCTGAGCCGAACCTCTTGTCCTGGGAATCGTAAACATACACAGTCCCATATGCTGGCCCATCAGGTCCTCTCCTGAATAACTTTACCAAATCCAAAAGAAAAGTAAGATGATGCTTACCAAAATGAACCCGGGTTCATCTGACTTTTTCCAGCATTTAGTGTTGCTAGCCATCTTGCCTTTTTTGTGGCTGCTGACTTCTCCTTTGGCTCTGGCGCTCTCTTCAACTCCTTCATCTTTCTCCCGCCACAGATTTACATATGGTTGGCTCCTCCCCTTACAGTTTTTTTGGCCCTCCAAGTCAGGTGCTCCCTTTCCCAGGAACCATTGGCCGGCCTTGCATATTCAGCTATTTCATTATTAGCAGGTCTAGGGAAGGGTGCAATCTGCCTTCTCTTGCCAGATGTGCCAAGACTGGACAATACTTCTCCTGTCTTGGCCCAAAGCTGCGGATTGATTTCTTTTTGGTCATTCAAACTACACCCAGTTTACTCATGTGTAGACATCTTATAAAAACACAGCTTTACAGGAAATATTTTAGTACTGCTTAGTTTCTCTTCTACAGGATACCTGCTGTTGTACTCACAAAGACTTCATTATACTATTTTTTGGCTTAGCCTAGTTGCAGGTTTAAGTTTGTTCTAGCAGTAGTACCAGTAGTAGTAGCAGTAGTCCCTCTTGCTCATTTTTTTGTCTTGTTGTCTGTTATTATTAGTGCTTGTACCTTCATTCATCATTCTTGCTTGTATTATAACTTGATTTTTAAATTGCCTTGGAAAAAGGCATCTGCTAAATTAATAATAATAATAAGTTAATTCAAGGGATGTCAAACTCATTGTGGGCTGCAGTGGCTGCTGCTAAGGGAACAGACATCTTTGTGATGCAACACACCCACCACATGCCATACAGTGGTCTAACTGGGAGGCATCTAGTAGTTCTTGCCGGGTGAGTGAGACACAGACAAGATGGTAAACAACTGACAGTTTTTATAAATAACAAGGTGATATATATTATCCACCAAAACAGCATGGTTGGATTACAGTTTGTGAAAAAGTACTTAAAAGAGCCTGCAGAATTCTGGAAATTGTGGAGAGACGAGACAAAGAGTAACCTGTATCAGAACAAGCTGTGGAGACGTGAAGGAGTTCCCCAAAGATCCAAAGCATACCACCTCATCTGTGAAAAACATGGTAGTGGGGGTGTTATAGCTTGGGCGTATGGCTGCCACAGGTCCAGGCACATTTCTCATCATTGATGAAGGAACTGCTGACTACTGCTGTACAATGAATTCTGAAGTGTATAGAAACATCAAGTTCCAGTAAATGATTCCAACGTATTGGACAATACTTCATCCTACCATAATATACTGATCCCAAACATACTGCTAAGGTTACAGAAGAGTTTTTCAAAGTTAAAAAATGGATTCTTGAATGGCCAAGCCAGTCACCTGATTTTAATCCAATTGAGCAGGCCTTCCATATGCTGAAGAGAAAAGTTAAGGGCCCCTGAAACAAGAAGGAGCTGAAGATGGCTCCATTAGAGGCTTGGATGAGCATCACCAGAGAAGATCCTCAGCACCTGGTGATGTCTATGAATCGCAGACTTCAAACAGTCATTGCATGCAAGGGATAAGTGACAGAGTACTAACTACAACTGTTTAATAGACCTGCCATTGTGATGTCTGTAAATGGGAGGGGATGGTGGGGACATGTAGAAAAAGTGTTGCCATTTCTACTTGGCGTGACTGAAATGTATGCAATACCCTTAAATGAAAGACTGCAATGTGCACTTTAATTCTTCGTCCTCTTCATCTTTTCTTGCTTAATAACTCAGTAAACAGTCCAGTTTGAACTGTCTAACTTTACTGACTAACATTGCACTGAATGTCTATTGCACATCTCACCCTTTTGATATTTTCTTATGTTCTTGCAGATCTCACTGGGCAAACAAACATCTTTTTCACACTACCAGTAGATTGATATTCATCAGACTACTTTAAAATAGCATAACAAGAAGGTATTCTTCCTTACCAAGGCATGTTAAACTTAATAAAAAGTCTTATTTGCATCTCAGTTGCAGATTTAGATTTTATGCAGTAAAGAGGGACAATCTAGTTGTACACTGAAAATTCATTTAGCATAAAACACTGCCATGTCCCTATATATACCATCATCCTAGTGACTTCGCCTCACAAACTCCTGAAATTGTCACATCCTTGAGCCGCACTTGCTATTTTCATGATGATGTTTGAAACTAGCGCTGCGGCCCCTTCACCCCCTTTCTCATACGTGTCTCTGTTGTCAGTTTTCTCAGTTTGTTTTTTCCACAGATTATGAGGTGATAGGTGCATGGGAACACTTATATTTTAGTGCCACAGAAACAAAAACTCTCTATGATGCATTAACAGAATTGTTCCACATACTGCATTGCTGCAGATAGTATGATAATTAGGGAGCAGTTTATAACTCAATACAGAATTTGCATTTGGAGAAACTCAACTCACTTAACACGATTATGTGGTGAGCCATAGTTTAAGACACACTACTTTAAACGAGAGATGCTGACGTTATCATGCATGCGCTTTAGTACTCCTGAGGACCTCTGCTGAATCAATTCATTTGTGCTCACAAACTGATTCCCATGATTCATTGAAAAGAGTCCTTCAGGAAAAGAATGAATCGTTCCTGTAATTGGAAAATGTAACACATCATCATGTACAAATTTAGTGGAGTAGAATGTCGAGGTATTTGCTGTAAAATATAGTGGAGTGAAAGTCGAAAGTATACACAGTTAAGTCTTCTTAAGTAAAGTACAGGAACATGAAAAATGTCCTGCAGTAAAGTAACAAAGTCATTGTATTTCGTTATTTTCCACACCTGCATCATATCTGTTTCTATAACGTTCATCCTCTGAAAAGAAATAATGAAGGTTTGAGAAGTCCTGATCTGTTGTGGTCCTCAAAACAACTGGCTGATGATCTCAACTTCTAATGTGGCAGAAGGAGAACAGTAAGAAGCCACAGAATTAAATAACGTCTTTCATTACCATCAAGAACTAGCCTCCACTTAAGAAACTGGTCAGGGAGAAAATATGGAAACCCTCTAGGAACATGAAATGAGAAGCCACTTTTGACTCACTTTGTCAACTAGTTACAAAAAAAAGAAACAAGTGTGTGTGTGAGTGTTGTTCTGGAGCACTGTTGATGGAGAACACACCTGCAGAAGAGAATATTTCAGGGACAAGTCAGGTTTATAGAAGTATCAAGCATATTTAGGGAAAATGAATTACACAAAGAATTGTGGGACACTGGAACAAACTACTGAGCCATGTAGCTGAAGCAAGAGCCTTTGCAATCTCTGAGAAGTTTCTGGATGAGATATTGGGATAGCTTAGCTCTTAGCTAAACAAACAAGCTTGATGAACTGAATGGACTCCTCTCATTTGTCAGATTTCATATGTTTTGATTGTCTTATCCAATACAGTAGGGGAAATGGGTGCAGGAAAAACAAAAATAGAGCAACCAACAGTTATCACTTCTCCTGGTAAACACCCTTGCATCTTTTCCTATTCTATCTCCAGCTGCCTTTCACTTTCTCTGGCTTTGTATTCCTCACCAACAAGGGGTTCCTTGTAACTACTTCTATGCAGAAACCAAACACATCTGTCTGAGGCCCAAACGCTCCTTTTAACGTCTGAGACAGAACCTCCAGCACCTCAGAAGCATAACCTGAACCAATTCAAGGTCAGCCATAACTTCACAGACAGAGCGTTCCTTCCCAGTTCAAATTCTGTTTAAACTACAACTCCGGGCAACTCTGCAGGAATCAAGACCAGAGCAGCCAAAAAGGTGTGGAGCCTCCTAGTGAGCTGGGGGTATATAGTGCTCTGGGTGTGCAGTCCTCAGTAAACTTTCTATTACCTTGACTTCCTATCTGGAAACAGTAATGTCAACTCACCCAGACCCTTATTACAGTGGAAGTATTCACAGACTGGTTTTATACATACAGTTGTACTCATAAGTTGGCAGAAGTTGTGAAACATTGACCATTGTTTGGGAAATATAAATAATCATGTAGAAAGTATTCCTTTTAATTAAAGAGTGTGCTCAGGTGAAGCAATTTATTATCACATAATTGGGTGAGCCCTTTATAAGTCATAATGATAACTGAAATCAGCCAAATGGGCCTGATCAAAACTTTACATACCCTCGAATGTTGGGCCAGATAATGTACACGCAGGTTCAAATTAAGGGTAACTAAGGAAGAATGTCCACACCTGTAACCTCTTGGATTATAATCCGTGTCTATGTATAAATAGTTGATTTAAATTCATGCAGAGCTGCACTGACTTTGCTGGAAACAGAGCCATGGAGAAATAAAAAGAACTGTCTGGACTTGAAGGAAAGGTTGTTGAATTACATAAATCAAGAAAAGGGTATAAAAAGATATCCAGAGATTTGAAAATATCTGTCAGTAGTAGTAAAAAAAAAGTGGAAAGTTAGGGGTTCTGTTGTTATCAAGCCACAGACAGCCACTACTGCCAGAATTATTTGTCAAGATGCCAAGAAAAACCCACAAGCCACTTCAGCTGAAATACAGGCTTCTCCAAACAAGTGGTGTTGCTGTTTTAAAATGCACAAAAAGGTAGTACTTGAACAAAAATGTGCTGCATGATCAAGTTGCAAAAAAAAAAGCCTTTATTGTGCCAATGCCACAAAACAGCCCACTTACAATATGCCAAACAGCATCTAGACAAGTCTCAAAACTTCTGGAACAAAGTCCTATGGAGCGATGAGACCAAAATTGAACTTTAAGGCCACAGTCATAAACACTATGTTTGGAAAGGACACAACAAAGTCAATGATGAAATGTACACCATCTTTACTGTGAAACATGGAAGTGGATTTCTGATGTTCTGGGGGTATGTGAGCTGCAGAGCCACAGGTAACTTTGTGAAAACTGATGACATGATGAATGCAGCATTTTACCGGAAAAAATACAACTGTATATATACACAGCGTGTGTATTCATGTGTATATAATGTATAGCCAGTACATATACAATATAAAAAGGTCATCAAACAATGTTTCCCAATTTTGCAGACTGATCCTTCCACAGAGGCCTTGTTTCCTAAGTTTCCCTTCCCTCAATTTCCTTCTGTTGACTACCTAACCTACACAATCATCTCATTCACAGCTCACTTCACAGAGGACAGCCACATTCCTCACGGGGCATTTTGATCTATAACAGGAGCCGCTGTGTCACTTGCAAATGTGTCACTAACAATCCCTTGTATCTGGTCTCTCTGGTAAATTCTGTATTAACAACTGACCTCTTGCCAATCTAACCATCTAATTTGTTGCATTTCTTGTAGGAGACGTCAAGCCATCTACTTAGGTGAGACAGGGAGACAGCTAGTAGATTGTTTCAGGGAGAATGTTTGAGCCATTAAAATCAAAGACCTTAAAGAGCCTATTGTTGAGCCACAATGATCTCTCTTTTTGTGCTCTTTCACAGGGCTTCAAAGACTCTTTTCAAAGAAAAACAGAAGAAGCTAAGTTCATTCTCAGCCCGAGATCACACGTTTCTCTGGATTTTAATGGCTGGCTGTTTTTAATCTCTCCCTTCATCTTCCAAGCTGTGAAGTGACAGTGGCATAGCAATGTAGATCACTTCCTTAATATAAAAAATGAAACTCTTTCCATCAGTCATTCATTTTGTGATCCTATTTTTCCTTTAGAAGATCCCAGCAGCATACTGTACAGGCGTGAAGCAGAAATAAATGGCAGTCACTTCCTGGATGTATTAACACACACATTTACTCACACTGGGCCAGCTCAGATGGACCTGTCAGTCCGTCATATCACCTTTGGGATTTAGGTGGAAATTGTAGTATTGCAAGCAAACCCAAAATCTCCGGAGCTGTGAGACAGCTGTTTCAAATGTTATGTCACTGTACTGCACCAGTGTCAGCCAAAAAATGAACTTTTTTTAAAAGCTGTTTTTTTCTAGTCTAAGTTTAATTGAAAAACACATTATATAATTAACAAGACACTCAAGGACAGTTTTGACAAAAGCAAGCCATTGTATAACAAAGAAATGCAATACTGGTACATATCCTTCTATTAATTTTTGCAAAGCCTTCTAATCTGTAACTGATAAAGTAACACTCACCAACCAGTCAATTCCATTTCTGGGCTGCAGGAAGCTGGAGCTTATCATGGTAACATCAGGGACCAGGCAAGAACCAAACATTTACTGGGCTCCATCCAGTCCATTAAAGGAAGCTCTCACGCAAGGGGCCAGATGACCTAACCTACAACTTGAATTTGACAAGAAAGCCCCAGTAGCTGAAGAAAGCAGACGCAGACATAGGAGAGAAAATGTAAACATGCACAATTCAAGCCCAGCATGCTAGGTCTGTGAGGGAGCAGAATTACCCACTGTGTCTCCATGCGGTACTGTCAGAAAAAAATCTTCTTGAAATGCCTTTAAACCAATTCGTGGTCTAGTAAATAATTCCACATTTACTATTCTCAGTAGGCAATATGGTCCATATGAGGGGAGTTCCAAAAATCCATTTGCTGCTGCACAAATCAAAGAGATAACCTGAAATTTGTTTTTCTCAAAAAGAAGCTTTATTCATTCTCTACTTCTCCACATAATCACCACCAACCTCAATGCACGTTGGCAATCTGTGGGTCCATTTTTCAAAACAACCCTGAAAATCAACCTTTTTTCAGCTATGCCAGTTCTTCATTTACGTCCTTGATTGTGTCCACTCAATCCTTGTAGTGCAGTTGCAATAATTTGAACCTTAGCATTTAAAAATTTTGTGGAGGTGACCATAAACGTCTGGACACAGCCACCTGCTCATCTATCCCTAAATGGCTCAGTCACTGGGATGACAAAGTCATTTAAATTTCTGGGCACTGTGCTGTTTCAAAACCTTAAGTGGGACAATAACATTAGATGCATTATGAAGAAAGCCCATCAGAGAATGCTCTTATTGCACTAGCTGAAGATATTCAATCTCCCTCAAACAATATTGGTCCAATTCTACACAGCCATTCTGACCTCATCTATAACTGTTTGGTTTGCTGCTGCCTCTGCTCAGACTAAGGCAAACCTGCAACACATCATCAGGGCCTGCAAAAGGATCACAGGCTGTAACTTACTGCACATTGAAGTCCTATATGAGTCCAGGGGAAGGAAGAGGGCTGCAAAAGATCATCATTGATACAACTCACCCAGGGAAGCACCTATTCCAAAAACGTCCCTCTGGCGAATGTCCTTGTACAGTGAAAGCTAAAACAACACGTCACCTAAACAGTTTGTTTCAACATGGAGTTACTCTGAGCTTCTACTCAGTATCTACAGTACATATACAGTACGTAGACACTAAACTACCTGGACTTGTTAAATCCTATCTTTTCTCTTTATATTTTGAATTGCCCTTGTATGTTGCATCATATTATATGAATTATCTTCACGGTTCTCCTTGGACCAAGGCAAATTCCTAGTAGACATTAATGTACCTGGCTAATAAAGAGAATCAGGATTCTGATTCTCCATGCATGTTGGTCTTGATCTTGAGGAACAGCCAGAAATCTCAAGGTGTCAGGTGAGTAGAATGGAGCATCCGAAAAGGTCAATCCATAAGGCTCCAATGGCTTGATGTGCAGGAGCGCTGTCGTTGTGGGTCAACTTCTCTTGAGAATTTGGAAACATTTCTTTGTGAAGACGTCTGAAACTGGGCAAACCACTTCTGGACAGATCTCTGAGTCACCAAGATGAGTTTCCCGTTTCCTGAAGCTTTCTGCCATCAATAAACCATGATGAAAATGTGGTTGAGCATGAAAACCTGGTTAAACTCATCTGAGAAATTCATTAACGGGCCTGCAACACATACACTTCTACATTCATTTCCTGTCTCTATGATGACCTACAGACAATTTCAGGAAGTTTTTGTGAGTAGCTGAATAAGAACACATTCAAAAATATATGTGAGCAGACTTTTGGAACTCCCCTCATACATTTGAAGAAAACGTACACCATGGGATGAATTATCCTGTTGTGAACATCTGTCCCTTTGAAGGTTTTGAGTAAATGTTTATTGATTTAATTCAAGCTGACTTCAGATATTTCTCTGCTTTCTCGCCAGTGGATGACAAATTAAAAAACACCAAAAAACGAAAAACAAAAAGAAAACAGGTTTTCAGTCCTAGAAGTTTACAAGTAATGATCGTGTTTATTTTCGATGCATCTTTTTAACAGAAAATGACAATTTCATTTGTGGGCATGATTAAATGGCTAACCTGAAAGACAAAAATAGATGAATTTATCCGCCAGTTCTACTGTGGGCCATGCAAATATATTTTGTATGCTTTTTTTTCAATACAAAAGAATAAAAAAGGCACTATAGATCAAATGTTCACTAGCTGCCCAATCACCTTCACAAATATTTTAATCACACATTACTCAAAATCCTATCGTTTTTGATTCAGTCCCAAATAATCTACTTCTAATATTCCTTGATGTAGTTTTCCAAATGGCAATCAGCTCTGTAAACATATTAAGAACAAAATTAAGGACTAAAACTCTAACTGATGCTACATGTCCGTAAAATACTGATGAGGACAGAATACCTGACACAGTATAACATGGAGGTGCATACTTTATAGCTAGACTGTGTATCTGCATATAAAATCAGGGTTTATGTGCAAATCACCTTGCATGTCATGTCGCCACTTGGTGAACCTCGGTGAAAACAATCTAAAGGCTGACCCACGATTATAGGAGGGTGGAAGATTATGGAAGGAGGGCTTAAAGGATATGTTTGATGTTTTTCAAGTCAAAGTTCACATGTAAGTGAGAAAGCATTCATACTTACCAAATATGTCCACTCTAAAGCAGCAAAGGATTCAATTTAAGAAAACATGCCTTCTGCGTTTATGGAGCATCCTTCTGATAACGAAAGGAAAGTAGAAATAATTTTGTGTTCACAGATTCCTGGAAATACTTTTCTTGAGGTAAGAATGCATTTCCTGTTTGCTTGTCTGCTCAGAACTGTTGACCTGGGTGGAATTTAGACTTCAGCACCAAACCAAGCAAGGTTCATGTAGCTGTTTAGAGCAATTTTATCTTTCGAAAGATGTAGTTAGAAAATGTGCATATAAAATGTGTAAAGAAAAATATAATAAAACAAAGTGTTTACAGTTTCGATCAACTTACTTGTGGTACTCACAATACCTTAAAGTTATGGCTTATAGTGCTTGAATTGTGAACACTTGAATGGGAGACCTACTGAAATGAGATGTGTGACTTTGTAGTGCTCATTTCTTAATGCACGGCTACTGGAACCTGAAAATGAAAAGAAAATGTGTTCCTGATCACCCGTTATTGAAGCCAACTGCAGTTTCAAGCATAACTAAGCTAAGTTATCTTACGGCAGCCGCCAAGTACGGTAGACTTAAATTTAGTGCCATACAATAATAACAACGGAAATGTTTACTATCAAACGGAATACTGTGTAAATTCATAGCTCTAACGTAGAGAGGCAAGGCAGACCAATCATTGCTGGCACTGCTTTGCAGATCAAGCATCATGGGTTTGAATTGTGTGCCCAGTTGTTGTCCATGTGGAGTTTACATGTTTCTCCTAGGTTTAATGTATTACTCTCTCTAACACATATGCCATTAAGATAATTTGTAATGGTGATTCCAGGTTAGCGCGAATGGGATTGTACATGATTGTGCGTGTGCATCAGTTGTTCCTCTGATGAGCAGGCACACTTTTTTGCCTATCACATAGTGCTGTGGAGAGAAAGACAATCAACATGGTGAGCAGCAGAGCCAGTTTCTCAGGGTGCAGATTAATATCCAATAACAACCTTGACTTGAAAAATTAAAGTGTTTGCTAATTGTAAGTCTTTGTTTTCATGTATGGACCCTGGTACCCTTCATTCCCATTGTAAACTGCAAGAACAGACAAGGTGTTTCCAAAATGTAAACAAAATTATTTACTTTAAAATATAATTTTATGTGGCAGATTAATAATTGCCATGATTGTGAAGAAATAATTTTGACTTGAAAAATATCAACCTCATTCTTTAAATCCTTAAGGCAAGTCAGACACTCTTTTCTAAATACTCTAGTGACAAACAAAAAAATCAATTAACCACAAACCAGATCTGATTCTTTGAAGAGTAAAACTGAGCCACTTTATAATATTATATTTGTTAATAAGAAATAATTTTATAAATGCACATTAGGTTTATAAAACATGACTTTGCAATGGACCGAGACCCTCTCCTACCTTGTGCACATTGTTGCTGAGACAAGCCTTGGGTCCCTATGACCCTGAATTGCATTATGGGGGATTGAAAATATTAGTCTATGTTATGTTCTCTCTTCAAAACTCACTCCATTTCTGTTCATTTTGAAGAAAAGTCAAACATTTGTTCTTGGGATTGGTTTAAACTGAATCCTAAAAGTGTTCATCCATTTACTGAACCTGCTTCAATGGCTTGTAGAGGCAAGGGGAGCCAGAGCTTAACCCTTAAGCATTACAAACACTTGTCACATTTGTTGGATTTAATCCTGATTAGTTTATTCTGACCTGTCGATCCGAGGCTGTCACTTTGAGGGGTGGCTCTTAGAGAATAGAAGGAAAGAGATTGCTAAAACCTTTCACTTGCTTTCTGCAATACTGCTGCTTCTGGGGATTCCTTCTGCCTGTACTTTTTTTTGGGGGGGGGGGGGGGTTAGGGTTTAGGGTGTGTGTGTGTGTGTGTGTGTGTAAATTCAACACTGGATACAGAATTACTCTATTACATCCAGTTTTACAGAGATGAAGCTTTAAAATGAAAAAAGAGATAGTTTAGAATAAAAAAAAATTATAAAAATTAATTGTTTTACATAATTATTACTTACAAAAAGCAGTCACGAGGTAGTTTAAAAGTACAAAGTACACTGACTTTTTTGTGCAGTAGGATTTTGGTACAGACCAGTGTAATGTGTTATTGTAACTATAACATTCATTGTATTATTATTATAAAACCTATTGATGTTTTGACTCCTAATCCTGTGAACAGCATAGTAGATTTTATGGTAATGATGACAGGTGGGTTCAGGATTAAGGCCATTGAATATGGATAGGGGCCGATGGCCCACACATGCTGGGAAGTAACAAGCACTAGCCATGGATGGGGCAGCTTTTATACACACACTCATTCTTATGAGACTAAAATGCACAGCAATGACTCTCAGCACTAACCTGCGTCACACTATGGCATCTTTGATACAACTTTCCTTATCTACAGTATATATTGATGCCTTACTACATTTATGATATCTTGCAAAAGTCATCAAAACATGTACATATTTGAAAATAGACCTCGGTGAATGAAGTTTTGGAAATTAGCTCTATAGTTTTATATTTCAGCTTTGGTTTAGCTCTAGTATTATTGTAACCGACAGCAATTATTCCTAGCTGTATAATAAGTACTGTAGACATATTATGGTGAACTAAATGATGCCCCAAAACAGTTACACTAAATGATGGTATACATTCTTGTCTTTATTGACAATAAATACAAAAAAAGCCATGTTAGATGACCAAAAAAGTCTACTTTACAGACACTGAACTGATCTGAAACTGATCCAGGTCTTTTGCAGCCTTAGTTTTCTGTAAGGCACCCCCTCTGATTGAGGCCCGTTCCAGTCCAAGGTCGGTGTTTGCCAAGGGTCCTCCTGTCAGCTCGGTTGGTGTGCTTTCCACCGCCAACTGACGACCACAGAATGTCTAAACACAAAAAAAAAAAACAAGACTGCAGAAAACAAGTGGCAAAGACAAATGTGAGCCCTTAAGCAGAATTTATTTTCACCATAATGGGCTTTCGGTTTTGTCACTCTCTCGATGTACACTGACAGCAAGTAAAGTAACACAATGTTATATGAGGACAGCTGTTTCTTCCCAGTACTCAAAGATGGTGCCTGTAAAAAATGATGTTAAACAAAAGGAAAAAAGAATACAAGAACTGACGATTATGGGATGACTGGAGATGGATGAAGTCTTCTATGAAGCGTTTATCACACCATCATATCAGTCAAGCAGAAATTCATGAACTGGGACATCGGGATTAATGGTTTTGGTTGTAAGTCTTATAGTGGGGAGCACAAGTGGAGCTGAATCTGCCACCTAAGTGCTAAAGTGATATTATTTGATGTGAATGCCCACACAATTATTTCATGTCCAAATACTGACCAGTAGCTTTTTAAAAATGAGGTGTTGTAGTTTATTTTTATCTGGGAGATATTTGACTTAAGGTACCTGCTCAACAGTGAAATATAATCAAATTTGACAAATATCCACAGGTGTGGTTGAGGTGATTATAATAGGTTATTATATCTATCTATCTATCTTATATTTGGGATGCTAACCAAAAATAACTAAAGGTCCTTAAAGGAATATAAATAATGTAAAGTTGCTCCCATGTAGCCGTTCTAACACAGGCATTTATGTTGTGCTACTTAATAACAAAAGATTCTTCTTTTAGACCCTGCTTCTGTAAATCAATCAAACTATATATAAGTCACATAAAAGTATAAATGGGCAAAAAGTGGATATTGCATTTTAATTCTGTAGCATAAATGTAGCCGCAGTGAAGGATTTCCCCGCTAGTCAGGTTTAAGTTCGTGATGTCATTTGTGCATCGATAGAATGTCATGGCTGTCCTTTCAGAATGCATGATGTGAATTTTAAGGACCAAGAATTCTGATGCAGTGTCCTGCTTCTTTCATGTGACAACAGATCTCCCCAATTACTAATCAATGCAGGCTTGCAGCAAGAATGTATTTTGCTGACTGGGAAAAGTTACATTTTCTTTATTTTCTTCTTGCATATCTTAGTGTAAGTATGTGGAGAACAGTTTTCGGAGAGTGGTTGTGCTCAGTTGTTCTTCTCTTAAATATGCTACCAACTTGTGTGCTGGTGTTTGCTGCACATGTGAAAGTATAACAGAGACTTTCAGTGTGTTTACATGCACACACAAAACAGGAATAAGCTAAGTAACCTTGTTAAGGCAGAAACCTCCTTTCTTAAAAACCCGTCTTTACATGCACAAGTCCATTTATGGAGTCCTCCCTTGGCAAACCCTCCAACCCCATTAAACTGCAGAAAAAATAGTTAAACATCATTATTGGCTGCCGCCAACCTCTTGAGAAATTGACTTCAATAACTTGGTTATTCGCAGATTCTCGGTTTCAGTGCCATTATGCCAATTATCGAAACCCGGTCACTGAGAACAAGTTAACACACAGAGATTTCCCATTGAGTAACCCAGTTATATGGCCATGTGATCCCTTAACCAGGTTGCAGAAAAGGAAGTTGTAGTCTGCTCATGTCCGTTGTTTGCCTGTGTATGTGTTAGCTTTGTGCACGCTTTCAGCAGCCACAGATAGAGGTGTCCACAAATGCTTGGGCAATCACATTATTCCTTCTCTTGGTTGAAATAATCTGTCTCACTATTTCAGAAATCTCTAAGTTTATGCTGATGAGCTGAAAGTACAGTTTTACGCTCAGCAGCACAATCTTGGGAGCAGTGTTGGAGGCAACACGTTAAAAATAACATGCATCATGTACTCTGATTACTTTTTAAAGTAACAAGTAACCTAGCACAATATTTATTTTATTAAAGTAAAAATACCCATGTTATTATTATCCCAGCATCACTGGGTTTAAAGCAAGAAGCACACATACTGCTATGCCGGTCATTTGCAGGGCTCAGTTGTGCAGCCAAGCACAAAAGAGTGTGCCGAGTGCAATCCAGTGACAGAAACCTATCATCTGAATGTCAGTTTAGTTTTAGTCCAGCTATTTGCTATAAATATGTCAAAAAAGTGGTGTGATTGGGTGACATAGCAGCCAGTGCTCATACCGCAAATCATCAGTGGCTCAGATCAAGGATGTAAAAAGGTGATGGATGGTCTTGTGTTTTATACTGTAAATACTAAATGTATTTATAAAACACAAGAAAATTGTCACCGCCTTCATGCTTCTTTTCAGATTCACTGTGGTCAAAGATGACAATTAATTCTTTATTGTACAGTTTAATGATGTTGGAACATTTTGCCATGGAAAAACTACAGAAGTATACCTGCGCATGTAAATGGAGGTTTTTAAGAAACCGGGTTACTTAACTTATCTCAGTTTTATGAGTGAATGTACAACCATTCATTGTGGCATTTTTTTCAAGACACAAACAGATTTTTTTGTGGATTCTCCAGACGTTGAATTGTGGGAGACATTTGCTCTAAGTGACAGCTAATTGAATGCTGCAGGTGTGTTCAACTCATCTGTCTGTTTTTCTCGCCTGCTTACATATGGAGTGTGTTGGGGTGTATTGTGTGTACAACTGACCATTTTCATATCCTCACCAGAAAAAGAAGGTTGGAGAAGGACCAGGTAGCACTTGATCATGCAGATAGTTCACTGCTGTCCTACTGCCTATCACCAGTTACAAGTGCTAAACATTCCAAATCTCACAAAAGTTATCACTGAAGCAGGATGCATGTGCAATTTTGTGTAAAGCAGATGATTTCTCATCACCAAAGAGCATCAACTGCTACAGTATATGCAATTCAGAGAACAAAGAACTGCAAATGAAGCCATACTAGATAAAAAGAAAATATGATTTAGGAGTAGCAGTTTCTAACATTTTTATAAAGGTAAAAATGTTTCATAAACACTCTTTTGTTGTGTAATTGAAATTGTTATTAAATGCTTTATACCTTGTGGACAAGGTTCAAGGTAATTTTAGCAAATGAATATAATTTCACCTTCAAATATTTCTGATTAGTTACAGACTTGAAATATTAGTTTTTGCTTTTTTCATTTCATTTTAAAAGTTTCTAAAAACTTCAGAAGAATTACAAGTGGTATGTTTGGGGTCTAATAATTATAGTTTGATTAAAAAATCTTTAGTAAGTCTATGCTAACAATAATGCTTTGGAAATCTGTAGTGGCTTATTTATGAAAAAACTGTATATAACCAAATATGTGATCTGAATTCTTAAGTGAAACTGAAAAAAAATCAGTTAATCTTTATATTGGAGCAAACAGACTTCAGCTGAATCATAAAGAGCACAGACTTATTCAATTGTATTAATATATTTTACAAACTTACTCCATATACCTCTGCATAAACTCAGACTATACAAAATGTAACTACTGTATAATCAGAGGCAACCTGCAAGCAATATAATGAGGTGCCATCCTTCCATGACCAACTACTCTGAGCCTAGGTGGATATAAACCTAGGCTAGCTAGCTAGCTCTTCATTAGCACCCAGTGTTCATTGGAGTTATAACAGAAGTAACTCCTTTGCTCAGTGACCAGTGTCAGCATAGCTGTCCTTGTCACATTATAAATTCCCCACATACCTTTGCTTCTATGTCTCAGTGCTATAAGGATATGGTTTAACTTTAAAACCATATAATATTTACCCCAAGTACTTTACAAAGCGTGACAGTCTTTCTTTGCCAGCCCCCCCATTGAACCCCAACTGGAGGGGAGGGCATGATTATAGGGTTTATATTTTAGATTAAATTATTATCATATTAAGCTATACAAGCAGAAAACATTACACTCTATTATAGAAGAAATACACTGAAATAAAATGTGACATTCACAAAAAAATATGAATATTTAAATTTTTTTTATCAGCTATACAAACTCCTTTAAAACAATTTTCATAAGATAAGGCTATGCTCCAATTACTTACTGTAGTATTGGGACCAGGAAGAATTGTAGCATGAAACAAGGAATCTTGCTGCACTATCTTTGGCTTTGATAACTCAATGGACTCATCCTGAATCTGTTTAAAAGTCTAAAAAACAAATCAGCAAAAATGACTTGCTAGAACACAGATAATGAAAATATATTAAGAAAAAAAGAACTTAGTTTTGTCAAGTTTGACTTGCTTGTAGGCAATGTCAGTCATTTTCCAACACAGGGTCACGTGGGTCTGCTGAAGCCAATCCCAGCCAACACAGGGTGCAAGGCAGGAACAAACCCGGGCAGGGGGCCACCCCAACACAGGGTATATACACACACACACACACACACACTAGGGACAATTTAGAATCCTCAATGCATCTAACCTGTATGTCTTTGGACTGTGGGAGGAAAATGGAGCACCCGGAGGAACCCCACGCAGACACGGGGAGAACATGCAAACTCCACCCAGGAAGCGAACCCAGGTCTCCTTACTGTGAGGCAGTATGTATGGAATGTTACTTGCTTAATAAATAATAAATTCAATTAAATGTTAAAAAAAGAAAAAAAAATCTTAGAAAGCCCTTAAAATTCATTAAAAACAAAATGAAAAAAATAAAAACAATGTTCTGAAACTGCTTAATTTTTCTCGTCTGATGAAGAGGCACATGGATCAAGACTCTGTCCTGGAAGCATCAGGAAGGAACAAACCCTGGACAGGGTGATGGGCCATCACAAAGCACAAACACACTGGACCAATTAAGAGTGGCCAAGCCTGCATACTTTGGGATGTAAGAAACAATGCACTTTACTATTGGATATGAACAGAAAATTGTAAATAAATAAATAAATAAATAAATAAATAAATAAATTACAATTACATAATAGATACTCTTATTTGCTCTTGGATTCCTAACTTTAAAATGTGGACATTTTCATACAGCTAGGGCATTCACTCTCAAGCCTGGTGCTATGTCCCCAAATGAAGCAGCAAGCTGATAAATTATTTTGTTATCAACTTCATACCCAGTTTATTACAATAATGGTAAGCAACTCTAAAATTAAAAAAAAAAAAACCTTTGCTTTTTTTGATCTGAGTACTGTCCAATGTATCCCAGCATCAGTGATATAAGATGGTGTGTGAATGCACTCGGCAGTACTTCCTCTTTACCTTTCAAGTTCAGCTCTGACAATAAGATGAATGATGGAGTGCTAAGAAAGCCATGAACCATGGAGATCCATCAGGACCAGCTATGGGAGGCAGGCTTCTTATCATCTAATCTTTTTCTATTTTTGAATTAGAAAAGACATCCGTATCTTTCCACCATGTTAACATTACACAGAACAACTCCATATTATTAGTCAGAGGCATTTCACACTGTAAACACCTTATACACTCCAAACCAACACTGAAAAAAACTAAAAAAAGTAATCAGACCACTTTAAAATTTGCAAATCAATAATCTCAAAACCATTCATATGTGTTTATAATGCTAATATTATGGTTTTCTATCCACCTTATTTTATCAATCTAACTCTTAGAAAAGTACAGAGTCATCAATTAATCTAACATCTTTAGGATGTGGAAAGAAAACCTAAATAGCCATAATAAACCCAGATAGACAGAGACATCAACCAGGCTAGGAACTGAACACATGCTCTTGTAGCTATTAAACCATATTAACTACCCTGTAACTTTTACAGATTTGTAATACTTATTATGAAAAGAAAATACAAGACTGGCATCATTCAGCATACCTTTAATACTTCATAATTTGATGTTCTTGCTAAATATTGTTCCCATGCTTTAACAGCTATTTCTCTTTGTTTGTAGTTGTTGCGTATCTGTAAAAAGAGATACAATATGTATTTACCATTCTACAGTACTATAATACTAATACTGTATAATAATTAAAATACTTTACACCAATTTCTGATACTTAAAGATTTAAAAGCTTACAACCAGAAGAAATCTACAAGAAAGGTACACAGACCCAAAATATTAGTGGTCTATCACTTCTAAGCTATGTAATACCAAACAAGCTACAGGAGAAAAATGCAAAAATATGAGAATGCTGAAAGAAATATAGTCAAAAACGCTGACTAATGCAATTCCGGTGGGCAGGGTGGCATAGTGGTAAAGGCTTTGGACTACAACCCTTGATGTTGTACATTCAGATCCTATTATTGACACTGTAAGACCACGAGGAAGTCACTTGACCTGCCCGTGGTAAGTTGGAAAAACAAAAGAAATATAACCAATAGTATCTTAAATGCTGTAAGTTGCCTTGGATAAAAGCATCAGCCAAATAAATAAATGCAAGCTTAACTGGATAAAAAAGCAATGTTAACAATACTCTGAAGTACTGTATATTTTGATATACTGTAAGATATTTTATTAAATCTACATTAAAATTGTTTTGATTCTGTGATCTTTTTAAATGAGGTTAAGACCGGCAACAAATGATTGAATCAGAGTCGGGTTTTGACATAAAGAAGACATAAACTAACCCAACAGAAACACAGTGATAAAAAAAAATACTTACTGGCTGCATTTTAAAGGCACTGTTCAGCGCTCTAAGCACAACTTGTTATTACATTAGTCAAACCAAATTTCGAACTGTGGTGTCAAAGGGAAGCAGTGTCAATCAAACAGGAATTATATGTATGGCAGGAATGTTCTACAAATATTCTAGTTCATCACTGGACACACACCTATACTGTAATCACTCAGAGAGTCAGTTGATTTGGCCAATGCCCAAACATAGATATCTATTGGATGTGGGGGTAGTTAAGTCAATTATTATCTCCTCACTTTTTAAGACGTGAACAAACACAAAGAGTATTACTGAATAAATCTTTAAAATTTCTCATGTTTGCTCCAAGCAGCCAGTTATATGTTTCATATAGAAGAATGCTAGGCTCATAAAGTATGTCTAAGGAGAAAAAGTGCAACAAAGGGAAAAGAGATCAGCCACACAGAAAACCTGACCAGTGCATATTTTCTTTTGACACTGGATCACATTTAGAATTGAACAGGTAAATGTACTTTAACATGGCACAGTCGATTAGTGTTAATAACAATCAGAAACCAATCTTCTTAGAGCAGACTGAATGGCATTGCTGGCTCACCTCAGCATACATCTGCTGCTCATCTTGGAGGTCTTTTTGCTGTTGATTTTCTAGAATTTCAGCCTGCAGTATCATGACCTTTTCTCCCACTTCTTCTGTGACGTGTTCTATTGTTTCTAAATCTTTCAAGTCAGGTGTAGTTGGCCTTATACCTTCTTCTTTAAGCTCACTTGAAATCTCATGCCATATTTCTCCTACCTTTTAAATGAAATAAAATCAAATGTTTAACATAAACATTAGATTCCAAAACAAAAACTACAATGAGTCTTGGCCTGATATATATGCTCAGCACTGAGACAAAAAGCAACAAAATGTGGATTTTTCCAATTATTCACTGTACAATAAACATATTTCTACACAGTTTTATCGTCTAAGCCAGGGGTGCCCAATACATTGATCGTGATCGACCGGTAGATCGGAAAGGTAGTGCAGGTACTGTAGATCGCATTGCATTCAAAAAATATTTTTTTTAAATGTTAGTCTATCATATATCCTCCCTATGGCATTTGACACTTGATTGACATACAGGGCGGCCAGTCTGAGATCTCTTTTCTTCTAACACACATCCTGCACACACGATCAAACACGTAAGCTACTGTAAAACTCCGGCTATCTAAGTGATCTAGTTAGCCTTCCAATTTATATCGACTAAAGAAGGGATTTTAAAAAAAAAATTGTTAGTTATGGGCTAGATGCGGAATTGGAACAGGATTTTTTTCTCTCACAATGTCACAATCGAAGTGCGCTTGTCTGATCTGTCAATCTATCATTGCTATTCCAAAGAAGGAAAATGTGGAAAGGCACTTTCGCACTGTTCATAAAAACTACGAAACTGACTTCCTTCTGAAAAGCGATCTGAGAAAGAGAAAGGAGAGGGAACTAAAATCGCAGTTAATCGGACAGCAGTCAGTTTTCACTCGGCTGAATTCAAAAGCAAAGGCAGACACACCGAAGCATCGTTCCGGGTAAGTCACTCGATCATTAAGCATAAGAAGACCTTCCAAGATGGAGAGATGATAAAAGATGCCTTCGTTGAGGCAGATAGATAGGGAGAAATTCCTGCTGAGATTTCAAGACTTCTGGTCGGAGAAAAAGGAGTTTCTCCTTGTTATTAAACATGCAGAATACAAGCAACTTAATAACGATCAATGGCCGCTAGACTTGTCATTTTTTTTCCCCCGATCTGACCAACATGTTGAATGAGCTTAATTTACAGCTGCAAGGAAAAGAGGAAGCCATGGTCAATATGATTAGCTCAGTTTATGCTTTCAAACGAAATATGCAACATCTGTCCTCAAAGCTGCAGCGCCTTGATTTGGGGATCAAAACCTCGCGTCAGAGCTGGAGATGCAATGGAAGGCGTGTGCGCTACTTGACAGCATACGCTACACAGAGCAGATTGAAAATTGTCTGTCAGACTTTATCTAATGGAAAAAAAGTAACGATTCGAGTGTTGCCCAATGTAGCGGAGTAAGAGTAGCGTTTCTTCTTCACAAATGTACTCAAGTAAAAGTAAAAAGTATGGTGCAGTAAAACTACTCTTAGAAGTACAATTTTTTTAAAAAGTTACTGAAGTAAATGTAACTTGTTACTACCCACTTCTGATACTCTCTCTCTCTCTCTCTCTCTATCTTATATATATATATATATATATATATATATATATATATATATATATAT
>JANRMT010062842.1:6725339-6740006 GCA_026402145.1 Polypterus bichir lapradei | reverse complement strand
ATATATATATATATATATATATATATATATATATATATATATATATAGTGGCAGTAGGGGGCGCTAGTGCTCCCTTGAACCCTCAGGTACAACTCCAGACACCAGGTAAAAGTCCAAGACTCTTTATTGTTTAACAACAATGTGCACAAAGCACCCTCCACACTACTCATAAATCAGTAACTCACACAATAAACTCTTCTAACAAACTCTCCTCCTCGCCCAGACACTTGCTCCTCTACCTCCCAGCTCAGCTCAGTGTCTGGAGTGAGGCACCGCCCTTTTATAGCCCCTGACCCGGAGGTGTTTCTGTCCCAACAGTCCACAGTTCCTTATTCCTTCCGGGTCAGGGCAATCAGTCCTTTTCTTCAACCCGGGAGCAAGTCGTTCCTTCCCATCACATGACCGTGACGTACTCCCGGGTCATAAGGCATCACAGAGCCTATAAGCCCCCCCACAGCGACTCCTGGTGGTCCCCAAGGTATCCAGCAGGGCTGTGTATAAACACTACAAAGTCCATAAGGCCCTGCTGGACCTCGGGGCACGATCCTGCTGTCGGGAGAGCTCCTCCAGGCGGCCTGGGGGTGCGGACCGGCATGGGAAGCCGGCAGTCCTCCCCAATATATATATATTATATATATATATATATATAATATATATATATATATATAGTGATGGACGGCTGGGACGCCCCTGCTGCATATGTTCCAGGGGAGCAACCATGGACAGCTCAAAACCTCCCTTGGGACACTTGGTGGCAGCCTCCTGGACCGACGGTGATTCCCCAGCCTCCCGCCTGGCTCCATGGGAGATGGACCCTTCCACAGCCTGGTTGGGAGCTGGGATGGCCGCTAGGGGGTGCTGCATGGAGTCAACAGCCCGGCTGGACGAGTCTTCAGCCCCACCCGGAAGTGCAATTAGGACCAGGTGGTCAAGCACCTGGAACACTTCCGGGTGGGCTATAAAAGGGGCCAGCCACCATTACTTAAGGGCCACAGTCAGGAGGAGGAGGACTAAGCTTGAGGAGGAGTGGTGGTAAAAGAGAAAGAAGAGTGTGGTTTGGTGTTGTTGTGCTTTGGGACTGTGTATTACCTGTGGGTCACAGGGAAGACGTGTGCCCACGGGGGAAGACAAAATAAAAGCCTCTGTTTATTCTGTACGTGCCTCTGCGTCAGTGTGTGCCGGGTCGGGCACTATATAGTGCCTTATTACTATATATATATATATATATATATATATATATATATATATATATATTACATAGTTAACTGTCAAATAACCCGTGGCAAACATCCGCCATGGGTGCCCTCTCAGTTACGAGAAGCAGATCATAGAATGTTACATAGTTAACTGTCAAATAATGTAAAGAGTATGAGACACGTTTCGCCCTATTTTGGGCTCATCAGGCGTACACACTCCACTGTACCCCTCACCGGGGATCGAACCTCAGCTATGTATGTATGTATGTATATTATATATATATATATATATATATATATATATATATATAATTTTTAATGTAGGTAGATCATTTTGATCTGGTCATTTTAAAAGTAGCTCGCAAGCTGAAAATGTGTGGGCACCCCTGGTCTAAGCAAATGAGTGAAAAAATGGATTAGCTATTAAATAAAACACACCAAGAAAAGTGAAAGGCTAACTATACCTCAATATTTTCTGACGCAGCTCTTCTACTGTAATGTTACACTCCACGGACATGGCTATTTGTCAAGAATATTTTCTGATCTTTGTGCAGACCTGCTGTAATCATTTTCCACACTTCCCCCTTTTAGTTAACACATGAGTAATGGATACTTCAACACCATTTTTCAGTACAAGTCTGACCAATACAATCTTTAGACTATTTTCTATGTGAGAAAAAATGTTATCGGTAATGTCAAGAAGATAAGCCATCCTGTCCCACCAACAAAAACTCTAAAGAACCAAACTGAGCTTAGAAATAAACTACCGTTACTCAAGGTTTAAAAAAAGAAAAAAGAACAGAAAAAAATGAAATACCAAATAAAAAGATGAGGAATTATGTTGATATGGAAACTATCAGGGCCTAAAATGAAAACAATTCTGTTGTCTTAGCCTGACAAAGTGCCCCAAACCATAAGAGCACAAACAAGAAACACTCTTCTTTTTAGGAGCATCCTCTTTGCTGTTATGTCCTCTCTATTCTAAATGCATTGTTTAATTTACAAGTCAAAAGTTTTATCAAAACATTTAGGCATGCTTTAAAAATTTTTTGTAATTACACCTCTTGCTGAATGTAACAACTATAAGTTATAGTACAGGAAATAAGAAACTGTAATTAAAATATATCACTAAATAAAAATGTAAGTGATTATTTTTGTATTAATTACCAGCAAGAAAACTGTAACTGTTCAAGGTGCTTAAGTATTTTGATTGAGTTTCCTATGAAGGCTGAATGCTATACAACATTTGATTGGACATATTAAAGGCAGAATTATTGAGAACAAAGTATTCCTCCTTTGAAGACAAAAGAAAATGGAGTAATCTTCATGAAGATGCTACAAGATTGTAAGACTTACAGTATTATTTCTATCTAATATATTTTTAACAGTGTGATGAAGATTATTTTTTTTCATTGGTGTTTTACATATATATTTGTACAATACGCATAAATAACAAATGCTTTTTATCATTAATATAGCATTGAGATAAGTTGTTTTATAATCTTAGAGATTCACCTAAGTGGTGTGGCAGAGTTTAGGGACAAAAACTATAGTCAGCCGGGTCTGAAAGTCTTCAAAGTTATTGAGACCTGTTAAGTTCCATTAGCAGGTGCAATGTGCAGCCTTAAGGAACCAAAAGTTACTATTTACTGCAGGCTTTCACCTCTATGCCTGGAAAAGAAAAACAAATAACTGCATATTCAGGCCTAACTCTAGACAGTTACAACAAAACACTACAACCACCCACTAAAAGGAACAGTAGTATGGAGTGTTGGTACAAGCACCCAATACTGGAAGGCAGGCAGTTCACTGCAGGACATACAGTACTCATGTACTGAACCCTACTTACTCACTTTCAGGTCCTGTCAGAGTTACAAATCAACTCAGGATTCATGGGGTAATGTACAAACTTCAAACAGATAGTGACATGTCTACATTTAAATATAGTCTTCAACTGTGGTGAGGCAGTGATCCTAACTATGCCACACCACTGTGTGTTTTATTGAATGGCAAAAACTATTTAATTACAAATTTGTAATTAAATAAAGCAATTTAAATAACATTCCCATTCTTTTTCCTTTACAGTGTATAAATAAACCAGAGTTATAACAGTTCTACCCAAATTATGGGATTTACAATAACAGAAATTAAATGAAGAATACTTCATTATTTTTTAGGCAGTATATGTAGTGAAAGATACTTGGAGCCTATAACATCTGTGCAGCACACTAGAAGCTCTAGCAAATCAACAAAAAACCTACATTCACAAATGACACTGCCCAGACCCAGAGATGGTCACTATACAGACTGGGTTAACAGCCTCATTTAAATATAATGTAAAACCCATGGGAGGGTAACTATGTTATATATAAAAAAGCATATTCTGAATACAAAATAATTAGTACCTTAAAATCCATGTAACGACTTATGATAGCAAGTGTAACATAATCATGTGTTGAGAGACCAGGCAAATCTTCGAATCCTGCAAAAAACATAATAAAAACTATAACTCAGTTACATACTTATTTCTCTTCAAAATTCCCAAAACAAATTTGAATGTGTAGTTTAAGAAAATTTTCATTAACAAAGGAAGTCTGTTGCTTGGAGTTATACTTGAGTAATGTTATGTAATATGCTTTCTTAAGATTAGGGTTGTTCATAGGGTTATTTGACCCAAATAATGACAACTGTCGAGTAAACCAAGTGGCATAAATGTATAATCCAACTGGCTGTTGAGCAGAACTCCTCAATTATGGTGCTTTGGAGGTCTGCAGCTGGACTCTCCTCCCAATTCCACACATTCTCCTTCAGTTTTTACACTGTGTACACTGCTTCTTCCCATGTCTCAGTTACTAACACAGATGGTTTGATAAACCTATAACCCAGTAATATACTAAGCAAGGATTTAAATGGATGGAATTTTTGATTATCAAAATATACAGTTCCCTTGTTAAGCACAAGGACAATGAAGAAGAAATTTCCAGTATCATTATCTGTACATGGCACAACCTCAGTACCAATGCTTTTATCATCATCTTCTAGAATATAAGAGCTAAGGAGGTATTAAAAACATGCAAATCTGACAGCTTAAAAGTGCAGACAAAAGCAGTGAAGAAAAAAAAAAAATCAACCGGACACACTCTCAAAATGAACTGAAAGCTAAGCTACTATCAAGATGAAATGTGAAACAAGTCATTAGGGTTTTCACTAATGATATGTTTACTAATGTTATTATTATTTGTAATACAAATTTTCGTATTACTATTCCTCACTATAACAGACAGAGCCTCAGAGATAATTAGTCTTGGGTCATAGAGATGGAAAGGAGAGTTTGGGGGACAACACCAACTTGAATAGAAGTCCCCTAGACCAACAGGTGGCTTTCTAATTTTCCTTGTGGGCAAGAGTCCTGGGGCCAGTCTGGCCTTTTAAGGAAGATGTGGATTTCAGAATTGCAGAGATACCTAGGATCACTAGAAGTTTTAAGAGGGCAGTCCCAGCAGAAACTCAAAGCTATTACTGACCGAGGAGTAATCTATGGGCTGGCCCCAGAAATAATTCCTGGCTTGGAATTAAAATCCTGCTTCTGCTCATCAGACCAGTGAAGCTGGAGTTGCCAGGGTTTGTGTGGACAAGAGCTCAAATAGCAAAGGGGAAGAGAGGCCAAAGAGTAGCTATAAGGAAGAAGGAATGAGCAGGAGGAAGCATAAGGTGTTCACGCTGTGATAGAGTGTGTTTAGAAAACTGTGAATGGCTACAGGTGTTTTGTTTCCTTATTTTTATACTGTAGTCTCAATTACTTTGTGCGCCTATAGTTTATTAATTTTGTTTTTTTAATCATTTTGGGCAATTACATTATTTGGATTTGAGGGTCTCTTGAGTGAATCACCTACAGGTCATATATAAATGCTTTAGGCAAACTACTGACTCTTTCTGAAATTTCAGATGCTCTAAGATCATGATGTCAATAGAGTGGGTCTATTTGGTCCCCCCACAAGATTAGGTTATTCAAAAGAAGAATAATAACTGGCATTAGGAAAATCACTCAAATAAAAAATTAGTATGAGAGGGAGATAGGAAGGGCAATATGTTATAAGAAAGTGCACATATCTGAACACCAATAAGCATACATATATTAGAGAAACATACACACATATGAAAATATATATACTAAAAAAAACTTTATACCCTTCTATATATAGGCTTACAATAATCTGCATTGTCAGTGAAGGACGTGTATTTCAGTTACCTGTTACCTGATCTCTTATCTGGAAGTTTTTAATTCAACATTGTAAGAATCGATTTAATGCCACAGAGCTAAAATTATATTTACAATGTAGTGAGTGTATGAGACCATTGAGGATTGATGGAGTTTTTTCAGTACCAGTTCCTCATATAGCTGCTGTTGCACTAATTTTTCTTTCACCCCAATGATCCTACACGCTGCTTTATTCAGGCACTGGAGTTTGACTTGTTTAGATTAAGCCATAAAATAGAATGCTCTTCAGAATACATAAGTTAAACATATAAAGAAATGTTGCAGTTAACACTGAAGTTGTTCAATTTACACAAGAGAAAAAGCATTTTCTGGAATTTTTACAAGTAAATAAAGCACTTTCAATGAATTGTAAGTGGTTATCAATCTCCATATTTGTGACTCATTCAACTAGTTCGCCATTTACTTCCATACATTGGTCCTCTGTCTTTACTTTCCTAAAATCAATGACCTTCTTTATAGTTTTTTTTTTTTTTTTTTTGCATTTACTACAAGGGAATTCTTAGAGCACCATTTGGTCGTCTTCTGATAGGACAGGGTGCCATTTTGTCTGTGTATTTATAAAAAGTGCTGGATAGTGATGAAGCCTGGCATTCATTTTTCATTTAAATTGTACAATACAAGAGACAGCATGAAGACCTGGGGCATTCTTGTATGGAGGCAACAGTGCTATTTAATCTCACTTACTGAGTATAATTTACAAGGAAATTAAAAATACAGTTAATAAATTCAGATTTTACCACTGAGTCCTCATAATTTGTCTACTAATAGATGCAGATGGAGTGTATTAAATGCACTTCTATACTTCTTGGTGCAAAACAAAATATAATCTAATCTAGAATCTATAAACATGATCATTTTCTTTGTTCCAGATCTTCAAGGTCATTGCTTAGCAAAACCGACAGTGCATTTTCCACCTCTTTTCCTCCATAAAAGGCAAACTGGTAACTGGTGTGTGATGATGTGGGTAGGCTCCATGATTCCTCTTCTGTTTGGGAGTCTCTTGAACCCGCCACCTTCGATAGTTATAACTGAGATGAGATGCCCGACAGGCACAGCCAACCTTCTCCACTAGGTTCAGGTCCCTGCGGCCATCAGCCCATGTTGGGCACTGCGTTGAACCTCCCCGATTTCTACTGCACCTCCACGTTCTTATGCAGTAAATCATACCATCGGGTCACTCCGTCTCTCTTTTCAGTCTGTTTTCTTCTCAATCTCCCTTCTCTGCCATGCAGGCTCCTTTTTATGATTCCTACGTAATTAGGTGCAGGTGTGACAAGCCACTACCTCTGAGGCATGATGAACCACCCAACCAATCCTCCCGCCTCCACACATTTAAGTTGTGCAATCAGATAAGCACCCCAATTAGCCATTGAGTGAAGCGTGCCTGCACACACCCGCTCCCAATTGTAAGCCCACACACAATTATTTATTTAAAAGATTCCCGATGCCATGGATCATTCATCACGTGATGGTTACTAATAGACATGGATACTGGCACCAATGATTAAGACAAAAAGTAGTGAACAACTATTATGTTCTATGTATTTACTCTAAATATCTACTTTCTCATTGTTTTTCTTTCTTCTGTTGTTCCACCTGTTATTATTCTTGATTGGATTATATGGATGTTTGTACAGATCATATATGATTTTTAGTCAGGAAAATATCAAATATTTTATAGCACTATTCCAGTTTCTTGGCCTTTACAGATGATAACCCTGCTACATTTGTGTGTTATTCAGTCAGGCAGTCATTTTCTAATCCGTTTAGCCCTGAACAGGGTCACGGGGTCTGCTGGAGCCTATCCCAGCTAGCATAGGGCACAAGCCTGGACAGGATGGCAGTCCATCACAGGGTGAACACAGACACCCCAAGCACACACCTGGGCCAATTTAGAATCACCAGTTCACCTAATATGCATGTCTTTAGACTGTGAGTGGAAACCAGAGCATCTGGAGGAAACCCACGGAGACACAGGGCATCATGCAAACTACATGTAGGGAGGACCCAGGACACGAGCCCTGGTCTCACTACTGTGCGACTGTTCCGCCACGTGTATCATTCAATACCTCTAAATATTGATACAGTGATCTTAATTATTACATTTAGAATTCTTTACCTATTTTTGAAAAGATTGAATAAATCTTTGCTCTCATGTTCTCAGAAACATCCATGACAGCAGGACTTGGACTATTTGCAGGCAGAGGCATCACTGGCTCACTTTCTTGATACAATCCCAATAAGGGTTTCTTGGAATCTAGTAAAAATTAAAAAAAAAAACAACAGATTTGTCACTGATCAAATTTATTTCAGAACACTAGAGCAGTAATACAGTATTCTAAAAATATTTTTAACACTCTGTCTTATCTGAACCCTACCAGATTATGAACTACGAGGTATAGTGGTTTGAATAAGATTATGCTTCCAACAAAACACTTGACCAACTGATTTACTGAGAGGGTACAGACAAATGCAATGTAAAAAAACAACTGCAATGCTATTTCAGGAGAACAAAGAAATTCTTACTTGTAACAGGAAAATAGGAACTCAGACCAGAAACATACAGAATCTTAGCAGTGTATCTCCACCATGATTTTGCAATATGTCATTGTTATTTTTGTGTCTATCTGTTTATAGGTCAATGGGATCATTATTGTCACATTGTACAGTGAAATTCCTACTTATGTGTGCTAATCAACCTGATCAGGGAGCATAATTTCTTTACCTGAAAACCTCAGATTATATAAATGTGCAAAAAAAAAAAAAAACAAACAAACAAAAAAACTTCATGCTATTTACCTTGCTTTTCACCAACCTTTTTCATCACCATTCTCCATCCTGCTGCCTTCAAGTCACTGTCTAAACTATAAATTAGCTCATCTTTCCATTATGCCTTGGTACAATCAAAGAAAATCTTAAATTTGTTTTTAGCCCATTTTGGAATTATTACTACTGTTGTTTTTTTCTTTTAATAATTTTTATTATCATTGTGGCTTCATTTCAATTTGGTTTTTTTGAGCAGTAATACAATTTAGTGCATTATTTTCAGAAATGCTGTAATGCTGTTGATGGCAAAATGCAGCTGGCAATGTCAAACACTCACGCATATGGTAATATGCACAGATCAGTGTTGCCAGGTCCATTGTTTTCTCGCCCAATTGGACAATTTTTGATCGTCATCCACAGGAAAAAATTAGGCTTTCAAGGGTTGTGTTTTTGGGGCTGTTTTTTAAACAATGGGGTATTTTGGGCTATTTTTCAACCCCCCTATTCCAACAAATGTTAACCATGCGTTTCATCCATGTGGCACCCCTGGCACAGATCCACATCCAAACCTTTGAACAAAAAAGCACAGTATAGTGCAAAATGCCCCTAATAATTCTTCTGTACTTCTTGGTTAAGATAAAAGCCTTGGAATACTGTAATACAACGGCAGACAACATTGTGATAAAAGTTTCAAGGTCATTGCAGCATCCTGTGGCTAATGCCATCAATATATGGTGCTCACAGTGCTACAGAAACATTTGTGAAGAACATATTAATTATGAAAGTATATTTTCATTATGTTTTAGTTTATTATTAATGTTACTTAATGAAATACTGTTTTGTTTCCTGTTTTTAACTGGCACTGCCATTTGTTGTGCTTTCTGATGGTTATTAGGGAAAGGATGTCTATAGTAGTTATGTTATTTATTTTACTTTGACTTGTAGGTTTTGTTTTAGTTTGACACTCGTGCATAATATTTAACTATTGGTTTTGATCTTGGCTCTTATAAATCAATTATCTTTTTTTGGTTTGCCCCCTAATCCATTTTCCATCACCAATTCTATATTGTGAGCATAGTACTGTCTACAGTGGACAGGGTATAGAAGCCACTAAGATGATTAACTGAGGTTATAGGTTATTTGAGGTTACTAATTGTTTCCCCCCATATTCTTTTTTTTTTTTCACCGACATCTCAAAGATGTACGCCTTAAGTTAGCTTAAAACACGTGCCGAAATAAATAAAATAGAAATAGAAATAAAACTTTCAGTCCAAAAGTCAGTCAGTCATTTTCTAACCCACCATTTCCTAACTACAGAATCACGAGGGTTTGCTGGAGCCAATCCCAGCCAGCACAGGGTGCAAGGCAGGAACAAACCCCAGGCAGAGCGCCAGCCCACCGCAGGGTACACACACACACACACACACACACCCCAAGCACACACTAGGGACAATTTAGGATCGCCAATGCACCTAACCTGCATGTCTTTGGGCTGTGCAACCAGAGGAAACCCACACAGACATAGGGAGAACATGCAAACTCCACGCAGGGAGGACCCGGGAAGCGAACCCAGGTCTCCTTACTGAGAGGCAGCAGTGCTACCACTGTGCACCGTGCTGTCCCCAGTCCAAAAGTTTAGTTTAAAAATATTTAGTGGAAATTCAAAACAAATAATCCACACAAGAATTAAGAAAAAAGGTTATTACACACGTAGAGTAAAAGGCAAAAAATTAGAAAAAATGCTATCTTTTCTAAACTTAGCCTTTCTTGTAAAACTTTAGTTGTTTCTATACTTAAAGATTCTTTACTTCTTCTTCTGTACACTTTAAACGTATGGCGCAGCACATTCAATTAAGTACTTTGTCTTTCATGTTACTTGGCACAAAAAACACGTAAGGCACGCATTTTACCCATGCTAGAACTCGTCTTACACTCCTGCGGCTACACTAAAGTTTAAAACCATGTGCATATGGCCAGGCTGATCACTAACTGAGAATAATGTTTAGTCAGAGAGGCTAGAAATAGAATATACCAATTCAATTCAACTTATGGGGGTTATAAGGTCCTCCCATAGATTATGCACTAATATTGATTAAAAAAATTTATATAACTTAAATAACTAGCAAATGGCTCTTTCACCTGGAAACTCTAAACTGACCTCATGCTGGGGTGTGTAAGCATGTTCTAAAGTGGACTGCTACCCTGTCCCAGTTCCCAGATACTGCTGGAATTTATGGTGATGCTGACCTGGATTAACCAAGTCTGATAATTAGAGGAAAGAAGGAAGACTGCAAAGTTGCTTAAGAATATATCCAATTACAGTACGGTATCATCTGTAATGGAGGTTTATTGTACCACACGTTGATAGTGGAAAGTGTCCAAAAGCACAGTTTATAAATTAAGAAACAAAATATTGATAAAAAAGAAAAGCATCTCTCTATTATAATAAAAAAAACTTGGGTCGAGACATGATCTTCTTCGAAGACACTTTGACATCCCATGAGAGACACTTTAACATCCCGCGAGACAAGGCAGTGAGACAAAAGGACAGCTGCTATACAAGCTTTTAATTGATCGACGTGCAGCGTGACAAGCAGAACACACAGCTCAGCAGCAGCAAGCCAGCAGCTGGACCGTCCGCATCTCCTTAGCCTGCATTCAGCACCCATAACCGCCCCCCACAATGCGAGTGGCAGAGATGTGAAGTGGCTTGCGCGTAGCGCACCCAGGAAGAGGGGGGAATGGGTGGCCGAGTGAAGCGAGCAGGGGGAAAAGCCCCCTAGTATTTGTTAAAGTAAAAGAATGTAGTACTAGGGTGTTGTATCATGTTAGCAATTATGGATGTAATGAGAAGTCAAGCAAAATGTCACCTTTTATTGGCTAATTAAAAAGATTACAATATGTAATGTAAGCCTCCAAGGCAACTCAGTCCCCTTCTTCAGGCAAGATGGCCCGAGTTGCCTCGAAAGCCTGCATATTGTAATCTTTTTAGTTAGCCAAAAATATGTCATTTTGGTTGACTTCTCATTACAAAGTAAAAGAATTAAACAGGATGGGAAAAATAAGCAAAACACGATATAATAGAATGAATAGGCCCTAAGAGATAGCAAGATCAGGCAAGGGTGTCTATGCTATAAGGAAAACTTCACCTAATCTGCAAAAAATATGTTTAAAGGATACAGTTAAGTCCATAAGTATTTGAATAGCCCCTGTCATGGCGGGGGCATGCTATGCAGAAAAATGGCTGTCATTCCTAAATGGCTCACATAATATTTTTGTTAAACCCCTTGAATTAAAGCTGAAAGTCTACACTTAAATCATATAATGATTACGTTTGTTTCAAATCCACTGTGGTTGGCATGCAGAGCGAAAATTATGAAAATTGTGTCACTGTCCAAATATTTATGTACCTGATTGTTTGGTATTTTTCAAGTCAAGTTATTTCTTCATAATCAGTGCATATACAGTGGAACCTCGGTTCACGACCATAATTCGTTCCAAAACTCTGGTCGTAAACCGAATTGGTCGTGAACCGAAGCAATTTCCCCCATAGGATTGTATGTAAATACAATTAGTCCGTCCCAGACCATACCAACTGTATGTAAATATATATATATATATATATTTTAAGATTTTAAGCACAAATATAGTTAATTAAACCATAGAATGCACAGCGTAATAGTAAACTAAATATAAAAACATTGAATAACACTGAGAAAACCTTGAGCAACAGAGAAAACTAACACTGCAATAGTTTGCGCTATAGCGCTACCAACCACTGGCTAAAAACACTTTTTTTTTAATGAGTTTTAAGCACAGGGAAAAAAATGAACATTTAAAAAAATACGTAATTTAATTATCCACCAAGAAAAGTAACATTGCAACAATGCACACTACGAACTGAACGCTGTAAACAGAAGTGAAAAAAAATCAAGCCCAGTGCATTCTTTAACTGCCTTCCTACCTTATGCGTCCAG
Source organism: Polypterus bichir lapradei (assembly GCA_026402145.1). Taxonomy (NCBI): domain Eukaryota; kingdom Metazoa; phylum Chordata; class Cladistia; order Polypteriformes; family Polypteridae; genus Polypterus; species Polypterus bichir. The sequence continues at coordinate 6,727,788 of JANRMT010062842.1, read as the reverse complement.
CTCTCTCTCTCGCTGCATTTGTGTGCATCTCTCTCTCGCGCTGCCTGTGGGTGCGTCTCTCTTGCGCTGCCTGTGGGTGCGTGTCTCTCTCGCGCTGCCTGTGGGTGCGTCTCTCTCGTGCGCTGCCTGTGTGTGTGTCTCTAGTGCGCTGCCTGTGTGTGTGTGTCTATCTCACGCTGCCTGTGTGTGTGTGTGTGTCTCTCTCTCGCGCTGCCTGTGTGTGTGTGTGTGTGTCTCTCTCACGCTGCCTGTGTGTGTGTGTGTCTCTCTCACGCTGCCTGTGTGTGTGTGTGTCTCTCTCACACTACCTGTGTGTGTGTGTGTGTGTGTGTGTCTCTCTCTTGCGCGCCTGTGTGTGTGTGTCTCTCTCTCTCGTGCGTGTCGCACTCTCTCGCTCTCTCTCTCTCTTGCTCGCTGCACAGGAAATGCACAGGGAGAGACTAAACACGTACAAACCGAAAGGGAAACTGGCTTGTTCGTATACCGAGTGTGTGGTCGTGAACCAAGGCAAAAGTTTGGCGAAATTTTTTGGTCGTAAACCGATTTGTACGTGTACCGAGGTTCCACTGTATTAATTTGCCACATAAAATTGTGTTCTAAAGTGAAGAATTATTTGTAAATTTTAAAAATGCCTTCTCTGTTCTTGCAGCTTAAAATAGCACTGAAGGTTACCAGGGTCCATAGGTAAATGAAAAAGCCTTTACATTTGCCAAATATGTACACTTTAAGGCAGCAAAGGTTTTTATCCCATGTTTATGAGGCATTCTTGTAATAATGAAAGGTAGCCAGAAATAATTATTTTATCACAAATTCTTGGAACTACTTTTCAAATTTTTGTGTTGTGTTGTCTACTCACAGCTGCCATTGTTGGTGGAGTTAGGACAATCCCAACAAGGCCCCAGTGCCAAGCTATCTTGTGTTTATAATCTTACTTGTGTTTCTGCAATTCTGTTTCGTCAACAGTTATGTTCTGCCTTGGCTTGTAACAACAGACAGATATGCGCTCAAATCATAGAAGTATTTTTCCTAAATGGCACTAACTTTTCACCCATTACATTCTGTGTTGTTATTTTACATCACCTACAGAGCGAGAATCACGCTGAGTGGCAGTATTGTGAAAACAGCACACAACAGTTTCATTGTTCTTTGTATAAATAACAAAAAACATGAAGTGAATTGAATACACTTCATTTTATTATTAACAAAATCCACAGATTTTTCAAAGAGTCAAGCCACCTGCACACCATATTTTCTGTGGTGTCTTGTGAGCATGCATGATTAAAAAAAATGGAAAAGGCAGAGTGTGCAATAAAACAGACTGAAACACAATAAACCAATTATTGACTCTTTTTATTGCAGGATGAGTCGCTCTTGCTAAGGATATGGTAATAAAAGATATTAGGACAACATGTTTGAGTTAGTAAATTCACTGACTCATACCAATCAATCCGTAAGTACACAGGTAGAACATGCAAACTCTATTTACAACCTGGTGATATGAGTCAGAAATGACAATTCTGCATTACCCTTCTGCCTATGCTAAAACATCTGTACTGAACTTTAACCTGATTAAATTTGGGTGAATTTGTGTTGCTAAATTGGTCCTAGCCTCTGTGTGTATGTTCTCTCTGAGATGAACTGGCGGCCTGTCTAGGACTGCTCCTGGGTTTCATCCGATGTTTGCTGGGATAGCCTCCAGCTGCCCCATGATCCTGCTCTCTATAATCAGGTTAGAAAAATGGATGAATAGATGGCTATAACATCTGTTCAGTTCTTCTCACATGATTGCATGCTACAAGTGTGCTCAATACTGTAGTGCCCCTGGTACCAGACCTGAGAGGGACATGCTTCTTAGGTGGCAGAGACCTTTCTGAAGGTGTGTTACTACCTGGAGAAGGCAACATATAAGCCACTCCAAAAGCAGCAGCAAAAGGGGTGGCTGGGGGTTGGGGGGATCACATAGACACAGCGCTTTGAGAGCACTTCAGATGCGTCTCCTGGATCTCTGCCCTGATGCTCTCAGCCTTTGGCTTTTGTATAAGCCAAAAAAAGACTTGCAAATATAGTTGAAAGAACTTTACCAACAATTCGTCCATGCTCATCTCGTAGAACTCCCATTTCTTTTTCTTCATCTCTCCATAAGGAAACCAGTAGAGCTGCTGCGGTCAAATCCTTCTTTCCTTTCCATGCATTGATGTGTTTAATAGTTTTGGGATTATCACAAAGCTCAAGCAAAGTAGCAAGAAGTACAATGTGCATGTTCTTTGGTCCTGACTTTATTTGGAGAGTGCAGATGCATTTGTAATGAAGGAAAAGTAAAAGAAATAAAACAGAAAAGAGTTGTTAATTAGTAACAGATTCCACACAATATAAAGCAAAAGCTATACCTTTAGTTTCTCTTTATAGATAGATAGATAGATAGATAGATAGATAGATAGATAGATAGATA
>JANRMT010062842.1:6714027-6725329 GCA_026402145.1 Polypterus bichir lapradei | reverse complement strand
ATAGATAGATAGATAGATAGATAGATAGATAGATAGATAGATAGATAGATCTGCTTGAAACTTTAGTGAACCACAACAAATACTGAATGTTAGTTATCTATAGATACTTTGCAGTGCTGAACTAACCAGGGGTATGTTTGCCGAAAACACTGATCTCCTAAGAAGATCATAAACTCCATATAAAGATTAATCTTAAATTTATAAGTATTTTGCAAAACCCAATAAAACTAAAGTAGCACTTTCAGTCCTTTTTAATCTGTCCGCCCCCCCAACCCACTTGTTAATTGCTAAGTGTTTCTTAATCTGGCTAAATCTTAAACCAAACTTGGTGACTGACAGTGGTGGCCAGATAGACCACTTTACAGTCACACCATGGCAAAAAAATAATAACAATAAACATTATGTATATAACCTCTTTCCCAGGCAAAAAAAACCTTTACAAATACTTAAAATGATACAAGGGTAATAAAAGCACAGAAGAAGGTCAGTGAATACAGAAAAAATATGTTAAACACTAAATTAAAGAGACATTAAATTTTAATTAACATATGAAACGATAAACAATTCTATTAAAATTTAGCATACTTTCTATATATATTTGACTAGTTGATATAATTTCATCAAAAAATTGCAACATATGATATAGATGCTGTAATAAATAGGGCACTCACTTTCCTAAACTGTGTGGCAGCTAATATAAGGATAGACTAATATCACCCCCCCGAAGTGCCTCACCATACGTCTCTCTTTCTATATAATCAACTTTAAACAGTCAAATGTTTATTATATAAGACAGTTACTAGACAATTTTTGAAAAGCCAAAAAAAAATATATAATACATTTAAAAATAAAGACACAAGGATGAAAACAGAAATGACCTTTATTCTCCCTAACACACAATAACCCCCATAAGTGTAAATAAAAATATATAAAGTGTAATACAGAACCCAGAGCCTCCCAAAGTTCTCAAAAGATTCCATAATTCGAGCAGTTTATTTATACTGGATGGATGCTAGGAGCTAGCCAATGAAAGAACTGAATTTTTAAATGTAAAATGTTTCCACAGTCAGTACTGGGCCAAAACTACAGTAAAAAAAGAACTTCAATGAGCTCACCTGGGTCTGCTTAACTTAACTAAGGGCAATGCAGGATTCAGGAGGTTACTGTCCCTGGAGATGAATGCTGACCATCACCTATCTAGACAGATCTTCAGATCTGTAGTTCTTTTAACCTGAAATGTAGTTGCTGATTCATTTGAATAGTTTGCAAATTCCTCCAATTGTTGTACTTCCTCTACCTTTTGAAAAATGATGTGATTTATGCAAATTGACTTAGAAACTGGATTTCCCGCTTTCAGGGGTGCTGTTTTCAATCACCAGTCTATTTCAAAACAGCATGTATGGGCTTTTGCCCGCACAAGCAGACCAGACAAACAAGCAGCTTACATTTATTTAAATAAATTCCTCTGTTAATAATTACAACTTGATGATATTTCAATGTATTTTAAAAGTTTTAACAAATCTGCATTCTAAAGTAGCAACTAGCCTTACTTTGACCAAGAAGTTTACCATACTGCAATTGTTCAAGGGGAAAAGTTGGATGATAGAAAAGACATAGACATGAATTAGAGGTGGGGGGGCGGTATGGGTTGGTATGTTTGGAGAGAGACAGTATGGCTGCAATAAAGACACCCTATGAATAGAATACATATTCACTTCTGTACCTGTGTCACCAACCACCAAATAATGAATCCAGACCTCACACATTAATTAAGTAAAATTATTGGGCTTTATCTCATATGTATTGCAAGCTTCATGAAGTTTAGTCATACCTGCCATATAGGTTCTCTGCATTTAGCATACAGATGATTTGCAGTTGCCATTTACTTTTTATAGATATTGAGGCAATGTGACCTGGGAATATACACTACATTATGCCTTCATTTGGCCCAATTCAGCAGTGTTTTTCGAAGGCAATAAACTGTGGGTTTTGTAGTGGATGGCTACTGAGTGATAGTGGATATTACTCTCATCCATGCATATTAACACCTGTAAATAATTCACAAAAAACTGCCATACAACAGCACGTCACTAAACTTGCAGGCTGGTGCAAAGCAATATAGATACTGCATATGACAAACCAACTTGACATGAGGTTTTCACCTCGGCTGTGCTGCACTGTAATTGTGAGTATAATGCTACACACCACTGCTGTGAGAGCAGGCAGCCCAGTGAGGATGAAAAAGAAGAGACAGAGGCTGGAATTGTCAAAACATCTTGATTTTAGAGAAGAGGATGTATACCAGTCTGGTGTGGAGTTTTGGCAAGCTATCACTTATTACTGTTTTTACATTACTGTTCATCACTTTCAAATTAAAACAATTTGTTTTGATTTAATTGTACTTCACTTATTCCCTATGTATTTGAGAAATACACATAGTGCACAGCCTGAAGGAGTGGGCATCATTTTTAATACATGAACAAATTAATTTACTTATCTTCATTTATGAACTGTGGGAAAAAAATAACTGATTATATAAATCAAATATCCACAGAAACAATTTAAAGATTGCTTCCAGGCTGTCCAGGTGGTGTCTGAAAAGACAATAAATGCAGGCAGTGATATGCAGGAACTCATTCTCTTAGCTATCTCATCATATTTTCGTTTGTTTTTTTCTTGCTATGAAAAAGGACGCTGGTTGTCTTACTAAACAATAACAATCTTGTTACATTTTTTTAAATTATATTGATTTTATTTGAAGAAAACAATACATACAATCAAGCCAAACTTAATAATCCAGAATTCAACCCCCTGCCCGAGAGAGAGGAGAGCCAAGAGCAAGAGCAAATCTTTTAAAACAACAAAGAAAGCAGAATGTCCACTCCCCCCAATATAAACGCTTATTCTAAGATTTGACTAAATAGATCCTGCCATATTTTAAAAAAGCTTTGAACAGATCCTCTAAGTGAGAATCTATTTCTTTCCAGTTTCAAATAGTATAGAACATCAATTACCCCCTGACTTATAACAGGTGGGCTTGGATTCTTCCAGTTGAGCAAGATAAGTCTCTTTGCTAGTAGTGTGGTATAATTAATTACAATCAATTTGTCCTTCTCCACTTTAAACCACTTTAAACCCATCCAGGAGTACACCAAACATAGTTGTTAATGGATTAGGAGAGATTGTGTTACTAATGCAGTCTGATAGGCATTGAATGATGTTAATTTGATGCACGCCCAAGACATGTCACCCAGTGAGGCTGGAGCTAGACTGCAATGTTTAGACAATGCAATGTTGAATCTTGCCCTGGATACATTTTGGACATTTTTAAACAAGATAAATGTGCTTGATAAAAGATTTTAAGCTGGATGATTTAATGTTTTGTGCATATGGAGATGGAGTATATTCTATGCAAGGCTGCCTTCCACTCCTTTTTAGAGATGTTAAGTGAAAGATCCTTCCCCTACCAGACATTGGTATCTTTGAAAGAAAAATACTTTAACATATTTTTATATATTGTTGAGATGCTGTCTGAGACTTCAAGACTGATCAGTATTGCCTCTGGAATAGAAATGGGTGGGGGAAATTGGCCATATTCCTTTTAGAAAAATTTCTGCCTTGAAAGTAATAGAAGTATTTGTGCTGATGGGAAGTATAATTGTCCATGAGATGTAAAGACATCTATATACAAATCTCTAAGGGTTTTAATCCCAGATGTTTTCTAGACATTAAATACTGTGTAGGTTTGATAGGACAGAAAAGGTGATTATCATGTGAAGGTGATAAGAGCTTCTCTGTCGTAAAGTGCTTCCTGCATTGGTTCCATATTCTGAATGATTGATGGACAATTGGATAATCTGTATATTGATGATTTATTTGTATTTATTTATATGCAAAAATTAAGGAATATAAAGAAGTACAGCAAGATTTTATTTCTATTGCAGACCAGACTTGTGTATATTCATCAATTTGTGTTGATTTCCAGGTCTTTCCAGGTTGTATAATAAAATTGAAAGTTAGGTAGTGCCATGCCCCCTTCAGCTTTAGGCCACTGTAGTATCAGCCTGTGCATGTGTGGATGTTGTGACCTCCAAATAAAATAGGTTATAATTGAATCTAATTTCTTCAAAGAGCGATTTGTTAATGTATATGGGGATGCTCTGAAATAGAAATAGAAGTCTGAGAAGGATGTTCATCTTGACAGTATTGATTCTCCTTGCTAATGTGCAATGGAGGGTAGACCATCTGTTCACATCTTGTTTAATTTTTTCCATGCACCTAGCAAAACTTTGTTGAAAAAAATCTCTATATTTACTTGTAATATTTACCCCTAGGTATTTGAACTGATCTGCTAAAATAAATATAATAAAAATAAATATAAATAATAATAATAATAATACATTTTATTTATTTGTAGACGCCTTTCTAAAAATTCAAGGACACTGAACAATAGACAAAACACAGATTATAACCCAAAGTAAAATACAAAAGTTAAAATCAGACAGAGCAATTGTAATCAAAGAGAAAAAGCAGTCTTAAACAAATTAGTTTTAAGTTTAGATTTGAAAAGGAAAATGATTCAATATTTCTAAGCTCAGGTGGTAGTGAGTTCCAAAGGTGGGGAGCACAGCAACTGAATGCTCTGCTCCCCATAGTGGTAATACGGACGAAGGGGACAGTCAAGTGGATGGAGGAAGAGGATCTAAGGGTATGGGAGGGAATGGCAACATGGAGGAGGTCAGACAGATATGGAGGGGCAAGGTTGTGGATAGCCTTAAAAGTTAGTAGGAGAATTCTGAATTGAATTCGGAACTGAACTGGAAGTCAATGAAGCTGCTGCAAAAAAGGAGTGATATGGTGAATAGAGGGGGTTCTAGTAATGATGCGGGCAGCTGAATTCTGGACCAGTTCAAGCTTATAAAGAGATTTGCGAGAAAGATCAAAGAAAAGGGAACTGCAATAATCCAGACAAGTAAGTGACAAGGCTATAAACAAGGATAGCAGTGATGTGGGGAGTGAGGGAGCAGCGAATATGATTAATGTTACGCAAGTGGAAATATGCAGATCGGGAGATGTTATTGATGTGGGAGTGAAAGGATAAAGTACAGTCTAATATTGTGTGCTACAGAGTTCAGTAGAAAAAGCACAATTTTATTCAAATTAATTTTGAGTCCAGATGTCTTTTGAAATTCTGCTACTGCATTGAGGACTGCTTCTATGGAAATTTGTAGGTCTGACATTTATAGTACCAGACCATCTGTGTATAGTGATATTTTCTGCTGAAGTCTTTCTCTGGTAATTCCTTTATGTCTGATACATTTCGAAAGTGAATGGCCAATGGCTCAGTGGTGATTGCAGGCATCCTTGTTGAGTACTATGTTCTAGTTTGAAGTAGTTTGACATAATGTTGTTAATACAAACAGAAGCTTCTGGACTGGTATGATCCATGCTATATTTGGGCCAAACCCAAATTTGTGCAATGTGGTGAATCAGTACTCCCATTCAACCATGTCAAATGCTTTTTCTGCGTCCAAAGACAATAAGAGTGTGTTACATTAAACAAATGTCAATGATTAGAAGCCAAGGGTTCATGCTCTCCCCGATCTGACACTGCTAGTATTATTTGTTCAAAAAAGACTCCATATATCGAGCTTATGTCACACTTGGGTAATTATAATGGCACTGATAAATAATTTGATTTTTTAGCACTGACTGATACTGCTATATAAATTTCAAAAATTCATTTAGTCTCATAAATAGGCCAGGAACATTTACATGCATCAAAGGTAAATTATGGAAGCAACTGTTAAGGAAAAGCTCAAGTAGCACATGTCTATTTGTAGAACAGGTATTTTAGAAAATAGCATATGTTCAGAGGGAGAAGGTCATGTTTTACTACAACCCCAACTCCAATGAAGTTGGGACATTGTGTAAAACATAAATAAAAACAGAATACAATGATTTGCAAATCCTTTTCAACCTATATTCAATTGAATACACTACAAAGACAAGATATTGAATGTTCAAACTGATAAACTTTATTGTTATTTTGCAAATCTTCACTCATTTTGAATTTGATGCCTGCAACACGTTCCAAAAAAGCTGGGACAGGGGCATTTTTACCACTGTGTTATATCACCTTTCCTTTTAACAACACTCAATAAGCGCTTGGGAACTGAGGACACTAATTGTTGAAGCTGTGTAGGTGGAATTCTTTCCCATTCTTGCTTGATGTACAACTTCAGTTGCTCAACAGTCCGGGGTCTCCGTTGTCGTATTTTGCGCTTCATAATGCGGCACACATTTTCAATGGGAGACAGATCTGGGCTGCAGGCAGGCCAGTCTAGTACCCGCATCTTTTTTACTATGAAGCCATGCTGTTGTAACACATGCAGAATGTGGCTTCGCATTGTCCTGCTGAAATAAGCAGGGATGTCCCTGAAAAAGACGTCGCTTGGATGGCAGCATATGTTGCTGCAAAACCTGTATGTACCTTTCAGCATTAATGGTGCCTTCACAGATGTGCAAGTTACCCATGCCATGGGCACTAACACACCCCCATACCATCACAGATGCTGGCTTTTGAACTTTGCGCTGATAACAATCCGGATGGTCCTTTTCCTCTTTGGCCCGGAGGACACGACGTCCATGATTTCCAAAAACAATCTGAAATGTGGACTCATCAGACCACAGCACACTTTTCCACTTTGCATCAGTCCATCTCAGATGAGCTCGGGCCAGAGAAGCCGGCGGCGTTTCTGGGTGTTGTTGATATATGGCTTTCGCTTTGCATGATAGAGTTTTAACTTGCACTTGTAGATGTAGCGATGAACTGTGTTAACTGACAATGGTTTTCTGAAGTATTCCTGAGCCCACGTGGTAATATCCTTTACAGAATGATGTCGGTTTTTAATGCAGTGCTGCCTGAGGGATCGAAAGTCACGGGCATCCAGTGTTGGTATTCGGCCGTTCCGCTTACGTGCAGAGATTTCTCCAGATTCTCTGAGTCTTTTGATTATATTATGCACAGTAGATGATGAAATCCCTAGATTCCTTGCAATTGTACATTGAACAATTAACTGCTGGACTATTTGCCCATGCAGTTGTTCACAAAGTGGTGAGCCTTGCCCCATCCTTGCTTGTGAATGACTGAGCCTTTTGGGGATGCTCCTTTTATACCCAATCATGACAAACACTTGTTTCCAATTAACCTGTTCACCTGTGGAATGTTCAAAACAGGTGTTTTTTGAACATTCCTCAACTTTCCCAGTCTTTTGCTGCCCCTGTCCCAGCTTTTTTGGAACGTGTTGCAGGCATCAAATTCAAAATGAGTGAAGATTTGCAAAACAACAATAAAGTTTATCAGTTTGAACATTAGATATCTCGTCTTTGCAGTGTATTCAATTGAATATAGGTTGAAAAGGATTTGTAAATCATTGTATTCTGTTTTTATTTATGTTTTACACAACGTCCCAACTTCATTGGAATTGGGGTTGTAATATGCTGGAATTCAATAAAATGCAGCAAAGGCAGACATGGATATGACATTCTTTAACTTGATTTTCAGAAGGTTTTTGATAAGGTAGCACATGAAAGATTAGTGATTGAACTAAAAGAAGTGGGAAATGAAGGCATGGTGTACAAGTGTTTTCAAAATTGTCTCAAACACAGCAAGGAAAGGGTAACTGTGAGGGGAACTTTTTCAGAATTAGGTGAAGCAGTGTCCCACAGGAATCTGTCCTGGGGATGCTTCTCTTTTTGATATACATAAATGATCTAGACAAGAATATGATCAATAAGCTGATTAGGCTTGCAGAGAATACAAAACTATGTACACGGAAGGGCAGAGAGAATCAGATAAATTGTTACAGAGGGACTTGGATAGAATACAAGATTGAAAAGATTTGTGGCAGATTAACTTTCATGTAACTAAATGTAAGGTATTACATTTGAGCACACAATGGGAAGTCTGAAACTTGAAAGTACACTTTGAGAGAAGGATCTAAGAGTTGCAGTTGACTCATTGCTATCTACATCAAGATAGTGTACAGAAGCAATCAAGAAGGCTAATAGGATGTTAGTTTATATATCATGATGTATGGAGTACTTGTCAAGGGAGGCTAAGCTTTAGTTATATGATACTCCAGTTAGGCCTTATCTGGAGTACTGTGTACAACTTTCAACTCCGTATTACATAAAGGATGCTGCAGCACTAGAGAGAGTCCAGAGGAGAGTGACTAGGCTGAGACATTAGACCTAGGAGGAGAGATTGGAGGAGCTGAATTGTTTCAATTTTACTAAATAGAGGTCGAGAGGTGAAACAACTGAAGTGTTTAAAATGTGAAATGGTTATATACTTGTTAAAGGATAAGTATGGTATTTTTCAAGTTGAAATTATTTCTTCACAATCATGGTACTTTATTAATTTGACAAATGAAACTGCATTCTAAAGTAAAACATATTTTATAAATTAAAAAAAAACATAACAAGTCTGCTCTTACATTTCATAATAGAGCTAATGAGTACTGGGGTCCCAATGTGGGGAAAAAGCCTTAAAACGTATTGAATACAAGTTTGAAGTAGGAAAGGTTTTGATTTAAGAAACCTGGCTTCCATGTTTCTGAGGCATGCCTGTAACAACAAAATAAACTGAGGTAAGGATATGTTTCTTGATTTTAGGGGTTATGGGTGAAGGTATGACCATGCCAATGTCCTACCAAGCTGAATTTTGCTTATTATTCTGTTTCTGTAATGCTGTTTCTTCAGTGGTTATACTCTGGCATAGCTTGCAACAACTGACAGATGTGCACTCTGTTATTTATTCCTAACAGAGTGAGATTTGTGTCAAGTTTCATTTTACTCTATACACTTAAAAATAAACTTGAACTGATTTGATTATACTACATTAGATTTTTAAAGTAGTCAATCCACCTGCATGTCACACTTTCTGTGGCATGTCATGCACATGCACAGTAAAAATAAATACTTTGAAAATGAAAAAGGCAGAGTGTGCGATAGAGACAAAGTGAGTGAGTAAGCTTACTGACAAACATGGATACCAGTCAATCCATAAATATCTGGATAAAGCATGCAAACTCTATACAGAACCTTGTGCTATGAGGCAGGAATGACAGCTCTGCACTACCACTTTGCCTATGCTAAAACATCTGTACTAAACTTCAATCCGATTAAAACTAAATGTATGCCTACGACATCTATTCAGGTCTTGTCACTTGATTGTAATTTTGTTCTCACTAGACCATGCTGCAGCAGGTAATAGCTTTGTGAAATAATGAAATGAGCTTCCGTATTGGAAAAGAATGTCAGCAATTGTAAGTATGACATTTATAGTTATTATTATCTAGTTGTTTATAGAACAGAGACAACAATTCACATTTGGGCATTTAATAATGTCAATAATGGTTCTTGGTGATGACTTTCCAAGGTGAATTTATGTTCCCGGCTCTGAAGGATTGCTGTAGAGGAAAACAATCAGCGAAGTGAAGCATACGGACAGTCTCCTTTTAAAAAAGGTTGGATCTTTAAAACATGTTTTTTTTTCTTTTTAAAATGATATAGTGTCACACACATGTGCTTGGGAGGCAGTCAAACAGTTCAAATCGGGGTATAGAGATGCATGACCAGGGGTTGGCATTGAACATTAATGTTCAACTCTTTCTCCCAAAGAAAAGGCCAGCTAAACATGTCACTTCCTCCCATTCCTGAACTCAGTTCCAGACCTCCTTGATGACACTACTACCAGCACCCACAGATGACCTCATGCCAGTTCCTGTTCCTGCAAACACGTCCTTCCTGCCTCCCTCCTATAAAAGCCTCCCATTTTCCCTTTCAGTCAGTTCAAGTTTGAAACTCCAACAGTCTCTATGGACTACTTGGTTTCACTACAATATACAGGGTGCATCCCCAACTCTTTGTCAATTGTCCTGTGTTTTCTTACAATTGATGCACTGTTTTTCAATATGTGTACAATCTCAGACGATGGATTAATACTCAATAACATTTTTCTTGAGAAACTGAATTATTAGGTAAGTTTTAATGTTTTCTTTTTGCACATTGGGATTACAGTACCCATCAGCTAAATTATAAAATGCAAGAGCAGGCTAGTTGTTTATTAAAATGTATAAAAAATGCTTTACCTTAGAATGCAATTTCATGTGGCAAAGAAATATATATCATGCCTGTTAAGAAATAACTTTGGCTTGAAAAATACTGAAGTTATCCATTAAGGGCACATTTCACACAATTGTTAGAATATGTTTCTTCACATAAAGAACCATGGACACATGCAATTAAGTATCAAGTAGTGTTGGTGAGTTAGACTTTAGGACCTTTTCACATTTTGATTTGATGTTATTTTAGCCAATCTAGGTGAATAGAATGTATATGCTTGCTGGGACAAATATTCTGTTCTCATTACAACTGTTCTAATGTTCTAAAAAACACTGCTTGTATTTTCAAACCTGATTAAATTTCAAAAGTATGCTAAATATTTTTTCTTTGTTGGAAAATTTCACTGACTTAAATATAACAAGACCGACCTTTATCTATACTAATAAAAGGCAAAGCCCTCACTGACTCACTGACTCACTGACTCACTCACTCACTCATCACTAATTCTCCAACTTCCCGTGTGGGTGGAAGGCTGAAATTTGGCAGGTTCATTCCTTACAGCTTCCTTACAAAAGTTGGGCAGGTTTCATTTCGAAATTCTACGCGTAATGGTCATAACTGGAAGCCGTTTTTCTCCATTTACTGTAATGGAGATGAGCTTGAAAGCCGTGGGGGCGGAGTTTCGTGTGACATCATCACGCCTCCCACGTAATCACGCAGTACGTAGAAAAACAGGAAGAGCCCCAAAAAGCGCTGAAGAAAACATGCATTATATAATTGAGAAGGCAGCGAAACAATAAGAAGCGAGCGAGTGACATATACAACCATATTCATGAGTTCTGCTACTTCGGAAACAAAGCACGATGTAAACCTAAACTTTAAATTAAGTTCATAGACAGGCTGCTGTTGGCGTTTGTAATTTAGTGCCTGCCCATATAAGGCCGTCCGTCAGCGGCAATCCAATAGAAACACTGCCATTAAATATTCACGGGTGAAGGACTATGCTTATGCAGAGGAAGATGAGATGGTCAGGGTGGTGTTTGGCACAAACTCAGCGAAACTGTATTTCACAACCACACACTCGGTATACGAACAAGCCAGTTTCCCTTGCCTCCTAAGCTGAGAGAGAGAGAGCGCAAGAGCGAGCGAGCACGTGCCTGCTGGGGAGGGG
>JANRMT010062842.1:6702131-6714017 GCA_026402145.1 Polypterus bichir lapradei | reverse complement strand
GATTGCTGCAGTGTTTGCTGAACAAGCCAGTTTCCCTTGCCTCCTAAACTGAGAGAGCAAGAGCGAGCAAGCACGTGCCTGCTGGGGAGGGGGAGGAGGAGGTTGCTGCACATGTTTGCCTGTAGGCAGCCTGAGAGAGAAAGAGAGCTGCCTGGCTTTTTCATTTAAGCAAAGCCGCTCCTTGTTTTCAATAAGACGTGCACTCTCTTTGTGCTCTACAGTATTTCGTGTGCTTTTGCAGTTAACTATGGGTTCTAAGTAAGTGAAGAGAGGTCAAAAGAAAGTTTTGAAGAAAACTGAAATCGAAGTAAAGAAAGAAATTACAAGAGGTGGAAAAACTGTTTACCAGTTTACTCATTTACCAATCTGAGAACCCTCGTGCTTTCAAGCAGCACAATGTAAACAAAGCCAGACTGCCAGTAATGTGGAGGGTCACAAGAACTTTCTTTTTGGAATGGCTGCATGAGGCTTTCACTCCCACCAGCTAAACAGCTAAAAGCACCAGAAACCCAAGAAATCACAAGAGAGAAAACACCTGAAGGAAAACACTTCATGCCAGAACTCGTCTCATGCAAGGTTAGTTTTCTTGGTGGTTTTTGTATTACGGATTTTTCAAAAGTTATTTTTTTAGTTCATAATGCGATTTGTTGCAATGTTATTTTTCTCTTTTTTCAAATGTTTGCTTTTTTCCTTGTGCTTAAAACTCATTAAAAAAATTGTTTACATGGAGGACTTCATCGTGTGATTTGTTGCAATGTTACTTTTTTGGTTGCTTGTGAGTTGGTTTTTAAATGCAGTTCGGATTTGTGCAATGTTTTTTTTCCGCTGTGCTTAAAACTCATTTTAAAAACATTGTTTACAGCGATCAGGCTTTAAGTTTAATAGCGTGATCTCCTGCAATGTTACTTTTTTGGTTGCTTGTGAGTTGGTTTTTAAATGCAGTTCGGATTTGTGCGATGTTTTTTTTCTGCTGTGCTTAACTCATTTAAAAAAAAAATGCTGCACGAGCACCTGCTACAGAGAGATTAGAGAGCACAAGCGAGCAAGCGCAGAGAGAGAGAGAGAGTGAGAGAGCACGAGCAGCTGACAGGGAAGGGATGGGGGGGGATAGGGGGGTGTGTGTGCGTGTGCGCGCGCGCTCGCGCTACAGAGAGAGAGAGAGAGCACATGTTACCAGGCTGCTCCTGTAGCTGAGGTAGGGAGGGAGGGGCTTTGGTGGTGTGTGTGCTACAGAGAGAGAAAGAGAGAGCGCGAGCGAGCCAGCTCATGTAGCTGATCAGGGAGCCTGGGTGTTTTGTGTCAGTGTTATTCAATGTTTTTACATTATTTTACTATTACACTGTGCATTCTATGGTGTAATTAACTATATTTGTGCTTAATCTTTACATATTTTTACATATTTACATACAGTTTGTACGGTCTGGAACGGATTAATTGTATTTACATACAATCCTATGGGGGAAACTGCTTCGGTTCATGACCAACTCGGTTTACGACCAAAGTTATGGAACGAATTATGGTCGTGAACCGAGGTTCCACTGTATTATGTTAAAAATTAAACAATTTAATTCTTGGTGATTGTAGCTGTGCTCCAATATACTGGGTTCAAATGCCATATACAGGGTACTGTCTCTATTGACTCTGCCATGTCTGCTTGTGTTATTATTTGAGTACTTTGGGTAACATATACACCCCAAAGAATTGCATGACAGACTAACTGTCAACTCTAATTCAGTTCATTGTAGGAGTCAGCACAAGTGTTTCTTACAATGGAGAATGGAGTACCACTCCATCTAGGGTCCCTGTCTTGTACATGATAGTGTTAAGATAATCTTCAGCCCATAAGAGGCTCAGCTGGATAGAATGAGTTTGACAATAAATTTATGTAAGAATGCATATAGATGTTGTGTATAAGACTGTTACAGTTCAGCATTACTTACTTCAAGTAAATCCAAAAGCAGGAAAATACCTTCTTTTTCCAAAAAAATGTCCTCTATGGTGTAACACCCCACAATGCAGGACCTAAAAATCAGAAATCACATTATTTGAGTATTGTCATTACATACTTTACTTAATTGTAATGATACCAGTAACGGTGCACTGCACGAATACACTTGACTTGAGCATCCATAGTTTTCATACTCTTTCTCTGTACGTTTAGCATTCATTTGCTCAGAAGTTGATGCGCTTGCTGCTTGCTGAGCAGCTCTTCTTTTCTCCGCCCTAGCGCCCTGTTTCTTCTCTTCTTTCGTTGGCATCTTTTGGTGTTAAAACTGATTAAGTTAGTGTTTGTCTTGCAATTACTTAATACGTTTTCTTTAAATTTTTCTCTTAAGCTGGCACTTAAATCTTCAATCTGCCTCAAGAATGATTTAATATATGAAGAAGTAGGGGAAATGACAGTGAAGGTGGTAGGGATGAGAACAGCGCCCGTAAGCATGCACCGAATGGCCGCCCTGCTGGCCACTGCCGAGAGTTGATTCTACAATAAAATAAAAATAAAAAGTAGGTAGCGCTGCTGCCTCGCAGTTAGGAGACCTGGGTTCGCTTCCCGGGTCCTCCATGTGTGGAGTTTGCATGTTCTCCCCGTGTCTGCGTGGGTTTCCTCCCACAGTCCAAAGACATGCAGGTTAGGTGCATTGGCGATTCTAAATTGTCCCTAGTGTGTGCTTGGTGTGTGGGTGTGTGTGTTTGCACGCCCTGCCCGGGGTTTGTTTCCTGCCTTGCGCCCTGTGTTGGCTGGGATTGGCTCCAGCAGACCCCCGTGACCCTTTAGTTAGGATATAGTGGGTTGGATAATGGATGGATGGATAACCTTGGAGGTCAATCATCACCCCGAAAGTAGATAGTAGACGTCATGCAGTATATGTGTACCAAATTTCAGGTCAATAGGTCAAACAGTTTGTGAGCTACAGGTGATTTAAAATCCTGAACAGACAAACGAACAGCCACGGTAGCATATTATATATAAAGAAAACCATTGCTATGATTTTTTATATGTACTGTAGTGCATTTTTTAACACTTTTGTATTACTATTTCAGCAACTCTTACATTCTCAGAAATCCCTGTCAGTCTGTCCTTTACGACATAGTCAAGCTGTAAAGTAATAAATATGGTGATATTTTTAACACATTGTTATATATCTTGTAAAATTTGAATGTTTGACGTTTGACTTCCTCAGGCCAAGTTTTACTCACTTAGCAGACATTTATATCAAAAGTGACTTACACAACACAACTGAGGACAGGGTTACAAAACTGACACATGTGAAAAGTTCTATACCAAACAGAACACCACAATACTAGTTATTCTTTTCTTAGCTACTAAAACACCTGGCATCAAAACTATTATCAATTGGCAAGATGTTTTATAGAACAACAGTCTCCAGATGTTTATGTTATAACACAGGGTTACCACAAAAAAGTAGTCAATCTGTAGTTCCCATCTAAATCATCTGGAAATTCAGGCAGAGACATGTTCATTAGATGCCTGCTTGCAGCAAGTTATTAATTTTGCCAGCTTGAGCAAACCTACATTGGTAGAAAAATATAAAAAACACAATATCAACACCAGAAACGTATGGTGGTGCTTTCTCCCAGGACAAAAGAATGTGGGCATCATATTGTCCTGAAAACTAAGGCTAGTTTCTTCTGTACCACCATAAATATGCAATCCTCTGTGTGCACCCTTTAATTGTCCCACCTACTGCAAGAACCCTAATTCATATTCTGCACCTCATGCCACTTACTCAGACTTAACTCTAATATATTGTGCAATTCTCATTTCCCCCTTGGTATGAGAAGTATCCTCTCTGATAATGTAATTATATAGTAGACATCATCTATATATGTACATATAAAATATGTACAGGGAAGAACTATGCAATTTAATTTAAGTACATGTGAGGTATTACACATAGGAGGTAATACCATCAGATCTAAATAAATAAAAGGCAGTCAGACACTGGAATGCACACTTTAAGAAGGACCTAGGCGTCACTGAGGACTTGTTACTGTCTATATCCAGGCAATGTACAGAAGCAATCAAGAAGGCTCATAGGATGATAGGTTATATGGCACGACAAGTCAAGGGAGGTTAGGCATGCCCTAAACAACTCATTAGTAAGGCTGCATCAGGAGTACTATGTACAGCTTTGGTCTCCATGATGCAAAAAATACACAGCAGTACTAGAAAATATCCAGAGAAGTGAAATTAAATTGATTCAGTAAGTTTAGCTTGTGAGTTAAGAGGAAAGATTAAAGTAGTTGAACCTTTCCAATTTGAGCACACTTAGACTAAGAGGTGACATAACTGAAATGTTTTAAATTAACAAAGGAATTAGTACTGTTATTCTGGCTGTTACTTTAAAATGGGTTCTTCAACAAGAACATGCGGACACAGATTCAAATTGTTAAAAGTACATTTTGCACAATTGTTAGAGAGTTTTTCTTTATGTAAAGAAACATAGACAAATGGAATAAAGTGAAAGAGAGTAGACCCTTAGGGACCTTCAGATCTTAGTATTATTATGAAGAATCAAGGTGAAAGGATTGGCAAGCTTTGTGAGTCTGAATGGCTTGTTCTTATCAATATTATTCTACTATTTTAAGGTTTTCTCCACATAACTCTTGTATCACCACTATCAGTAAATTTTACAATACACTAGTCATAGCCAATATTCTTCAAGCAATTAAAAAACAATGTAGAAGGTGGTCTTACTCAATGAATGTAAAGTAGGACTTACCAAATGCAATCTAAGGTTGCAAGAATGAGCTTATTGTGACCTAATCCACTGTAGAATGTTGAAGGGTCCATTTTCATTAATTTCTTTAATATTTCCACACCATCACCACCAAACAGCTCCTTAAAAAGACACATTTCTGTTATCACTCACATCTGGAAGACTTCTTAGCTTTGTATATCACCTTGTTTTATCTTGTCATGATTTCTTCCTAGAAACCAGTAAACTTTATTTTTATTTGTTAAAAGGTTCTTGTGGACAAATAACACTAACAAGATGGATATTTCATTGACAATATTTGAAAAAAACTGATTACTGCTACCAAAAATACTCCTGTCTTGTAAAAATGTTTAAAATTAGAGAGAAGGAAATTTCATAACTTTTATTTTGCAAGTTATGCTACACTGCTTTTTTGAATTTAAAGACAATAAACATCAGGGGCTGTTTCCTGTATTGCACCCGATCCTCCTGAGAGAGACTTCAGCCACCTTCAAACCTAAATGGGATTAACTGGGTTTGAAAATAAAAGGATGGACAAACAAATCAAAATAAGGACCAAACTTTTACTTGGACTGGTAATCTAGCATTGTACAGGCACTTACAATTCTTGAACTAAATTAAAAGCTAATAAAACAATTTATCGTTGTACTCTAAAAACACAAGTACAGTAAAGTATGGCACACTGGAAATGCAACTTTATCCTTTCTTACAATAAATAAATAAATAAATAAATAAATAAACCCAACTACATATAAGGGAGTGACATCAAATGAAGAAGAATTGCATATCCCCCCATTGCTTTTGTACTCTTTATTACTTCATATAAAAGAAAGTGGGTGCACTGCTCTGGCATTTAGATTTTCCTAGCCACATGCAAACAAAAGATTGGTTGGTATTTCCAGCAACCCATGTGAACATTCTTGTGGTATTTCATCTTCTCACCATTCACAGCCTCATTCTTCTACTTACATGAAGTGAAGAGACCATTCTCAGACTTCAAAAAACAGTAATTAGGAATTTAAAATGAAGTCTTGGAATATAAAATATGACATGAGACTGCTTTTTATAAAAATAGCATTCTATGTGGTCAGTGTAACAACATAATTCTTTTCTCTACTGTTATTAAGCTTCACAAAATTGCAAATAAGTTTTCCTTTCATTACTTCATCTGACCTTTGTAAGGAATTTCTGTAATTATTTAATAATAAGATTGATCTGATTTATTCAGAGTTTCAAAGAAGTTCTGCTCAGTCAGAAGTTTGTCCATGTTTTACCTTAATTGGAAACTGCTTATCTAATCCCCCATTACTGGACAATCCAGTAGTCTAGAAGCTTATCATAACTGCTAGGCCCACTGCCTAAATCTTGGATCCCATATCTTCTTTTTTGTTAAGGTTACTTTGCCTTTTCTTCTCCCTTTTATCATCAGTACTATTAACATATCTTTTTTACTGGACTGGTTCCTTCTAGCCTGTCCTTGTCCCTCAGGGCTTTAAAAACGAATCATCCTATTTCTAACCATCCAATCCTTAGTTAAATCTTAAAAAGTGCTTCTCCAGGCCATCTGAAAGACCATCTTGCCTCTAATGATCTATTTGAGGAATTTCAGTTTGGTTTTAGGGCCGACCGCAGTACAGAGACTACACTTGGCAGGGTGACCAATGATTTCCTGGTTGCAACAGATCATGGTCTCTTAATACTTAGGCATTTTTTAGACATTACTGTGCATGTCATGATATTCTTTTGTTTAGACTTAAGTGTTAATTAAACATTACTGGAAGTTCTCTTCTGTAGTTTAAATTATACCTTAAGGACCAACGGAAATTTGTTGCCACCAATGGGTTTAGGTCAGAACTGTCTTATTTGTTTCATGGTATCCTTCAGGGATCAGTTCTTGTCCCCTGCTCTTTATTATTTATATGCTTCCTCTTGGTGCCATTATTAAACTGCATGGTCTATGGTTTCACTGTTATGCTAATGACACAAAGGACTTACGCAAACATTACCTCCTCCTGCATTGGTTGCCTTTTTGGTTGTCATACAACACTGGTTATCAGAAAAATGTTTAAATAATGGAAAACTGAGGCTTTTATTATTTCATCTCCAGGTACTTTAAGGAAAATGGACAATTTTTCATTAAAAATCTCAGGCTTTATTACATTTCTGTCTGCACAGGTTAGAAATCTTGGTGTGATTTTAGATCCCCTACTCTCCTTTGAACCACATACTAATAGTATTTCCTTCTGAAGCAAATTTCAAGGTCATGTCCTTTTCTTTTGGATACGGCAATGGTGACCCTTAGCCATGCTTTTGTCACCTCACTACTTGATTATCACAGTGTGGTATGGTTTGATCTCCCTGCTTGGAGCCTAAACAGAGTACAGTATGTCCACAACTCAGCAGCAAAGGTTGTTACAAATTTAAAACCTTGGGAGCATATTACTCCTTATGAGTTATGGAATGCCCTGCACCTTTGGAGCTTTATACTTGTACCTCACTTTCTGTTTTTAAATCTAAACATAAAACATATCTTTTTAATACTGCATTATGTTGATTTTGTTAACTATGAATATATATTGGATTGTTTAATAATATACAGGTAAAATTCCGTTACAACGAACTCCCAGGGACCTAAAAAATATTTTGTTTTAACGAATATTTTGTTGTAATGAGAGTCTGTATTTGTTACTGCAGTGCTTTCTTTAACTTGTGTCTAGGCGTTTGCAATCATTTCAATAGCTTCTTTTGCATTGATTTTAATCTCCTCCTGCCTACAAGTTATGCTGACAAGAATTTTTCTCAGCATTTCCTTGCCAGAATACACTTTCAGGGTGTGAATGATGCCCAAATCCAATGGCTTAAGCATTACTGTGCAATTGTGTGGGAGGAATTCAATATGAACATTATCTAAATATGGCAGCATGTTGTGAGTAGCACAGTTATCAATCAGAAGCCGAATCATCCTTTTCTTGTTCTTCATATTGTGAGGTTTTGGCCCCTAAACAGGAATGACAAGCTAAAGTGCGTCCTGAAGTGAGATTTAAGTGTCTGTGGAAGATTGTTTGTCTGTTGCTGGGGCAGGGCAATAGCAGGCTCACAGCGGTGCAGTGAAGTGCCACAGAAGCAAATCATAAAAGATCGGGGTCGCGCTATAAGTCCCTGTCTAGCACCCCAAAACACGAGGCTTAGTCTCAGTACTTTAGCAAAACCAGCTTTATTCAGCTTGAAACAGGAATGGCACAGATATTTATTGTAGCGTGATCTGCCACTCTGCTATAAACAGACACAGCAGTCAGGCAGGGTCATGGCCAGGTCAGTGACCAAGTAATCCTGTTATCTGCATTTACAATGTCCATGCTCCTAACCTTGCATCACCCATCGAGATCTTTTCTGTTTACTTTGGCGGAGAGACGCAGCATAGCTCTGAGCCTGCTATTGCCCCGTACAGACATGGAGATCACACTTCGGGACGCTCTTCGGCGTGCTGTCTAGTTAGGGGAGGTCCCAAGAGAGTTTAGAAACCTCACATTTTCTTGAATGAGTGCAGTGCCGCATTGATAGGAATGTTTCTTGAACGAGCATCACGGAACCACATAAAAACTACTTTTTCAACGTCATCAAATGCAGCAGTTCACATAAGTTTGCAACCCAAGATTTTTCTTCTTTTTTTGCTCTGTCGTTCAAGAAAGTTGACAGTGTAGATGGCGAAATTCCGAATTCACTGGCAACGTCTTTTTTCTTTATGCCACAATTGAGAGCTGCAAAAAATGAAAAGTTTTTTTTTCTAATATGAACTGTTATTGTTTTATCGTGTCTGCAGTTTCTATAGGAGGGTGACAATGAGTTAAATTCCAATGGATGTTTTTCAAATGTTGACGAGCAATAAGCAAAAGGTATCACTGAAATGAAAAAACAACATTTTTTGAAAAAAATAATAGGATGTGAACAAGTAAATAGACTTACTTTTCTGTGGAGATCATTTTCACACAGCGTAGACAAAATGAGCAACATGTCAGCCTTCAGTTCAAGTGAAATTGCATCATCCTCTTTATATTGCTCTGCAGTTTTTATAAGAATACCTTGGTAATAAAAAAGAAAAAATCTATTTATTTTACATTTCAAATGTAAAACAACAATAAGCATCTAACTGTGGACCATGCAATTTGATGCAATCTAAATATAATTTCCATATAATTTAAAATATAGTGGAATAAACTGTATCAGTTTGCCAGTGATAACTTTGTTAAAGGGAAAAAGGAAGAAATGGGCATTTGAGGAGCAGAGTTGAAAAGCAAAAGGCTAAAATAATTGTACTGCATGTGAACAGTGAGACTTTAACAAACAAAAAAAAAACACAAATTTACATAAGTTCACACAGGTTATGATTTCCTGTTCATCTTTGGCATGAATTACACAAAAAAGGTGACACAAATACTGTACTAATAATTACAGTGATCCCTCGCTATATTGCGCTTTGACTTTCGCGGCTTCACTCTATCGCGGATTTTAAATGTAAGCATATCTAAATATATATCACGGATTTTTCACTGGTTCGTGGATTTCTGTGGACAATAGGTCTTTTAATTTATGGTACATGCTTCCTCAGTTGCTTTGCCCAGTTGATTTCATACAAGGGACGCTATTGGCGGATGGCTTAGAAGCTACCCAATCAGAGCATGTATTACGTATTAAATAAAACTCCTCAATGATATACAATATACTTCCCATGCGGTGCTTGATTGTTTGCTTTTCTCTGTCTCTCTCACTCTCTCTGACATTCTCTGCGCCTGATGGAGGGGGTGTGTGCAGAGGGGCTGTTTACACAGAGGATACGGACGCGCCTCTAAAAAATGCTGAAAGACTACCTTCACATTGCTCCTTTCTTTGCGACCGCTATATCGCGGTGCTCAGCATACTTAAAACCCCAACAGCACGTATTGATTTTTTGATTGTCTGCTTTTCTTTCGCGCTCTCTCTCTCTCTCTCTGACATTCTCTGCTCCTGACACGTGCGCAGGAGAGGAAGAGGAAGATATGTTTGCATTCTTTTAATTGTGAGAAAGAACTGTCATCTCTGTCTTGTCATGGAGCACAGTTTAAACATTTGACTAAAGGGTGTTATTTCATGTCTATAGGGCTCTAATAATGTTAACAGTGTGGGAGAGTTTATAAGGGCTTAAAATATATAAAAATAACCATACAAATATAAGGTTTCTTCTTTGCGGATTTTCAACTATCGCGGGGGGTTCTGGAACCCAACCCCCGCGATCGAGGAGGGATTACTGTACATTAGTAGGCCTCAGTGGACCTCTATAACCAAGACAATTATTGAAGGTGACATGCAGTGAAAGAGAATTAAAAAAACACAGACCCTTAAATATTTCAATATACAAAACTTTTATTTCACATAGTTATATTTTCATTTGTATTCATTCATTTAAAAAAGCAAATCATTATTTATCACTACTACTATTATAGTTTAGTTAAAGTCACACGTTGTGGTTAACAGGGAGCAATTAAAAAAAAAAAGGTAAACATACACTTTGTTATTTTTACCAAAATAAAATAAATACATAAATAAATTTAAAATAGACAAATCTACATGATTGAGTTTTGGAAAATTAGTTTGGCTGGTGTCAACATACACTCTTCTAAAATGTGTAAATGGGTATTAATAAGCTATTCACTCTTCTGACATGTACAGTAGTAGTAACATGACACATTTTTTCACAGCCAGATTTTTCTTTATATATATATATATATATATATATATATATATATATATATATATACTGTACCAAACACATATGCAGTATACTTGATAAACTAACTTTTCTTATTTTATTTCTTAACAAAATGTGAGTATTATGGCATACTTTCACACAAAAAATCAAACTTATTTGTACAGCATGCTGTGTACAAAATGAATGCCAGGACAAAAATTACTGAAACAGCTGCACCTTCCAGGGATGTATAAGCTAACTGCCAAAATTAAAAAAAAAAAAAACAGGTTTCACATATGTGTGAATTACCTAGAGAAACATTGTTTACTCTAAGTTATCATGGCAATGTACACGTGGATACACTGACTTCTGTAATGTGATCATGACATGCAAAAAAGTAATGCTTTAAATATAGTATGCTAGAGGAAGAGTTTATTTAGTAATCATTATTGATGTTCTTACAGATAAGTAATACATGTGAATTCAGCAGTATATTTATTTCCATTGTGACATCTACAATGCCCAGATTGCCTATGGTGAAATAGCATGGAGACCTCAATCATCAATTATAAAGAAGTGGTCTAAAAGTGAAAATAATAATTGAATAAAATACATTGCCTTCTGCAGGCTTAATTTTTCTGCCAGAATTGAAATATCAATGCTCTTTCATGTTGACTTATAATAGAAAAAAGAGAAAACTCACACAGCAAACAGTGAATCTATACTAATAAAAGGCAAAGCCCTCACTGACTGACTGACTCACTCACTGACTCACTCATCACTAATTCTCCAAGTTTCCGTGTAGGTAGAAGGCTGAAATTTGGCAGGCTCATTCCTTACAGCTTACTTACAAAAGTTGGGCAGGTTTCATTACGAAATTCTACGCGTAATGGTCATAACTGGAAGCTATTTTTCTGCATATACTGTAATGGAGTTGAGCTCGAAAGCCGTGGGGGTGGAGTTTCGTGTGACATCATCACGCCTCCCACGTAATCACGTGAACTGACTGTCAACGCAGTGTGTAGAAAACCAGGAAGACCTCCAAAAAGCGCTGAAGAAAACATGTATTATATAATTGAGAAGGCAGCGAAACAATAAGAAGCGAGCGAGTGATATATACTACCATATTCATGAGTGCTGCTACTTCGGAGAGAGAGCAAGGTGTAAACCTAAACTTTAAATTAAGTTCATAGACAGGCTGCCGCTGGCGTTTCTCATGCCCACGGGTAATGCGGGATACAAGTTTAATGAGAGGACGCAGGATATAAACGAGAGTTTTGATCACTTTGTAACTAAGTTAAAATTGCAGGTGAAGGGGTGTGCTTATGCAAATTCCGAGAGACTGTGTTTGTGGGGGATTGACAGTTAAGGCGGGTGGGGGAGTCACGTCATCATCTCCCCTCCCATTTACCTCATTTCGCT
>JANRMT010062842.1:6641781-6690068 GCA_026402145.1 Polypterus bichir lapradei | reverse complement strand
CATGTCCTTATTCACAGAGTACCCTCTTTCGACCGCTGCTTGCCCATGTGACAATGTGAACAGGTCTTTCATTGATTTCCACAGAATTGCGTACTCTGCTTTGTCACCAGCAAATCTTCCCATGAATGTGTCCAGCCGACAGGAGCTACTTCTATACCCTTGAAATTCCTCCTTATGGTGCTGCACCATTTCAGTGAGGAACATCTTGTACTCACTCAGGATTTGGTCACAGTCCTCTGCTGTATGCCATTTGGCGTTAAGAAGCAGCTGTAAGAGCTTCTCAAACATGGAGATGGCACGCCTTTCATCGCTGATCATAGTTACTGGATCTAGGCATGCCATGTGCCTTACTGCTACATAATTTAAAGGGCATTTGTCCAGCAGTTTCTTTGCTGTTGCGGACAGGAAGGCTACACATTCTCTCCGGAATTGTTGACCCTGCAGCGGTTTTTCAAGCAGCTTCTCTAAGGCTTTCTCAAGAGCTTGTTTGGTGGCAAAGCCAAGATCCACCTCTTTCAGTGGCAAATGGAGTGTTTTGTCCAGTACATCAATTTTAAGCATTTGGACAGGTGTTTTGATGTTATCCAGTACCTCCCTCTTCATAAAGCATGAAATCAAACTCTTCAGAAGGGCCTGAAGGTCTTTTACCAAAAATGGCATCATGGGGGCATCAGTCTGGAAAGTCTCAAGAAAGGGTTTCAGCTGCCTTGCCACATAGGCAAAAAACTGTAATTTTGCCTCAAAAAGGGGGTCACCAACAGCCTCTCTGACCACAGTGTATGATGTTGACGTTGGCATTTTACTCTTTGGCAGTTTCTTGTAATTGTGGACAAATATTTAAACATGTGGCCACATCTTAAGTGCTCTCTCTGCCACTGGCAAGTCCTCCACCCACCTGCGAGCACAGAATTTTAGAGGGAATGTTGATGTTTTGGTAAATTCAATAAAGTCATCCCGTCTGGCTGGTGTGTCATGAAAAAGCTGCCAAAGGGCTCTTAGTTTGTCACCTATCTTCCATCCACTTTCCTTCTCGCCTTGTTGGAAGCTTCCATGAACTGTATGAAGACCACAGGTTCCTAGGTTTATCAAGCTTCTAATATCTGGGGCCTCTTTAGACCTGTCTTCTTCAAATAATCTCAAATATTTTTTGTTGACACTTGGTCCATCCATTGAGATTTGCAGGAGCTTGTTTGGATCAAGTGGAGAGAGGGAAACTTTAATGCTCTCAACAAGCTTCTCTGATTGTGTGTGCCCTAGAAACTGGGAGTCCAGATAATGCACAACTACCTTTTCTTCATTATCACTCCAGTACCGCACAAGCACATCCATCTGCTCGGTCTGTGTCATTTTGTTGAGGCATTCATCAAATGAAATGGTATAGCAGTTGGACTGTCTAATGTCTTTCACTAGCTTGTCTCTGAAATATGGTGCAATGCCAAAACACATCAGATACGCTGCTTTTGTTGCACCACATGAGAATTTTTGGGCAATTTCACTATCTGGAAACATCAGGTGAAACAATGAACCCATATCTGAACAGGAATTGAAAGAATATTTGGAAAGGGCCACTTTAATCACCCAGCGGATCTCTGCTTCTAAAACAGCTTCACTTGAAAAATGAGCTCCAATTGTGGGTGTAGCTTGAAGTGGAGTTACAGAAGTTGATGGCTGGACCTCGCTGCTTCCTTGACTCTCTGATTCTGCTGCCTGTCTGCTAGCTTCAGAATTTTGGGGGGTGGGAGATTGATTGATGAAATCAGTCATGCATGGTCCTGTGCCTTGACTTGACATGACCCTCTTGTGTCCCTGTCTTTTGGCATGGCTTTTAACAGCAGAAATGCCCATGTTGCCTACATCAAAAGCTTTCTTGCATATCTTGCAGTATGCCCGATGTACATTATCTGTCACATGTCCTATCCAGTCCCTGAACTCAGGATTTATCTTCCATTCATCCTTAAACGTACACCTCCTTGACATGATTCTGCTTTCCCTCACTTCTGTAATTAGAAATACATTCTCTAAATTAACCATTATAGGCTACTATTTTTCCTGCAACACTGCCTATTAGTGTCAAAAACATTAAATACAGTAATGTACAAAAATGTAGGCTAAACAGAAATACTGATCCAGTACAGATTTTCTGTAGGCTAACTTTGGTAAACTTAATGTGAAAGCATACCCATAATAATTCCTCTAGAGGGAGCGAATGTTCTGTGGAATAATGGAAGCAAGCTAGAATAAGAAGTTGAGACAGGAGCTGTTAAGCGTGTTCAGTTGTGCAAATAAACGGCACAAGCCAAGTAATATTTATTGTGTGGCGATTGCTCGGCTGCAAGGATATCACACGAACCTACACAAACACACAAGAACAGGCATTTAGATGTAGGCTTCAAGTAGCCTAAGCCCTATTTGTTTTAAATGAAAGCAGTAGCTCTTAGTCTAATTCTTTTTAAGACTGTTATCATGTTCGTGCTGTTTTAGGTTTGGTTCACTGAATTTATTTGCTTAACAGTGGGACCACATAGGCCTACAAAATGATTTTAGATTGATTAAGCAATTTCCTCCGGGATCAATAAAGTATTCTGATTCTGATTACCGTCATTAGACAATTAGCACTATGCTAACACCTAATGGGAATTGCCATTAACAGGCTAACAAAAATTAGCATCGCCAATTTACTTGACATGTTTAATATGCGACCTGGGTCCAAATCAGACGGTATGAAGTAACAAAACTGTCAGTTGCACCATATGCACTGTGGTCATACTTACAGTCATGCACTCAGCAGAAATTTCAAGTGATGAACTGATGTTCTGTTGTTCTCCTGTCAGCTACTGACAAGCTAGAGCAACGAGGGTCAAAACTCAAATATAATTGCCTATACATGTCTCAGTAGGTGGAGACATTGCGCAGCAGAGGCCACGACCTAGCTCAGCTGTCATCATATCTAGACTTACGAACAGCAAGCTGTTTCAAACAGAAAAATTAAAAAGCGAAAACAGAAATAAAATTCCAGGACAAGAACGATAATTTCCAGGACATTTGGCCATTTCGATCAGTTTCCAGGTCATTTCAATGACTGGAAAATAACCTTCAAAATTTTCAGGTTTTCCAGGTTTTCCAGGACGCGTGGGAACCCTGTATATCTATAATGATGCACAGAATAAATGTAGATTTTGGGAGGCATACTGTATTAAATCTAAATATACAATATATGGTATCAAGGTTATTCATCATTATGGCTAGGCACTAACATGCAAAACAAGGATTTGAACCTGCAAAGACAAGATGGCAAGTTTAGGATCTAGACAATGCTCACTGTGAAGCTCTAACCTATCGGCAATTCAACTTGACCTGCTTTTCTAAATTGGAGCCCAGGGATGAGGCATGTTAACTGAGGACATTGATATCTACTGCTTTTAGTCCAACCCTAGTCAATGCTTTCCTGCACTGCTGCCCTCAAAGATGGTGCAGCCATCAACTTTTGCAGTTCCATATAGTGCTCCTTCCAGCCCTTGGTGATATCCTGAGCTGAGGTTAATGTTTCCATAACTTGTCTAAGAAGGTCTGGGTTAGACACCTGCAATCCCACTGTAGTCCATGAGACTTGATTTAATATTCTGTGGGGCTGGATGAAAGTAGGCAGAGAAAGAATAAGATGCAGGACTTGAATAACACACTATATCTAGATTAGTCTGAAGCGGAGCATTGGCAGAGGTTGGTAAAAATCAATTCACCAAAATTAAAAAGAAAGGAAATTAGTCTCCTTTTATTTGCTTTATCCCATAACTGTCATAATTCATTCACTCCAAGTCTAATACATCATTCCCGCACCACTGTCAACAGACAAACTGAGCTGATATTCACAACTAACACATGTTACTAAAAATGATGTTTTATGCTCTGTCCAAAAATTATGTTTTATGTTCTTACTAGTGTATGTTTGGGTATTTTGGCATATACCTAAAAATATATTCTAATAACACCAAGAAAATAGCATTCTTTCTTAAAATATATTCTTGTAAAACTAAAAGTTACTAAAAAAAGTATAGTATTAGTTTCAGTAATTGAAATAAAACTAACATAAAAGAATGAACATTACCAAATCACATTTTAAAGTAGATCACATTCATTGATATGCCACCATAAGTATGATATTAGAATATTAGCAACCAGAGGATAGAAGTGAAAAAAATGCTAAGATCTTTACCAGAGAGTCAGTCCATCTTTTAACTAAATGCAAAACACTAATCACAAAATCAAAGTCAAGAAAACTAGCAAGTGGTCAAAAACTTTCAAGAAAAATCCAACAAAAATATTTTTGTTTGAATTATACACAATCCTGATTAAGCAGGAAGTGCACAGTGATGACTTTTTAATCCATTACATTGATCACATCACATTCTGTGCTGTCCTGGTCATTTTTTGGAAATAAAACCATAGCAATCATAAACAATATGGGACACTTAATGACAGCATCCACGATAAATAATCATGGCACAGTGGTAAATACACAACTAAATACATCATTAAATAATAAACCCCAAATAATTTTTAAAGCTGTAAAATTGAATTCCCAACATACCAACATCCAAAAAGGAAGTAAATAAGACTCAAACAGATGCAAAGAGGAAAAAATAAAAAGAATGATAACAGTAGTAGTAATGTAAAAATATTACAGACAGGCTAACAAAATTAAAACTATCTCTGTGATATTATAAATATACAGTAGTTAAGCCCAAGACTACAAAAAAATTGAGCATATTATGGAGCAAGTGTAATAATTGTAGACATACTGTTAAAACACACATGACTAGGAAATGGAGTGCAGTCCCTAAACATCAGGTTTTCCTCAGAAAAAGCTAAGTTACGTTACTTCAGTCTAGCACACTGGCAGTGTAAACTCAAGTCAGAGTGAAGATCTGCAACAGCAGACATGAAAAAAAGTTCTTGACAAAAAGATAAAACAATGTTGTTTACTATAAAAAGTATGTGATCCAGAAAAATAATCGAAACAGCAGGCAGATAATCATATACAGTTTATATCAAAAACAAGAGCAAAAGTATGGGACAAGAATTGTAAATCAAAAACCCTTAAAAGGTTTGTCAAACTAAAAACACTAAAACATTAGAATAGTGTAAACAGGTACTTTTACAAAGCCACTAATATGCAATATTGCAATGCCAGTGTCAACAAGAAGCATGAAGGACTCATAGCTCAACATCAGGCAAATTCTTACACATATATCCTCAAAATGAAGGCAAATTAAAACATATTGCTTTAGCCAGTTTAAAAAAATTGAACTACAGCAAATATGAAGGTTTAGTTGTTAAATATGTACTTCAAACACGAACATATCCTAATTTCTGCTGGTTTGTGTTTTTTTTAATTATTAAATGTCAAAGTGTTTATGTATGTATGTTCCAGCATTACGTCCGAATGTCTGGAGCGATTTCATGAAACTTGGTACACATGATTCTCATTGGTAGACGAAAAATACTGTAGGGTGAAATCAACCCTAATCCACCCTCTTCTGGGTAGGGTGGGGGTGATCCTGCCGTCTTGTATGCATGTTATCATCCAGTTGACACTCAGAACGACCACCAGGGGACAAACTAGAGGGGACTGCCAGCATTCTTTATGTTTGAGCGTCACCGCGCCCCTGTTGCTTTTGAAATTAAATACAGTTTGTCGGTTCTGATTGTCAACGGGATGATAACATACATACAAGACCGCAAGACAAACACACTAGTGAGTCTTCGTTGTTTGTTAATTTAGTTTTAATTTTAAACTTGTGGGGTTTTTTTTATTGCATTTTTCTCAAACAATTAAAAAAAAAACACTTTATTTTCCTCCCGGGCAACGCTGGGTATTTCAGCTAGTTATATATATTTTCCAACTCTTTTTCATTGTTGTAAGGAGCTAGTACCTGTAGGCATCTTCTTTTTATAATCGTTCAGAACATCTATTAGGAAATCATACCTTGTGATGTTTTTTGAACAGGAAGATGAGACATCAAAATCACACATAAAAAACCTTTGTGCTGACTGTAGCAATATGGAAGAGAAGAGGACCTGAACTGATTGATGTGAATCAGTAAATTAATTATGTGTTTTGTTTTTGGCAGTGCCAGCAATTAATTAATGTAACATTTTGGTAAGGCTCTCATATTATTTTCTTTAGTCTCCTCCTAGACTCGCATTAAGGAAACATGGTAACTGCTCATATATTACCATAAAAGACAAGTCCATAACACAAATGCATAGGCTGTTCTTTGTTTGTTTAGAGTTTTCTGGATTTTCCTAGTTTTACAAGCTTTTTTGCTCAGCTTTTTGTTTTTGGAATTTTACAGTGGCATCACTAGCTGACCCTTGCTCTAATTTTAAAGGAAGAGTGCAAGAGGACTACAAAAAAACAGGCTGTGATACAAGCTTTTTGTGTCCAATTTAGTTGAAAACTTGAAAAAGTAATACATTTATCTAGCATAGTTAATCATCATATTGTTGCCCACTAACAATTAAGCAAGAGAAAGCAGGTTCTTAGCTGGCTATGTATTAGCTACTTGGAGTTTTAATTTATCTTGGCACAAGTAAACATTTATGATACCAAGCTTTTAAGAATGATACTCGATGCTGTGTGGAAATGTGTGTCATTGTTGTGGATTCCACTGAAAGATTTTTCTTGTGATGGAGTGAAGTTGTTTTCTTTACCATGTGATCCTTTGTCTGTGGTGTGGTGTGTTCTTCCATAGATCACTGTTAGGCTCTTTGCTGTGTTTTCTGACAATTTACAGGGAAAAGCATTAACACATTTTGGCACAAGAGTTTAGTTAGCAATGTTCTCATCTTGGTGTATGGCTGCATCTATTGTAAGTCTCACCTGGGCTCAACCGCCGGCACAGAGCTAAAGCCTGAAGGATTGGATCTTAAAGTTAGTTCAGGGCACCTAGCTCCAAGGCTATATAGTATATGGAGATTTCTTTAGAGCCCCTAAGAAAGTACTGTACTTTCTTGGCCCAATGAGAAGAGATGCATGTGTATGGTTTGAACCAAATCTTTGGCCTCAGGTGACTGGACAAAGATCCCTTCCAGTTACACAACCAGCGCCTGTTAATACAGCAGGCGCAGTATTTTGTCAATCAGAGTGAAAACTGTTCAGCTTGCAGATACAATCTTAACAGGAACGGCCTGGTGAGCCTCTGAAAACCTCACAAATGTTAACTTTGTCCTGAGTGATACTAACACATATATTTAAACCAGCTCTAACTAATCAATAACCAATTATGAAAAAAAAAATATGCCAGAAAGATAACGGATGGATTTTATCCAAAACACATGATCAGAACTATTGTTCTTCCAATAACATTTACACCAGCAGGTTGTAGAATGCAGTAAATATAATCAACAATTAAAACATTGCTGTTAATTAGACTTTAAACTGTTGTGCAGAAATTATTTTTTTGCTGTACGTACATAATTACACTTAGATTTAGCTTGCATTTATATTCAAACTAGCTGAAATACCCAACGTTGCCCGGGAGGAAAATAACGTTTTTTTTAATTGTTTGAGAGAAACATAATTAAAAAAAACACAACTTTAAAAATAAAAATAAATTGACAAACAATAAACTTGGGTTCGCTTCCTGGGTCCTCCCTGTGTGGAGTTTGCATGTTCTCCCCGTGTCTGCGTGGGTTTTCTGTGGTAAGCTGGCACCCTGCCCAGGATTTGTTTCTTGCCTTGCGCCCTGTGTTGGCTGGGATTGGCTCCAGCAGACCCCCATGACCCTGTAGTTAGGATATAGTGGGTTGGATAATGGATGGATGGATAAAGACTCACTAATGTGTTTGTCTCACAGTCTTGTATGTATGTTATCATCTAATTGACGCTCGGAACCGGCCAACTCTATTTAATTTGAAAAGCAACAGGGGCGTGGTGCTGCTTAAAAATAAAGAATGCTGGCAGTCACCTCGAATTCACCCTCGTGTTTTTTTTAATTGTTTGAGAAACACATAATTAAAAAAAAACACAATGTTAAAAATAAAAATAAATTAAGAAACAAAAAAGACTCACTAATGTCCTTGTCATGCAGTCTTGTATATATGTTATCATCTAGTTGACACATGAATCCAGCCAACTCTATTTAATTTGAAAAGGAACAGGGGCATGGTGCTGCTCAAAAATAAAGAATGCTGGCAGTCGCCTGGTATATACTAACTGTGTAAGCCCATGCTGTTAAAAGCACAGGATCCTAGAAAGTATTTAAATTATCAGAACTACACTGGGCATCTCTCTGCTAGAAGGATTCATGTTGCCAAAGTGCTCGCATTGTTTGTGCATTAGCAGCTAAGCGACTGTCTTTCTTAGGAGGATTCCTTTTGCTGGTGTGCTGGTCTTGTTTCTGTATCCTCGGAGGTGGAGCCCTCACCCCGACTCTACGTCTCACTCCTGTGCTGGACAGACACACACACTTTCTCACGTAGAACTCTATTTAATTTCAAAAGCAACAGGGGCATGGTGGTGCTCAAACATTAAGAATACTGGCAGTTGCCTCTAGTTTGCCCTCTGGTGGTCATTCCTAGTGTCAACTGGATGATAACATGCATACAAGACAGCAAGATCACCCCCCACCCTACCCAAAAGAGGGTGGGTTATGGGCGATTTCACCCTGCAGTATTTTTAGTTGACCAATGAGGAACATGTGTACCAAGTTTCATGAAAATCACTCCAGCCGTTTGGACGTGATGCTGGAACATACATACACACATTGACTTATATATATATATATAGATAAACTTATACCAAGAATATGAAAACTTTATATGACACTATAGGAGAAGGACTTATTGGAGCCACAAGTCACATCACTTTTTTAACATTCAGACACAAACAACAAAACAAGACAGATTAGAAGGACATGCATAAGATACTCAGAACATGACAGAATGACCTATGTACAGAGAAAAGCAGAGACAAGGAGGGGCATTTAGAGCCACAGTATTGTTAAATGGACTAATTTTTGTATATATTATTTATATATAATAAATACAATAATAAAATGACCTGCTAACACAATCACTGATTGCCTATTCACCAAATAGTACAACATCAAAGTGCTGCCTTGTTGAAGTTTATTAAGCTGTTTTCTTAATTTAGTTATGTCACTGCAGTGTTGCACAGTGTCAGAGCAACAAAGGGCACAAGACAGGAGGAGATTACACTCCAGCACTCTGCACTCTCATGCACATACTTACACTCTCTCCTAACAGGTGAGCCAATGGCCACTGACACCCTGATAAAACAGGCAAATGTCAACTTTGTCCTACAAGATGCCAGCACATAAATTTGTAATACGTGTAACATGTACTGTAAGTCTTTGCGATGTGGGAGAAAAGTGAGTTACTTGGAAAACATGCAGACAGGCAAAGAGGGAACATGCAAACGCCTCTATTGTCAAATAAACCCAGATACCTGAAGTTGTGAAGCAGCACGTTTAATTACTACATCACACTACTACTACATTGTATCCCACCTAGTACAAAATACCACAATAATAGCTGAGTGTCATCAGCCAGCAGTAGAAAGCTATCATGTGCAAGAGGCACACGGAAGCATGTTTGCATAAGGGTCACTACTTTCGCTTACTCAGCGAAGTAATACTACTCTCCTTACAAGTTAAAGAGATATTATTCTCAGTTATAGCCTCAGACAATAACATAGCTATTACAACAGTTCCTCACATTAAAATACACTGGTATGGAAAAGATGATGTTCAAGTTTAAGTTTACTCTAATATGTGAGTATAGTGAAATTGAAGAGATATTACAGTACCAGTGCTACAAAACGTTTCTGAAACAATACTTAAAAGACTAACCTGAATAGCCGACAGATCTTTCGCCATAATAACTAGAAAGTTGAACAAAAGTTTCTTCATCTCAAAGTCTTCATGGCAAAAGGATATTTTGATGCTGCGTGCAAGGGGATTATGGCTTTTCACTATAATAAAAAATACTTTTATTATTTGACTGCCATCACTCAACATCTGTTAAAATTTGTTATACACCATGTAAAATTTTGTGATGAAAGGGTGCAAGAAACTTTAAGTCATCCATAATAACAATAATAATCATAAGAAATAATCAAAAATAAGCTTTTAAAATAATTCTAGACAGAGAAAAGATAGCCTACAAGAAAGATTTAGACAATCTGTATGCTTATTTGGGTAAAAAAAATGCACTCTGTCAAAAACCATGAATAGCAATTCATTCCAAATTAATTTTTCTTTAGGTAATGGAGAACTACACCAAATGTGTACGAGTACTTATGTGTACCAGTACGGTCCATCAGAGGCTTACTAGGCCTTGTCTTCGTGCATGAGGCAGCAGATGTAAAAAATTAAAGGGTAGAAAAAAGAAGAAAAAAAAAAGAGTAAAAAGTTAGATAGATGCCTCCAGGGCTTTACTAACAGTACATGAGTCACTAGATATTGAAAAAATAAGATGTAAATGGGTTTAACATGAGAACAACAATATTAAGATCAAGAAATGGCAGCATACATACTATCAGCAGTGTTTAATCTGTTCTGAGCAAAGGCAGAGAGAAATGGACAGAACCACACTTCAAAAGGGATAAATAAGCCATAGTTGCAGTTACATGTCAAGAAGGACTTTTGTTTAAAGGTGTGTGAAGATTATTTCTTAGAGCATGGGAAAGGGCACTATCTCTGATACCATGCTAGCAAATGATTGCACTATTACTAAGGAAGAATCCTGACCAATTAAAGAAGGCAGAGGTAGCTATTCAGTTCAAATGCCTGATGTCATTTCTCTGTTGTGCATGTGATGATTTTCTGAAAACGTTTAACAATTTAAAAAAAAAAAAAGGACCTATATTAGCCTTTTAAGAATGAGGCCAGGAATTCACAGGCAGTAAACTAAAGCCTTCAGTGCATGTCACTAGCTGACAACATATATTCCTATAAGGGATGAATAGAGTTATAATGATGTTTTAAAGCAAACAGTAGAAAAACTGCCTGGGAGTACTGGCCAATAATGGGTTCATTTAGGCTCAAGTGTGCACAAACACAGTGGCCATTTTCATCTGTAGTCATTAGATTGCAATTGGAACAAAGGCTCATTGGCAAGAAATACAAGCTAACATCGTCAGAGCAAGAATTGAGGCATGAGTAAGCACGCCTTCCTTTTGTGTGTCTCATTTTTAAAATAAACACACATCATACTAATAAAATCTATCACTTCTTTGCTATTATTCTAAGTATGGAGAGATGCTAGTTTGAGCTATACTCATAGAAGATTTACAGTACATTATATAGCCAAAGTTAACCATGCAACAACTGGACAAAGTTATAATACATTACCTTAAGATATTTTTTGTATTAACAATTCCAGTTTTTGCTGAGAACATTTGAACCAATACATATTTTTCTTTGGAAATACTGATAATTTTCCCAAAATATCAATGCCATATATCATTAAAGTAGAAATACTCTGAGTAGTCATACCTTCAGGAAATGTTGCTAAGAAAGAGAGAAGTTTTGCAAATTCACTTTCCTAGAGGAAAAATAAAATTAATATTTAACATTCATTTATCTGATAATGGCAGTAGAAAAACACCACATATATAGTACGTAAAAACTTGCAATTATTGGTGCCTTTGGATTTTGTGCAATTATTGTTGTTATCACAAGCAAATCATTCCTCAGTTGTAGATCATAGCGTCGGAAGCCATGTAAAAGTTGATGTAAAAATACCTCCTTTAGTGTTCTAAAAGAAAAAATAGAAAAAATTTCATTGCAAGAAGGGTACATACTAAAATTAATACTACCTTAAAGGCCTTACAAGATACTGTATATTTTTAAAATTGTTGAAAGAAATAAGTGATACTACATTGAAAACATAATTAGTGTGAGAGTTACACCATCTAGTGGTTATAAAAAGAAATGGTCTTTAAATAGTTCTGTGATATACACATTGTAAAATGATTGTTACATTTGCAATAAAAGATTGTTTTTTTCCCTTTAACTGAATATAATTTATGTGTCTTTATTTACCACAGAACAAATTATAAGTTGGATTAATTAATTTTAAATGTATTTATAATCTTCAGAGTGATGCTTATTAAAAAACATTACACATTTGATCAGTCATTCGTCACGTCATCAGGACAAGACGGCCAAACTCTGTTTTTATTTCCTTCTATTTGGTATTGTAATATGTTAATAAATGACACATTGCTTTTATTTTTTCTATACTTTGTCTTTAATGTTGACTGAAAAAAATAATAAAAGGGTATGAAGAGTGAGGTAGATTGTTATTTTCTTAATCACGGGGTTTATCAGGGCTATTGAGGTCACTCCTCAATAATTAGAACAACTGCAGTAAAAGCAAGACATAGCTTGGTCAGTAAGTGGCATATAACCAAAATAGTGGAGCTTTTATGTGTGTTGCGAAAACACCCGCATGCTTCTTAGTGCTGGAGACAGTGAATCCCTATATAGAAAATAAACAGTGGATATAAAAAGTCTAAACAACCCTGCCAAAATGGCAGATTTTGTGTAATAAAACATGAAACCAAGATAAATCCTGTCAGAGCTTACTCCACCTTTATTGAAAAATTGCAATCTATACAAAGAACATGAAAACAAATCAGAAACTATTTAGTGAAAGAAGGAAAAAAAAACATACAAAAACCTGGTGGCATTAGTGTGCACACCCTTTAATAATCAAGGATGTAGCTGCATTCAGAATTAACCAATTACAATAAGTAGTTAGTATAACCTTACATCAGTTAAAGTGGCTCTGACTGAGCTCAGATAAAGTTTGGCTCTTCCTGTAGCATTATTCTGATATCCTCTTGGTTGTAACATACACCAAAAGCCATGGTCCACAAAAAACCTTTATAACATGAACAGTATCTCTTCACTAAAATGTATCAGTCAGGACAAGGATACAAAAAAGTATCCAAAGCATTAAACATCCCATGGAGCACAGCAAATACAGTCATCAACAAGTGGAGAAAATATGTCTCAACAGCGACTCTACCAAGATCAGGATGTCCCACCAAAATTGATGAGAAGACAAGGAGAAAACTGATCAGGGAGGCCACCAAGAGGCCTACAGCAACATTAAAGGACCTGAAGGATTTTATGGCAAATACTGGTTGTTCCCTACATGTGACACCAATCAGTGGTATTCTTCATATGTCTGGGTTGTGGGGAGTGTAGCAAGACGAAAGCATTTTCTCAAAAAGAAAACATCCAAACCCGGCTAAACTTTGCAAAAAGGTATACCCAGTCTCCCACAGCCATGTGGGAAAATGTATTATGGTCTGATGAGACCAAGATTGAACTATCTAGCCATAATTCCAAAAGGTATGTCTGGTGTAAAAATAACACCACACATCATCAAAAGAACACCATACCCACAGTGAAGCATGGTGGAGGCAGCACTATGCTTTGGTGCTGCTTTTCTTCAGCTGGAACTGGGGCTTTAATCAAGTTCATGAATAGCTCCAAATATCAGTCTATTTTGGCACAAAACCTTCAAGCATCTGCTATGAAAATGAAGAGGAACTTCGCCTCAAAATCAACAAAGCACTGGCATCATCAAAGGAGGTTCAAATGTTCTGGAATGGCATACCCAGATTCCAGACTTTAATTCAATAGAAATCTGTGATGTGACCTGAAGACAACTGTGCATAGGTGATGCCCTTGTAATTTGACAGATCTTGACTATTTTTGCAAGCAGGAGTGAGCAAAAATCATCAAGCCCAGATGTGCCAAAAAGATAGACTCCTACCCAAAACGACTGAGTGCTGTAATTAAATCAAAAGGTGCTTCAATTATTAGTTTAGGGCGTGTGCACACTAATTCAACCAGGTTTTTGTATGGTTTTTCCCCTTTTTTTATAACAGGATTCTTCTTGGTGTCATATTTTTAAAACAAAAGACCTGCCATTTTGGCGGGGGTATGTAGACTTTTTATATCCATTGTTTATACAAAATATTACAGAGCCGTAGCTGCGTCCTTTGTGGATTATTGTGGAGTGACTGGGAATTGCCACCACTTGTGACTTTGTCTGGAAAGGATATCTATATGTATGTGTGTGTGTGTTCATCTTCAAGGGCGGGAGTAGATAAACCCAATAATGCTCCCAGTAAGTCTCACAAACTTCATGATAAACCAGTGTAAATAGAACCTCAAATTTAGTGGTCTTAGACCATCTTCCTAATGACTAAAACTTTTTATAGAGTAATGTTCAACACCTACTGTACAAATGCAAACCTAGCATAGTGCTGTAGAATATAAAAACTTATTTTCGTTGTGCCTTGGTTAGAGGAAGAAATTATTTTATTTTAAAGATATTTGGTCTGATATATACTGTGTTTACAAATAAAATACTTGTAACACAGTGATTAGTGGTTTTAACTATAATGTCCATAAAAAACAAATGAATAATATTGTTTATTTCACTCATCATTTACTAATATTAATTGGTGCATATTAGAAAGAGTATTTGACAAATTTATTTAATTAAAACTGCTTCAGTTACCTTCAATAAAATTAACTATTATATATTACAAGTTTTTTTTTTATTTGTTAGGGAAGTCCCGAAATGCAATATATATTTTATCTTCATAACTTTGAATAGGAAAAGCAGGTAAAGAAAAATCAATAGATAACCAATGCATTTCAGCGTTATGCTGAGAATAATGAACTGCAGTTCTAATGTTTGCACTTGGAGTACCTACCTTATGCAATCAAGATTGCTAAGCTGTAAAGTGATTTCCTCACTATATCCTTTTTCTAACAAGTTCCATAAGATTTCAGAAGAACGAAATAGGAGCTGGCCAGATGGATCATGTTCATTCAGTCTCAAGCAAATTTTACTTGCTCCTTCAGCTTTTAGAATTAGATTGCAGTTAATTTCTGAGTAAAATAAAAACAAATACATTATTCTGTGCATCTAAGACACTACAGAGAAGGAAAGCAGAGCAAAAGGCAACCAGCATGTCAAGGTTATCAGGTGAGAAAAAGTGATGCCCTGGAGGAACAGTGACAGCAGAGGGTTCCCACTAAGCAATATTAGTAAGACACTGCAGCCTTGAATGTATATCGGGCAACTGAAAATCAGCCTTCAGTGCATGGCCTTTTAAAAGATGGACATGCTCAGAAGGGAAATGTTTCAAAGAAATGCTAGTGCAAAAGTGCCCTCTACTGTTTGAAATTAAAATACTGACAAATAAAAAAAAATAAAATCTGTAGACATGTTCTTGATTCCATAAGTGATTCTGGGACTATTGGAAAGTTAATTTCCAATAATACAGATCCAAATTGTGCTACAAGAGAGCTGAGTCAATTGTGATGTGTCATCCTGTCCAATAGTTATCATAATAATATAGGTTATCAAAGACTGAGGGGTAAGGCAAGGACATACTGGAGGGATTTTATCTCTTGATTGGAATTGGAATTGCTACGAATTCCCCTGGAGTGGATGGAAAAAGTTGCCAAGGACAGGGCAGGCTAGACTACCAAACATAGTGTGTTGCTAACACAAGCCTCACCAAAATAAGGAAAATGAAAAATATTTAAGATGATGATGATGAAAATCCTTAATCTATCAACCCATTTCTTGAACCATCTTAATACAAGTTCATGATCTCAAAATGTCCAGGCCTAACCAAGCAACATTGAACATAATGTTGGAACTAATCTTGGATAGGATCCCACTCCATCACACTCCTGCTCATACCTATACTTTCTCATACAGGACCAATTCAGAGTTGACAAACTAGCACCTTCTATTATTTTTTATGTTTTGGCAATTTATAAATTAACTCTTGTCCCACAGATATATAATCTGAATATCTGAATTTGAATTTTATTGTTCTGGATAAGAGTCTTGATAAAAAGCCTTGTGTGAAATGCGTCTGTGAGTGCAATAAATCCAAATTTTATTTTTAACAATCAAATCCACTGCCATCTGTAGTGAAACACCTGTATACACAGTACATTTTTCTTTATACAAAGAGGACTGTTTGATTTATGTTAGGTAGATTGCCCAGAGGGGACTGGGCGGTCTATTGGTCTGGAACCCCTACAGATTTTATTTTTTTTTCTCCAGCTTTGGAGTTTTTTTTTTTTGTTTTTTCTGTCCACCCTGGCCATCGGACCATACTTATCCTATGTTAATTAATGTTGACTTATGTTTATTTTTTATTGTGTCTTTTATTTTTCTATTCATTTTGTAAAGCACTTTGAGCTACATTTTTTTATATGAAAATGTGCTATATAAATAAATGTTGATTGATTGATTTATAGTTTGTTGAATTAAATAAAAGTTTTTCTTAGAATACTGGTTATACTATGATAGTGACTCATTTGTGTTACCAGTGGACGTCACAGCCTTGTTTGGTCACAGTCCATTTGTCCCACTAAACGATTTGCCTGTTCTCTATATTTTGTCCAAGGTGTTATAATTAATTGTTTGAATTGTTTTTTCATTAGTTATTGAAATACTTATTCATACAATCATTTTTTTCTTTAAAACTGTCCTTTTACTTTGTTTATAAGTTACAAAAATATTTTTATAAACTAAAATATTACTTTTGAGATTCATTTTTTCCTTATAGTATACTGTATTCTACAAACCTCTCTTCTGTTTCTGGAAACCGGGGATGCCAAAGAAAAACTTTGTGGTGAGAAGGTGTAATTTCCACACATACTGAAGCTAGGGCATGATTTTAATCATTCTCTCTGGAGAATCAGGCAACATTACTACCCGCTGCTCCACCATAATTCCATAATATTTACAGTCATTGTAAAAGGTGTGTCAATTTCAAACATATATAGTGAATATAGCATTGATTTTATGAACACAAGGTTTGTAAATATATTTTCATAGTCCAGAAAACAAGATTTCCTTCAAATATAGAAAAATGTATTGTGTTTTGTACTTGCCAGAAGAACCAGAAAGTGTCTGCAAAGCATGGAGCACGTGCAGCTTCACCTCCAGCTGAGTTTCGAGCAATGCTAGGGACAACACAAGAGTTTCTGCCAAGCCACTTCTTTCTACCATCTGCAGCCTGTAACTGTTGCTAGCTGGAATGAAACCTACAGAAAACAAAACATGTAAGTTCAACAATTAAATTACTAATATGTCCTAATATATTTCTAAAAGAATAGAGCAAAATAAGTAAAAGGTGAATTTTATCACTGTCTGTTCTACAATGTAATAACATTTAACAACTGAAATACCTTCAACTAGCTGTTTTGGAGTCTTCGGATTATAAAATGCAATAATGGTATCACATATTTGCAGTCTCACTTGATCACTGGGCACTCTCATCAGATAACCTGAAAGAATCATAACAGTAAAAAAAATAACAATGTCACACTGGCTACTGAATATAACTTGAGGTTTTCCATAAAAGATGTTTACAAGACTCATACCCAATTGAGAGATTGATTCGGTTACGATCTGTGCATAATTCATTTCATCTGATGATTTTTCCTTTAAAAAAGGCAGTCTGACAAAAGAACAATCAAAGACAGTATAAAAAGGCTTTTCATGCATTTTTCACATTACACCGTTTACCAAATACACATTTATACAATAAAAAAATGCCAATGTTCTCCAGACTCCTATAAACAAAGACTAAAATACAGCTGCTCATCCATACATTATCAAGCCATCATAATCCAGTTTAGGGCCAGCATCATTTGCACAGCAAAAGCAGGCCCTGCAAGGGGTTCTATTTTATTGCTAAACATAATCAAATACATACATGTGCAGTGTAATTTATGGTGACCAAAAAATGTAACAAGCATTGTCTTTGTGGGACAAAAGCCAGAGTACCCCGGGAGATAACAAAAAATGGTCCTCAGACACTGAGGGGATTTACAAATGCCACACAGACAAGTGCCGGCCCATGTTAGGATTTGACCCCAAGACTGTTACATCTTGAGGCTACTTCGCTAATTACTTCACCATTATGAAACCCAAACATATAGTACATCAATGCCACATTCAAACAGTTTAAAAATCATTATCTTACTTACCCACATAATTTAATAATTTCATAGACTGGATTAATATAGTCAGGGTGCTCCTTTATTTTTTCTGCACAGAGGTTTAGAATTCTAAACATCTGTACTACATCCTTCAATGGCTATTTCATGCTGATTAAGGAATAAAGGGGTCTGAATGTAAATAGTGATTTAGATATTAGTCATTTAA
Source organism: Polypterus bichir lapradei (assembly GCA_026402145.1). Lineage (NCBI taxonomy): Eukaryota > Metazoa > Chordata > Cladistia > Polypteriformes > Polypteridae > Polypterus > Polypterus bichir. The sequence goes on along the minus strand of JANRMT010062842.1, from coordinate 6,671,813 downwards.
GTTTGTTTTCACTGTCACATAAACCCAACAAAAATTGTTATAAAATGCAACAGAATAATAAGCTTATGGTTCAAAACAGCATATTACGCAGACCAAAATAAAAAAAAAAAATCACAATCTGCATTATTTCTTATTGGTCCATGCAAACAATGAACAAAAGGCGGTGTACTTGAGCTATCTCCCTAACTCAGAATAATGTGAAGAAGGATAAAATAATAACAAAATAATAACAACAAAAGATTTTTTAGCAAAGTACAGAAAACAATAATTAAAGTATAAGATACAGTAACTGAAAGAACACAACACACAACTGAAGTAACTCTTAACATTCATAATACGGTTCTAATTTCACCAACTATTTGGAGTTTGGCTTCTCTACTAGCCGATGAACCAAAACACTTGATTTTACCTCTTGTCCCTATATCTCTCTGCTCCCATCCCAAATTTATCTCTTCTCTAGCCTTGAAACCATATCAAGGGTTAAGGTCACCTTGGAATTCCAGTTGAAATCAGTCTACTGCCAGCTCTATTTACCATTGGTGTTCATGCATCCCTATACCACTAGATATCCTTACAGGATACCCACTTTCCACTAAAGAGCCATGCAACCTTGTCTAAGACTCGGATAACTCTTCTCTAGTGATCTGGAAGCAACAAGTGAATGATTTATTTACTTCTAAGGTGTTTTTCTAAGGTGCTTTTGCATGTACCTCTTCTGGGGCACATCATACACTCCTGAGCCCCAACACCCCTGGCAGAAACCATGCTATTGTAATGGTAAGTCAGCATAAGCAGCTTTAGGGTTGTGTATGGCCCTCTCTATGGCCTGAATGACTTCAAAATGTCTCCAGTTTTTGTCTTGAATGGGCTTCTCCAGTACGATGCCTTTGATCTCTTCTGGTTGCATCTTCAGTAGTTAAATCACTGGGGAAGCAGGAATTATGACTTCTAGTGCTCATCACACCTCACTGATTTTTCCTGGGAGCTTTACATAGAAAAATTTACATTCAAAAGCAATGCACTTTATTCTTACCTAAAATTTCTAAATATATCCATCACCGTCATTTTTGAATGGTGAAAGCATGCACCATTGTAGAACAACATACTGATTGACACTGCTACTTGATGGATCCCACAAGCATTTTGAGGTCAAATCCTGCACCTGATTAACCTTTGTATGGAGTTTGGATGCTCTCCCCACTCAGTGTGGGTTTCTTTCAAAATGCCTAAACAGGTGATGGTTAGTTGAACGGGCAATTTCAAATTGCCCTGTATGTGGTGGAGTGTACTAGTGAGCTGTATAATGGGCTATGTCTAGTGCGACTAGGAGTGGTTTCAGCCCCTGTTGCCCTGAATTGGATTAAGTGTGTTTGAGATCATCATGTATCGTCTCCAAATGCATCCAATTTGGCACAACTTTGAATTTTCTTCTGTCCTAATCAGGCTGATTCATGCAAAACATAGCAATGAGTTTTCTGTATGTCCAGTCTTTTTCTGTATTATTTTTTTTTTTCCTTGTCAGGTTTCAGTTTTGAGTTTGCCTCGTTTGTTACCAAGATTCTAGCAGGTATGGTCCTTATTTGCTAAATTGAATTGACTGGATTCCTACTTTGCTGGTCTACAAAACCCTTTATCTGGTCATCTGTGAACTGTTACATACTGTATAAATAAAATGTTGTTTTTGTTTTGGTAGCCAATTGAGCATTATTCTTTCCAAAGACAGATTTAAAATACTATGTGCATATAAAACCCTAATGCTTTTGGTTGCTTCTTTAATTTCTCTAATTAATCATATTCAGTATCTTGCATTATTCTGTAACCTTTTAAACAGCACCTTATCATACTATCTGCTTGTACTTAATCAGTGTTTAACTCCTCAAATGTGGTTTCCAGCTTTGCCTCTAGTAGAAGTTGTTCTTTGTCTTCACTTTTACGCTTTCTTTCTCCTTTTTCTAGCACATATTCTTCAGCTAAGGTTTACCTTACCTTACAGATATAAGTTGTATTCCATCCATCTCCTATCTTCACTAACATCCAGATTTCTGGGTAATATTTGATTTTTATCATTAGTCTACCTGCACTTTTGAGCCATGTTACTATTTTACATTAATTCATTTACAGTATGATACATGACATCTACTTTTGACTCACGTTACCATAAAAATCTATAAAAACAACCACTCTTCTACACAATCTGTTAACCCAAAGTATTCTTTCCTGCTTTCTATAAAGTATAACTTCTGTGTTCTCTTTCTTTTCCTGAACCTTGTCTATGGTCTCGTGTGATGTCTATTAAGACTCAGAAATGCTCCATCCAGCATGCTATTTTTCAGATCTTTCTATGCTGTACTTGCATTACTCCTGTTGTCTACTCTAAATTGTATTGTAAAAGTTGTCTCCTGGATCACTTTCAGATTCTCCAAATATATGATTATCTTTAGAAGACCTTCTGCTAGTGCACAATGGCTAAACCACTTGTGACACTGATTTTGAAGGTATTTGCTGGGCTAACTCAAATCACAGGAGAATAAGGGAATGCAGATGTATTGATATGTACTTCTTTAGTTTTTTTCCTGGCTTTCTAGCCAGTAATCAAGGACAATGTGAAAAGGCAGGTAATGAGGTTGAAGCAAAGATCCAAATACATAAACGATAAAAAACAGGCTTTAAACAAGTGGTTTAAATAGCTCTAAGAGGCTCTAATGATACAGAACTTCCACTGCTTTCAAAACAATGGCAAGGACGGGCCATGGCAAGAATGAGAGAATGTGAAATCACTGGCCAAGGGGGTGGTGAAGAGTGCAGATCTTTTTTGTGGAATGAAATGTTTCTTTTACCCACTAATTCAAACTTGATTTTTATTTCTTCTCTGTGTATAATGGACAAATGCTTCATAACTCTGTAATATACTGCATTTTATCATTATCATCACCAACAGCTTAATGGTCATTTTTGGATTTAATCAGGTTGGCCAGATGCTCCACAAATCATTTTCCTCCACTCTATGAGGCTGTAGATATTTTTAGGTGAAACCTATTCAGTTTATGTTAATTTTTGTATATTATATTTTGTTAAAATATTTTAATGCTTCAGGTGGTAAAAGCTGCTTGCACATTCCTCATTCTTATTGCTACTGAACTCCAGATATGATTATGAAATTCTTTTTGCAAAAGTGTTGTCAGGGATGCCAGGGGCCATGACCCGGCCGGGACGCCTTGAGGGACCGGATGTGGGTCTGGGCCCACCCTGGATCACGTGGGGGGTGCCTTCCGGGTTGCTTTGGGGGCCACGGGTACAGGGCATGGAAGCTCCACCCTGTAGGGGCCCGTGGTCACCGCCAGGAGGCGCCCCGATGCCTTGGGGACCTGTTACCCCAGCACTTCCGCCACACCAGGAAGTGCTGGGGGGAAGACTTATGACGGCGCCCGGAGAGCAGCCGGGAGGACAGCCGGCACTTCCGCCACACTGGGGCGTGGCCAGAGGAGGATTGCCGGGAACACCTGGTGCTCATCCGGGAACCCTATAAAAGGGGCCGTCTCCATTCATTCGAGGCTGGAGTCGGGTGGAAGCAGGACGAGGCAAGAAGAGAGTGTGGAGGCGGCCCGAAGACAAGGCATTGTGAGGCCAGGACTGTGTTGGGGTATTGTGCACTTATTTGAACTGGGTCTGAGTGACCAAATATTTGTAAATATTGTACATAATAAACGTGTGGTGGTGATTCAACAACATGTCCGCCTGTCTGTGTCCGGGCCGGGTTCACAGTGTCATAATATTTTCTCATAGGATAAATGTGCCACTTATAGCTTCCTTATGTATCTCATTCACTGTCTTTCAAAAATTGACTAATTAAAATAGGGAAATTTGTGGGTCACAGCAAGCCAAGGCTAATTCTGGCTATTTTTGAGTGAAAAACAGAAAAGAAATCTGAAGGACCCTCCAACTATTCACAGATAATGTGTCCAAATTCACCCTTCTTTATACCTAGGCTAGGTAGAGCTGATAGTCCTGAATATGAATGCCTTTAGAACAAAAACAGGAAATCAGAGTAGCCAGAAAATATTAAAGTGAAGCTAGGAAACTACGTTCAGGAAGAAAAAAGGATGGCAATCAACCCATTAGATCCATAGTTGTGCTGGGACCATAGCACTAACTACTGCACCGCTGTGCCATCCTGCTCTTAAATATGAAACACAAAGATTTGTGGTATATTTAGAGAAAAGTCAAGCAAAATGACACCTTTTATTGGCTAACTAAAAAGATTACAATATGCAAGCTTTTGAGGCAACTCAGGCCCCTTCTTCAGGCAAGATGGTAAATTTAGGTTAAACAAAATGATGAATACAAAAGAAAGAACCAGACCATAAAGGATACAATGCCATTTTGGTACTTTTTCACAACTTTTTTCAGAACAACTAGGTGCCGCTCCTTTAAATTGCACTGGAAACAAAAAGTTTAAAGCAAAAACTTGTTAAATATGTTAGTCTTTGAGGGTTCATTACTGTAATATCTAGATATGCTATCTCACTCCTCAGGACTGTTCACAGAAGTACCAGTTTCCAAATTACTCTAAAAAGAAAATTTAATGTTAACTTTTCAACAATTTCAATATATAGTTATTTCAATAGTTTTCAGATTTAAAATGCAATTGTATTGAATCTAAAAATTAAAAGGTTATTTCAAGTTCAGTTAAGTGCATTAAAATCCTAACTTCCAAATAAAGAATCTCAGAAAGGTATATTTAGAAACCTTTTTTTAAATAAATAATCAGCACATAATACTGAGGATGTTTTCTTGTTTTTTATATAAATACAATTTATTTGTGTATCATTTAGATACACTATGTGACAGCAGATGCAATGTATTTTATTTAAAAAATGAACAGATAAATGAACAAACACCAGTAAATTCTACATTTATCTTCAAATTAACCATTATAATGAAGCTGAATTTTAAAATATAAAACCAATCTCCCTAAATTATACAGGATCTTAAATAAATCTCTTACATACCGAAAAGGGATCTTCTATCAGATTCACTACATTGTTAAGTTCTAAAGGCCTCAAAGGAACACCCTGTGGTAAGCAGAGATTAAAATCATTAGTCTTCAATTTGGGAATGTTACATTTTTTATATTATTTATGTTTGCTCATATTGCACTATATAATATTGAACTGCTAGATCTTTTTAAAGGCAAAACATTTTGTTCAAACACATTTTCTAAACCAGATAATCCTGATCATGTTATTGTATTAACACTAAAAGTGGGAAAAATAACAAAAAACAAAAAAAACAAACAAAAAGTAAAAGGTGTTGAGTTTGTTTAAAAAAATCAAATAATTAAAAACAGAGAAATGGGAGGTTTAGAAGCACTTCTTTAAAATTTCAGAATATTACACAATTTGTAGTGAACCGATTTGTTTTTACCAATTAAGAGTTATGGTATTATAAATTTGCTAATAAAACGGCCAAGATTAAATTGGTCAGTAAACCATTTTTCTGCTTTCTAACTCGCTTACTCAGTTCAGGGTTCACAAGAGTTTCACCATAGCCGCAGTATAACCAGATGGTACCTGCCCTAGACAGGACATCAGTTAATCTCATAGCGGCACACACACACACATAAACACTCACATTAATCGGTCTACATATGCCAATAAACCTAATGTGCATTTCTTTGGGCCACTGAAGGAAAACCTGAATATCTAAAAGAAAATAAAAACTGAAAAGGCACAGACTGTGTGCAGATTCAACACAGGCAGTGAGAAGGCATGGGGTGTGAACTCAGAGCTCAAGTGCTGTGTAGCGACAAGGCTAACCAATGTACAACTGTATGACTCCTAATCAGTAAGCTATTTGGAAATATATATAACTCAACAAATAATTTAAGTGGGATAAATCCAGCCATCCATTATCCAACATGCTATATCCTAACACAGGGTCACGGGGGTCTGCTGGAGCCAATCCCAGCCAACACAGGGCGCAAGGCAGGAACAAATCCTGGGCAGGGCGCCAGCCCACCGCAGGACACACACAAACACACACACACACCAAGTACACACTAGGGATAATTTAGGATCACCAATGCACCTAACCTGCATGTCTTTGGACTGTGGGAGGAAACCGGAGCACCCGGAGGAAACCCACGCAGACACGGAGAGAACATGCAAACTCCACGCAGGGAGGACCTATGAAGCGAACCCGGGTCTCCTAACTGCGAAGCAGCAATGCTACCACCGTGCCGCCCAGTAGGATAAATACCTCATTTAGTTAGTAATGTAAGAAAAATTGAATTGTAAAATCTGAGTAGCACATAAGAGTTGTAAAGGATTTTAAACTCCTGAATATGCATTTAACCACTAAACTCGTGTTCAGCTATGATTTCTAACTTCATTAGGTCTCTTGTAAAGTATCTGAAAGGCAAGGGTGGCTGCAGGCTGTTAATAACAAGCCAGGATTGTTTGTTCCTGCTATCATTTTGTCATGTGATTTCATTTTCTAATCTGCTTAATCCAGATCAGTGTCATGGGGCATGGCTGGAACCCATCCTAGCTAGCATTGGGTGCATGGCAGGAACAAACCCTGGACTGGGCACCAGTCTATCACAGGGAAAACACACACACACCAGGGCCAATTCAGCATCGCCAGTCCACGCAGACACAGGGAGAACATGCAAACTCCACACAGGGAGGACCCGGGACACAAACTCAGGTGCTCTTACTGCGAAGCAGCACCGCCCTATATCATTTTGCCACACCTTTTACTTCATTCTAAATACAAAACGAATATTTTCAGTCCCTCATAGCCATTGCTCATCTTATGACTCCAAAATATATTTGTACATGTTTAACTCAAGCAACTACTATATAATAAACGGTATACTGACATGCACGTTACCTGTTCAAACTATTTTTATTTGTACCACACTGTTAATTAACGGGAGGGGGGAAATGAACAAAATATGAGATCTGAAATTATTTTAAATGAAACTAATACATAAAAAATAAAAGGCTAAAAGTTCAAAGTTGCAGCAAAACGTCAAGAAACTGCACGATATTCTTCTTTCTTTTTTTTAAAGCCGTGAAAGTAGCACAAATGAGGCAATATAATTAATGACAATGACAGAAGTACGACCTGCATTATTATTTACAAAGTGACGCTTTTTAAGTTTGTCACTTGTTATGTGATTTAAGAAGAGCACGCGAAATGCAGTGCTTAACACACGTAAAACGCAAACAATTGATTTAAAGATTGTATTTTTTATATAGCTCTTGATGTTTATGCACTTAAATATACCTTGAAAAACGACAAACATCCAAAACCAAAGGCACTTCAGTCGCAGCAAACTCACCTCGCGTATCCCTAAATCACTGTCGGTAATAAGGTGCTTTAGAACTGGGGGCGGCTGTTTTCCGCTTTCTGGAACTGTGTTCTTGGACTTCAACACCACAGCAGACATTTAGAAATCGTAAAAATCACGCGTTGACTGCGCGAACGTCCTTTATTATCTAGAAGTCGGACCCTAATATTCAGTTCTCAGGCAGGGGGACACTTAGAGTTGTTGTCTGGTCTTAATGATAAAATTTCTGCAGAAGTCGCACCTCGCTTAAGGAGGCTCAGCTCTCGGTTGCCAACACAAGCATCATGCGTTGCTATGGAGAGAAGACTCCTGGGATTACAGAGAGAGTCTACGGCATCTCCAAAGTGACAAACTTGTTGGAGTGATGGGCAGCAAAATATGCGGATGTTCCATCTGTTGCTTGCTTCTTACCTTAAATACTGTGATAAGACTTCGGAAACGTGTGCCAACTAATTATAAAAACCGTCTAAAGAACGGTCTCGTTGTACAAAAAATCTACTTGTTTTACACCTACAAAAGAACATGTAGTATCTATATAAGCAAGTCTATTCAACTAGCCCATGCTAAAGCACCTTCGCACAGAGCAGTAGTGGCATCTTCTCTAGTATAAACACCTTTTGAACACGACTAAACTGTCGTACTTGTAGGGTTTGCAGTGGTAATTCTGTTAGTGACTTTTTCCTACATAACACAAAAAAGTCTATTTAAGGTAGTCGTATGTAGTGGAGACTATTGACGATATTCTAATGTGTTGTCTTTCTTACTTTGGTCTTCCGTCCATCCATTATCCAACCCGCTATATCCTATTAGCCTTAAATATACTGTATGAAGCCTGTTACGAATCTAAATAAATACAGGTTCTTCCTGGAACCTTCATGTGGATCGGTCTTTTGAGAACCAGAAATGGTCATCCTATATGCCATCGCTCTGATGAACCACTCGGGCTCCTTTAATTTTAGGAGTGCACTTCACACATTCGACCCGGGCGTACTTCAGTTTACCTCTTACATTTCAAACACTTGATGAGGTTAATTGGCGATTTCAAAATATTCCGAGTATGTTCGTGTTCACAGATGGTTTCTGTTTTGCGCCCCTGCTGCCAGGATGGACTTTGCCAAAGCAACCTCTGACCACCTCAGTTACGCTAAGTGGGTCTGTAATGTCACGTTTATGCGCGATTATGTGCGCTGGAAGCTGCCGGGATTGTTCTCAGTTCTTTTCTCTCCAGGGGCTAAAATAGTCCGGTTTTTAAAAAGGGCATAAGGAAAGATTAAGTATTTTTCAGTATAACCTTAGAATGTAAGTGGGATTGACGTGGTTTAGAGTGTTCCTATTTATTATTTATTTGGAATAACAAGTCCATAAACATATTTTGGACAGCTTATTCACGTCTTTTAAATCACTACAGTTCAAAGTGGTGTTATGCAGATGAGCTTTTCACTAAGGAGAACGCTGATGATGAATTTTCGGAATCCAGACATGGTCAAAATAAAAGCACAATACAATAGTAAAATGCACATCTAGTCCAGCAGGGGCCAGTGGCGGTCATGAGTAGTATAGAGTTAGTTACAGGGACAAGAAAGCGGCTATTACAGTTGCAGAAGTACAACTTTGGCTTTTAGTATCCGAACAGTCGGTTTTTATTTCATAGCTGTCACAAACCTTTAAAAAGTAACAATGACTTGCCTGCTGTCGTTTACAGAATGAAATAAAATTATAACGAAAATTAAAAGATCAAAGAAAAATCTTTGAAAGGACACAAATCAATTTGGCATGACTATAAGGTAATACGACATAACAAGAGCTTAGATTTCGGGCCCCTTTTTGAATATCTTTAAAGTGACGAATTGCAATAAAACGCATGTATTGCTTATTTTTAATCTGGGTTTCATCAGTCTGGCAAAGCACACCGAACAGGTAAAAGCTGTGATATCACTTCATGCAAAAACTGTCTAAACCAGATCAAATTCATCCTTCAGTCGGGATCTGTTTGTTTTTGCCTATTGTAAATCGCATTCTTGGCATAGCCTCGCGTGAACATCACGGATGCCTGGCTGCAGAAGTGGCTTGACAGTGCTCTCGTGAAGATCCCGATGGACTCCAGCTCCAGACCTGCAGATATGAGAAGGGTCCAGCTGTGGTCTTCCGTGATTCAGCAGATTTTTATGTCACATGGTTTGAATAGGAGCTCTGTTTTGAGGAGTTCCGCTTGACAGCAAATCAGATTGCAGCTTTATGACACATGGTTAGATAGCGGCGCGCCGCTGGGCAGCCGATGAGATTGCGGCTTTTGTCACACCATTTAAGGGGTACTTGCTCCTCGTAAATTCTCACATTCTGTCTAGAACGTATATATGTTTTTAGGTTTGGGACTAGAGAAGCACGAGAAAAAACCTTTTGCGTGGAGAAGCATTCATAATAGAAATATATTTTCTAGGTATTATAATGTGAAGGCAACTAAACGTTATTAAGCTAACTTAATTGTTTGCAATTTAATAACGCTAAATACTATACAGTTCTCGTTTATTATTTTATAATACGGATTCAATTAAATAAAATTCCCTTTTCAATATAATTTAATTTCTGCCTTACGTCCTTAAATTTAATCTTATATGAACTTTATTTTTTATAATACACTAGTGCATTGTAAGCTGCACAGTTAAAGGTAACAGCAGTATTATTAGCAGTTTTATCAAAGTTCAACATGATGTTCAGTCATACTTGTGCATTTTATTTTCAGATGTACAATTCTGTCATCAAAATTGGACAAACACCAACTGGGACTTGGTGCACAAAATGCTGCAGTTTTTACCATTGTCCATTGTGTTCTGTGGGCAAGAACACTCCAGAAAACGTTTCACGGGCACAACTACATTTGGGGTTTTTTGAGGGGATTGAAAAGCAGTATTAAACACAAGTAAGTAGACGTTATATAACCTTAATTCAGAAAATATGTTAACTTCTGTGGTACTGACTGTTATTTTTGTTTTGCAGTTTTTCAAATGTGTTTATGCAGTTTAGATTGCAGACAGAAACATCACTAGCATTGCTTCTTGTGCACAATGACAAGAACATCAATGTTTTAAAAGAACACAACTATGACAAGCGTGACAAGTTTCAGGTCAGTGTAATACCACTGTATCAATTACCATGCAACTGTTTTGTGAGCAGGTCTTTCTGGAAGTTGTATTACTAAATTTTATGAAATTAAAAAATATATAAACTGCTCAAAGAAATTAAAGGAACACTTTGAAAACACATCTAATCACAATGAGAAAAAAATCATGCTGGATATGTATAATGATACGGACTGGGTAATGTTTTAGGAACAAAAGGATGCCACATTTTTTGATGGAAATGAAAATGATCAACTTACTGAATTCAAAGACACCCTGAAAATCAAAGTGAAAAAATGATCCAGCAGGCTACTCCATTTTGCCGAAATTTCATTGCAGCAACTCAAAATCATACAAGCATGTGGGAGGCGTACAAGCTACTGAATATGCATGCCTGACAATGTCGGGGTTTGGAAGATGACATGCTCCTAATGAGACGATGGATGGTGTCCTGGGGGATCTCCTCCCAGATCTGGACCAGGGCATCACTGAGCTCCTGGGCAGTCTGAGGTGCAACCTGGCGGCGTCGGATGGAATGAAACACAATGTCCCAGAGGCGTTCTATTGGATTGAGGTCAGGCTAGTGAGTGTGGGGGTATCAATTCCTTCATCCTCCAGAAACTGCCTGCATACTCTCGCCACATGAGGTCTAGCATTGTCGTGCACCAGGAGTAACCCAGAACCCACTGCACCAGCATAGGGTCTGACAATGGGTCCAAGGATTTCATCCCGATACCTAATGTCAGTCAAGGTGCTGTTGTGTAGCCTATAGAGGTCTGTGCATCCCTCCATGAATATGCCTCCCCAGACCATCACTGACCCACCATCAAACCAGTCATGCTGAACAATGTTACAGGTAGCTTAACGTTCTCCATGGTTTCTCCAGACCCTTTCACATCTGTCATATGTGCTCAGTGTGAACCTGCTCTCATCTGTGAAAAGCACAGGGCATCAGTGGTGGACCTGCCAATTCTGGTATTCTATGGCAAATGCCAATCGTGCTCCATGGTGCCAGGCAGTGAGCACAGGGCCCACTAGAGGATGTTGGGCCCTCAGGCCAGCCTCATGAAGTCTATTTCTGATTGTTTGGTCAGAAACATTCACACCACTGGCCTGCTGGAGGTCATTTTGTAGGGCTCTGTCAGTGCTCATCCCGTTCCTCCCTGCCCAAAGGAGCAGATACCAGTCCTACTGATGGGTTAAGGACCTTCTACAGCCCTGTCCAGCTCTCCTACAGTAAATGCCTGTCTCCTGGAATCTCCTCCATGCCCTTGGGACTGTGCTGGGAGACACAGCAAACCTTCAGGCAATCGCACATATTGATGTGCCTGCCATCCTGGAGAAGTTGGACTACCTGTGCAACCTCTGTAGGGTCCAGGTATCGCCTCATGCTGCCAGTTGTGACACTGACTGTAGCCAAATGCAAAACTAGTGAAAAAACAGTCAGAAAAGATGAGGAGGGAAAAATATTAGTGGCCTCCACCTGTTAAACCATTCCTGTTTTGGGGGTCGTCTCATTGTTGCCCCTCTAGTGCACCAAAGCAGCTGAAACTGATTAACAACCCCATCTGCTACTTAACTGACCAGATCAACATCCCAGAAGTTTCATTGACTTGATGCTATACTCTGATTAAGAAGTGTTACATTTTTATGTTTTTGAGCAGTATATATATGAGACATTCATAATTTCACTGAATAATCTTTGCATTTACAACCTGTAATCAGGAGGCGTTTTTTGAGGATAGAAAGATGGACAAGTAATTATTAATAAAAAGTAAAAAAGTGCCGATCTTATCTCTGCAAACAATTATTGTATAGCCTAAGTGTAGTGTGCATAAAGTTGCATTAATACAGACTTATCACATGTTTAATCATCCTTCTTGCAGAAATATCCAGTTATCCAAAGCCTTACATCAGCCCATCAGTGGTTAATAGATGATGCTGATGAACTGAAAGGCACCGTGCAGGATCCATTGTTTATGAATATGGATTCAGAAAGAGATCAGGAAGTCTTTGAAATGTAGGAGAATGATGAAGACACAAGACACTCTTTTTATATTTTATTTTGAACATCAGCAGGATATGATAAAAAGAGACGATGACTTCATGCCCAGGTCCTGAGCAGCGGTGACAATAAATATTCTGCAAAGCAGTCTGAGGAAAGGCAAGTTACCTGCACTCCAGTGGTTCAGTGACTGCAGCCTACTCTGTTTCTTTTTTTTTCTCTTGCTTTTCCTTGTTGTAAGTATGCAAATACTGTTTGAGATGCTTTTTTTTTAAATAGCAGGACACCTCATTTTACTTGCAGATAGTGGAGTTGTTGTTAATGTTCTCCTTATATAAAATATTACATTGTTTTGTTCAGAATGATTTTGTGTGTTTATAATGTACAAATAAATGCTTGTGAAATAGTTTACTGTAAGCTGCTGTCTGATTGTGAACTTTACACTAAAAATAAATAGCATAGGAGTCTAGGGGTAAAAACAAATACTGACCCCACAATTTTGTTATTTTTCTGATAAAGCAGTTACCGTCTATATCTTTTGTCACACATATTTTATTTTAATGTTCCAGAAGCATTACAGATACCTTGAGCCTTTTAGAATGAGTTATTCCTATTAATTTCAGACTTGAATATGTTTGCACAAAAATATACATAAAAATAGCCAAATATGCAGATACTACTCATGTTATAGCCAAATATTTGTAAAAGTAAGCCAAAAAAACATTAATGAAACAAGGACAGGTTTTAGTAAATGTCAATAATGGCAATAAAAAACTTGAAGTGTGCTGCCACATTTCCTGACATACAATACTTTACACTTTATAGTGCAATAGTACTTAAAAATAACAGATCTCCAAGGTTTCAGGCAAATTATGTAGTTAGATAGAGTTTTCCAATTTTCATGTGTCTATTTCTAGTTGCTGCTGTGCTTCTCACGGTATTTGTCATTAATACAAATTACAGATCTGTATTGTTGATTCCAACATTTAAGGTTTAGGCTGAAGTTTTACAGCTGGATGTACTTCCTTATGCTGTGTTTGTTTAGCCAGGCTTGGGATCAGTACCAACTGGGCTGGTTTGCCCCTAGGTGGCTTGGTTTTGAAGGAAATGGGTCAAACTGGGGATGAGGTGCTGCACTGAGATGCATGGAAAGGGATCATCGGGTACATGGACCCCACATAGAAGTGCAAAGAAATGAAGAGAAAAGATTGTTGATGAACTGATAGTCATCAGTCACCAGCCAATGACAGCAGATTTTTTTTTCTGAAATGGCTAGCAAGTTATAGCATTAAACTTAATAGAACATTAATCCAGAGTATCCAATATGCACAATAATATACATTATGAACTTACCCATTAAAGACTGAGTTATCTCATTTGTGATCATTTAATTCTACTATGAATACATATACATACATACATACATACATACATACATACATACATACATAGTCAAATGTGCTCAGTCCAATTCAGGGTCACAAAAGCCAGAGCCTGTCCATTCAGTACTTGACATAAGACATGTAACAACCCTGGACAAAGGATCAGTCCATCAGAGGGCCCACTTTGGCACACACCATCACTCACACAGGGATCAATGTGGAACTGCTGAGTTACTTACCCTGCACATTTTCAGAGAATGAGAGAGGAAAACCAGAGTACAATGTACATCAGCACAGGGGGAACATGCAAACTTTACATTGATAACAACCAGGCACAGGAATCAAACCAGATCACTGTGTCTACAAAGTGGCATATATCCTGCTGGTCATATTACATTTAAAAAAGAGGAAAATTACTCAAGAACTACCACTTCACATGGTAGTAACACTTAATGTTCTTTGGATTTTCATTTTGTTACAGAAAATACTCAAGATATTCCCCTCGGGGAGTAACACAGTGTACCAAATACAGGTCATGTCTGGTTAGGTTGGGGAGAATGCAATGATACAGTGTGTTGCTGCACCCACCACACAACAAAACAGATCGGGATCCCTATTGGCAACCTCCCAGGCAGACACACAGTCCAGTGCCACCCCCTGGAAATGACCCTCTATCTGCTGCAACCAAGTGTTACGTGGGCATCCCCTTGGCATGGTCCAGCCTGACGCTCCCTCAGAATGTAGGTAACGTGCCTCATTCAGGACTCAATGACAACCGCTCCTTCAACACAAAGTCAAACCAGCGGTATCTAAGAGTTCTCCGAATGAGACACAATACCGAAGGAGTCCAGTCTTTGTCTCAGGTCACTGGATAGCGTCCATGTCTTGCAATCATATAGCAAGACAGGAAGCCCCAGGACTCTAAAGACTTGGACCTCCGTCCTTTTGCAAAGATATCGGAAACTCATGACCCGCTCTCTCTCCCAATCCATCTACTGACTTCATAAGAAGAATCACCAGGGACATGAATGTTGCTGCTGAGGTAAGTAAACCTCTCGACAAGGTCAACACTCTCTCCACAGACAGACACACTGCTAATGGATGTACCCAAGAGGTTGTTAAAGGCCTGGAGCTTGGTTTTTATCCAGGACACTCAGACTCCTCTCTCAGTCTCTCAAGCTCCCCGATCAGAGCCTCCATTGACTCCAGAAGATCACAGCATCGTCAGAAAATATCAGTGAATCTTTCTTCACCAATAGTTGACTCACAGCAGCTGGACACCACAACCCTGACTAACACCCAGTCCATGCAAGCACTGAACAGAGTAGGAGCAGAACACACCCCAATGAACCCCAGAATAACAAATACCAAAAAAAAATAATAAAAAAAGGATGACCTTGTGGCTCTGAACTGATTTGAAATTAGAAAGCCAAATTTAGCTTATCAAAGTAAAGGTCACATCAAGACTTGCTGTATCAGCCCTACCATTGTATGTCCAAATGCTATACATTTTTAAATGAGAGAACAACATTCATTACATTAGACAATCTGTCTGAATGAATTCAAGTGAGTGTGGTTATCGCATATTAATCAGATCACTAAGGCAGCATTTTTTTACTTAAGAAATATAGCAAAAGTTAGACCTCTTATATCATTGAAAGATGCTGAGAAATTAGTTCATGCTTTTGTTTTCAGTCAACTAGATTACTGTAACGCACTCCTCTCAGGACTATCCAAAAAAGACATCAATCGACTGCAACTAGTGCAGAATGCAGCTGCTAGAATCCTAACTAGGAAAAGAAAATCCGAGCACATTTCTCCAGTTTTGATGTCACTACACTGGTTACCTGTGTCATTCAGAATTGACTTTAAAATACTGCTTATGGTTTACAAAGCCTTAAATAATCTCGCTCCATTTTATATTTCAGAATGTCTGACACCTTATATTCCAAATCGTAACCTTAGATCTTCAAATGAGTGTCTGCTTACACTCATTTGAATTCCAAGAGCTAAACTTAAAAGAAGTGGTGAGGCGGCCTTCTGCTGTTATGCACCTAAAATCTGGAATAGCCTGCCAATAGAAATTGGCCAGGCTAATACAGTGGAACAATTTAAAAAACTGCTAAAAACACATTACTTTAACATGGCTTTCTCATAACTTCATTTTAGTTTAATCCTGATGCTCTGTATATTCATTTATTATCATTACTATTTATGGTGGCTCCAAAATCCGTACTAACCCATACTCTCTTGTCTGTTCTTTTTCCGTTTTTCTGTGGTGGCGATCTGCGCCACCACCACCTAATCAAAGCACCATGATGTCCCTACATTGATGGATTAATGGCCAGAAGTCCGCATGACCATCATCATCAAGTCCTTCCATGAGAGCCCTGAATAGAATGAGGACTGATCATTTATGTTAGGTAGAATGCCTAGATGGGGCTGGGCAGTCTCGTGGCCTGAAACTCCTGCAAATTTTATTTTTTCTCCAGCCGTCTGAAGTTTTGTTTTGTTTTTTCTGTCCTCCCTGGCCATCGGACCTTACTTTTATTCTACAGTATGTTAATTAGTGCTCTCTTATTAACTTATTTCTTACTTTGTCTTTTTTTCTCATTCTTCATTTAAAGCACTTTGAGCTAATTATTTGTATGAAAATGTGCTATATAAATAAAAGTTGTTGTTGTTGTTGTCTTATTTTTGAATTTCCCAAACTGAAAAACACTTTCAAAATTAACTGGATTTTGCAATTTCCATCTAATCCAAATTCTCAGTGAAATTTTGTCCCAAATCTTATCTCTAAAATTAGTACACTTAGATTTTTATTACATGGCAAGTATAATAATAACAACACTTTCCAATTTTCATAAATGCTTACCTCTTGGTCACTATTGTTTAAATAAGTTTAAACATGTTTACATTTTTTTCATCTGGAATAACCAAGATACCCTACATAAAATTTATCTTGATCCATGCAAGTTAATGTATAAATAATATAATATTAGTCATTCAGCTTTTAAGCTCAACGAGAAAGCTGTATAATTAGTCTGAAGTTTTACTAGATTATAATATTCTGATACGTCCTAAACATTTTTCCTCAAAACCCCTTTTTAAATAATACAGTGAATAAATTCATCCAGACAGATTAGCTCTTTCTTTCAGTATAATTTAGTGATATATATATATATATATATATTTAGTGATATATATATTTAGTGATAGATAGATAGATAGATAGATAGATAGAGAGATAGATAGATAGATAGATAGATAGATAGATAGATAGATAGATAGTGGTGGACACCAGTATTACGGAAGGACTTGGGGAGAGGCAATACCTTCTCTGATACACAAGAGGGCAAACCCCCTGGATTACATCGGAGCCATGGGCTTTGAGCTTGTAAGCTCAACCCTGCTGGGGCCCATGGTGTAGAAGGAAAATTTTTTATATTAGCATACAGAATAGCAAATTAACATAAAGAGCCATAAAAAGTAATTAAAAGCTTCTAAAACATTAGATTAAGCATAAATTAGAATGTTAAGTAAATAAGATAGGTCAAGCAAATAATTAACTAAAAATCAGGTATATTGCATTTTTTTTTAAGCTTACAGCTAAATTTCTAGTCTGTGAAAGGACAGAAATTGACGTATCGAAACCAGTTTAGAACAGGATAAGAGATTGAGAACACCTGTGTTCAAGGCTGAGAAGCTAAAAGAACAATACCACAGATAGAAGATGACTCTGGTAGACATGTAAAGAAACCAGCTGGGTTGATGAATAGGCAGAAAGGCAACAAAAGGCTTTTGCTGTAAGCAAGGTCACACTGTAATGCATGAAGAGAAAATCTTAGTAAATTCAGGCTTTAGCAAAAATATTAGAAGAATATATTAGAAATTAGCTGTAGTGTAGAAATTAAGACAAATCAAGTATGCCAAGCAATGATTAAATGAAAGCATATACAATATTTCTTTTTAATTAAAGTTTAGCTTTAGGCCACTATTATAGTATAGCTTGACAGGCTAGAGGAGGAAGTGACACCATGAAATACTAAATATGGAATAGAGGACATCTTCCCAGCTGAAGAACTAATCAAGAATAAGAAAAACAGAAAATGGAATAAACAATAGACAGTATGACAGTATGCAGAATGAGCTCATCGAACAAGGTTAAAATGATAAGAAATTGTTATAAAAACTTCGATTATGGCAATGTTCAGGGCTCAGCTCAATTTGGCTGTATTGGATTGAGTCCTTGTTATTTTTTGTGTTGTTTCATTGCAATAAAGCCTTAAAACTTTGTCTGTCTATCCTGAGTCCTAATAGCCTTTATTTTTAGGTAAAAAGCCTTCTGATGATGAATTTTTCGCCACGACAATGGTCGCTGCCAGGGGACACCTGGACAGTGTTGGAGCCCTGGACTGCAGTACTTCTGCCACACCCAGAAGTGCGGCCAGGAGAGGATCCAGGCGCACCGGGAGTACTTTGGGTGCCCATGCAGTACTTCTGCCACACCACAAAATGCTGCCAGATGATCATCAGAGGGCACCTAGAGTGCTTGCAGGTACAGTATAAAGGACGCTGCTTCACTCCATTCAGAGAGCCGGAGTTGAGAGGTGGAGGACAGACCTTGCAAGGAGAAGAGTGGAGGCAGCAGAAGGAAGAATAGAGAAAGAGAAACAGAGAGAGAGACAGAGAGAAAAGAGGAGAGGACTGAGAAGTGATTGCTGGGGATTGTGCACTGTTTGCTGAAAAAAGGAAGAAAAAAATAAACAGTGTGCTTTGGGACTTGTGAGTATATATATATATATATATATATATATATATATATATATATAGTATATAAGTAAGACAAGTATGACTTAAGCTAATTAATAGATATCAACCTTTTAAAAAGTTTTCACATAAAATGAGTTTGTTTTTTGTGCATTTGAATCACAATCTTGTTTACTTTTATTTTAGGAATGTACCTTTAATAATATTATTAATAATAATTTTTATTTACATAGTGCATTTCCCATGTTCAAAGTGCTTTATGTTTCCAGTTTTATTAGGGGTTTTATCTTAAATGATTTTTTCTGTTCTTTAAAGATGTGGTGCTTAAAGAAATCTGCTCGTCTTATTTGCAACACATCACAGTCCCAAATGTACATTTAATGACAAAAGAACTATTCATTAAACAGGTCAAGCTATAAATCTGTTAAAACTGTGAAAAATGTTGTATTTATTTCTCATTGCTTTCTATATTTTACTTTAAATTTTTGATCATAGTATTAATGAAATCATTAAGAAAAATAATGGCATAATGGAACATATTTTTATGGATATTAGCCTAATAATGGAGTAGAGAGATCTTTTATTTTGATAGCTTCTTGATGTTTCATGAAGGGATGTTAATGGTTAATATTAAGGCTGGGGGAGGGTTATCTGACACAAGTTAAGTAAACCGGAGATTCAGCCATGGGTTCTTCCTCGGCATACTTTGTCCAATTCATTACCATATTTATAAACATAATTATCTCTCTATTATATTAAAAAAGTTTTCCGTCATGGCTGCATTATTTAGCCTTGACCACTCCCTTCCACACTGCACACCCAATCATTACTCCTACTGTGCACATCCTCTCACCGTATCACCCTGTGACACTCTCAGTGCTAACTATCCCTTCAACGCAGTCGGTTATAATGGCAAGACAGAAAAGAAAATGATCTATTCAAAAATGTTGTATTTTAGATAGCGATAGAAAGACAGTGACAAGAGCTGATAATGAGCATTGTTAAAAATTAAATGAACAATAAAGAGCTGTATATAATAAACACCAAAAACAAAGAGAATCATCCAATAAATGAAAAATGTCCCTAACAATATGCGAACAGAAATGCAAAAAAGCAACATTTATAGAATGTTAGAAAACTTATAGGATAAAGTAATTGATAATATTGTTTTTAACAAGGCGTTAATGTAATTTCATTTTTATTTACTTTTTATTATGTTTTATTTTTTTATTTCTACTTTTATTTTTTTACTTTTTACTATGTTTTATTATTCATTGGTATCTAAAATTGACAGTTGTAGTGAAACACTCATTTTTTTATTATAGATTTTCAATCTATAATGACTAATGACCAAACCGTCTTCCTCCTGCACCCTACATACTCTTCTATATACAATCTCTTTAAATATAATCTCTTTTTCTAACAGAGAGCGCCCCAATGCCCTTTGTGCAGGTTAGCCACAAGATAGTAGGCACCCAGCGCCCACCCTGAAGTGTCGAGTGAAGCGAGCAGCAGGCAGACCCCCTACTTATATTCAAAATCATATTCAAATATTTATATATGAGCTTGGAATTGGATTAAATAGATCTAAAAATTAACTAATGGATGGATATGTACTCGCAAATTCCAGCTGCTCCTCTGATTGTGCGACGATTTAAAGACCAGACCCTAAATATGACCTTATATATGCAGCATATGTGATGTACAGTGCCTATAAAAAAGATTTTCTTCCTTGGAGGTTTTCACATTTTACTGTTAAACTACATTGAATCAAAGAGAATTAGATTTTTTATTTTTGCATTGATCAATTGAAAAAGATTATTTAATGTTAAGGGATAAACAGATATCTGCAGTGGTCTAAATGCCTTACAAATATAAAGCAAAAAATAGTTCATATCATAAATAGGACACAACTGAAACATCAGTGGTGCAGTCATATAGTTTTGGAAGTCACATAATTAATTAAATGACAATTCCATGTCTCTAGTCAAGATACAGGAAAATATCCAAGTTAGTGAATATTTCTTGAAGTCCAGTTAAATCAGTCATTAAGATATAGAAATAGTTTGGCAAAGCTGTAAGTCTGCCTAGAGAAGGCCATAAACAAAAATGGAGTACAATAAAAATTATAGTGAGGGAGGTCACCAATATCTATGAAAACCCTGAAGGAAGGAGTTACAAGGTACATTTTTTAATATATTTAATTTGAAGAAAGTAACATTTCATACAATCAAGACTTACTTTTACAAAAAAGAAAATAACATTAAATACAATCAAATCAAACTTAACAAACCAGAATTCAATCCCCACCCAAGAGAGAGAGAGGAGCGGCAACAGCAAGAGCAAATCTTTAAAAACAACAAAAAAGGGAGAATACCCTTTGCCCCGATATAAAAGCTTATTCTAAAATTTTATTAAGTAGACCTTGTCATATTTTAAAAACATTTTGAACAGATCTTCTAAGTGAGAATTTTTTTTTTTTTCAGTTTCAAATAGCATTGAATATCAGTTACCCCCTGACTTATAACAGGTGGGCTGGGATTCTTCCAGTTGAGCAAGATAAGTCTATGTGAGATATGTGATGTGATCAAAATGAAGCTTTTTGGCCATCAGACTCCATGCTTGCGTGAGTTAAACACAGCACATTTCATAACACACCATCGAGGTTTGGGCAGGATTATGCTTTGGGAATGCTTCTCTGCAGCAGGCCCTGAGAGGACTGAGATGGTGATTGTGTCTTAAGAGAAGATTTGTCATCCATCAAAACAACAGCCCTAAGCATAAAGCCAAGGCTACACATGAATGGCTTATAAACAACAATGTTAATGTCCTGGAGTGGCAGAATCAGAGTCCAGATATTAGTCCAGTTGAAAATTTGTGACTGGTCTGGAAAAGGCAGTTTGGTTATGATCCCCATGCAACCTGACAGGGCTTGAACAATATAACAAAGAAGAATGAGGAAAGCTGACAATGACTATTTACTCAAAAAAGTTTTAAAATAAAAATAATAGTTTTGCCAAAAATTAAAACAATTTTTATACATATAAAGTAGAATATTATTTATCATATTACCACTCTTAGCCAAAGTGTGGTGAGTGAACTAGTGTGCCCTGTGATGTACTGAATGCCCTGTCCAGTGCTGGTTCTCATGTTCTACCCACTGCTGCCAGGTGAGGCATCAGCTCCTTGAAAACTAGGTAGGTTTATTAGAAACTGGATGGATGGAAGTAAATATTTAAGAATTTACATTACTTTGATAATCATTACTATTGCAAAGGTTTGTGAAATATTAGTTCCATTACAAGTTTCCCAAGTTCATCACACACCAACTTTGGAGTCAAATTTATAACCCTTCAATTTCCAGCCTTCCCCTAGTGAAAATTTCCAAGATCTTTCTTTAATTCCCACAGGTACATTTCAATATGTGGTGGAAAAAGGATAAGCTGTGCAGCCCATAGCTAATTGTGCAATCAACATGAAAAATGGATGTTATATGTTCTAGTTAGGCCCAAAAAATTGGACAAATTAAAATGTCTGCTCTGTATTGAATTACATCATTTTTAGATATACTTTCAGAGTACTATCAAAGAAATGAGTGTTTCATGTTGTTTGTTTTTTAAGGATCTTGTCAAGGTAGATTATGTACATACAATGCAGGCTCTGGAGGAGAGCCTTACTGAGAGGAATCTATTTTGTGCTCCCCACTCTCTCTTCTATGTGAGATCACTCATATTTGCAAAACAAATCCTTTCCGTCAAACTGCCCATTGTTCTGCTTTGCCTCGCCTCAGTTTCTGTGTCTGTGTCTTGTACACAAAAGAGCATGACAAGAGGCTTAATTGACTTCACTATTTTTAGTCTATATGATTAACTGAAACCAGCATATCTAAGCATCATAGGAGTGAAGTCAGCCACAACTAACTAAACAACATAAAATAAAATGTATTTATAATTGTGTGCAACAACTTTGATTTGTACTGTTTATGTGTAATAATAGGTGATCAAAATACATTAGCAAAGCAGTAACAGTTTAGAGCTCCAGACTGTAAGATTGTAAATTTCAAAGAAAATGCAAAATCTGCTTGTTTGTTTTTCACTTTTAGTATTCTTTACTATTTCCAGCATTAATATACAAAGGACTTCTAGATATGGTTATACTGTATATATGATTGGGAGCAAGTATCAGAAAATAACACATATATTTAAGTCTGGGCTGACTTGCTTGACCTGCTGCCACCACAACCCTCACCAGGAAGAGTCGTTTCAGATAATGATGATGATGATAAAAACAATTTGTGTAATGAAAAGAATCTCTCTCTCCAAAAAAAGTTAAAAAAGTCTGTTATTAAATCTTTAAGTTGGCTCATGAATTTTCTGACCCCTTTTTTATTCTGCACGTGTAGAAATGTTTGGCTACCATTTACGCAATTGTGCCACTTGTCCATTCATTTATTTTTAACCTACCTATCTAGTTAAGGGTGGAAAATAGCCATGCGCTATCCTGATGGCACAGGGCACAAAGCAGGAAGCAACCATGGATGACTTGCCTTCCCATTGCAGGACACACTTACACACATACAATTATTGTAACACATGTCTTTGGGGTGTGGGAAGGGGCTGGCAGACTCCACACAGGTAGTGTCTGGATCCACATTCTAACCACTGTGCCATTCTCACTAACATAATAACCTGTGCAAAAAACAAAACCACACAAACTTACAAAGTCAATTTTCCAGCAGTTTTACACTATTAAATTAGTGTATATGCCCAGCTCTTAGATTATACATCTCACTGATCAAAAGCAATGAGCACAAAAATATTTTTCTGGAATTAACATACCTAAATATATTTTTGAGAAACACTCTTTTTCAAAGAGTAAATATTATTAAACATTAAAATACTTACAAAATTTTCAGAAGAATCTGAGACCAAAAAATCCATGAAGGTAAAGATGCAGGGTCGCAGGAATGCTTTATTTGGTAGCTCTGTTAGTGCTGTGTCAAGCAAGATTTAATTCTTCCTCTTATTTACTAGCAGAGGCAGCTTGTTTTTAAGCTTTTAAAAATGTTTTTAATTAGATCAAACTAAATACTGTACATTTCATAAAAGTAGGGCAGTGAGAGGCTTTAAGCTGCTTTTTCCATGAATGATAATGAATTATAACAACTGAAATATAAAAATCCACAAATCTGTACTATATTCAGTATAATGCAATGCCTTCCTTAGCATGCCCAACATTACTATTTTGCACATTAAACACGACGATTTACTTCTGTTCAAGTGGACTAATTGTCATATCCAGACCTGGTTGCTGCCTTGAGGCAAATAGATAGAATAGAATATTTCAGGCTGTAAGGATGCTGAAAAGTCAATCATAAGAATTCAGATACTGCAACATAACGACTATCTGTCGGCAGACCGCAGTTTGTGAGACTCAAGGACTGTTTTTCTGATATGGATGTGAGTAACACTGGATCATCACAAGGAGCAGTTCTGTCTCCTTTTCTTTTCACTCTGCACACCTCAGACTATAAATATAGCACCAGGTCATGCCCCTTGCAGTTCTCAGATGATTCTGCACTTATGGAGTATATTGATAATGGGGATGATACAGAGTATAGGAGTCAGATGGAGATCTTTGTTTATTGGTGCAAAGAGAACCAAGGAACTGGCTATTGACTTTCACTGCACAAACAAGCCCCTATGTCTGGTCACTATTCAGGGAGTGGATGTAGAGGTGGTGTGCTCCTACAAATACTTGGGGGCTTACATTAATGACAGGTCAGACTGGTCTCACAACACAATGGATCATTATAAGAAAGAGCAGAGCAGAATCTTTTTCCTTTGGAGACTGCACCCCTTTAATTTTCGAAGTGACATCCTTTACATCTTCTATTACTCTATGATAGCCAGTGTGATTTTTTACACTGTGGTGTGCTGGGATGGTAACATCTCTTCAGGAGAGGCCTATCGGATTAATAAACTAATTAAAAGGTCCACTGAATTAACAATCTAAGTAAAAGGGCAAGCTCAGTGATGGGACACACTCTGGACCGCATGGTGGTAGTTGTACAGGAGAGAATAAGAACAAAACTGAGTGCTATTATGAGCAATGCTGCACATCCTCTCACTGACACACTAACACTGAGTATTTTCAGCCAACGCTGCAGGGGCCCCTTTCTGACAAACAGCAATACACTGTGTAAAGCTTCACTGTGACTGCCAAGTCAGAAGTTATTTTATTTTCTTTTTAGGTTTTCTTCCATTTAAGTCATTCTGGTATCTGTAATGTTTCAGACTATATAGTATATTAATTTATTTATTTATCGAAAAACCTTCTGTAAAAAGCCAAATTTCCTCCTGTGGAAAAATAAAGTTCTATGTAACAAACAGTGTGTTAAATATATATTCTATATTGTTGTGATCTTGTCCCTCACAAAACTCAAACATGACTAGTGGGCTTTAAAATCAAAAGCCATACCTGCTATTAGCTCTATAGGTCTGCACTAAATTATTAGCCCTCACCACCTAAGGTAACCTTGCTCCAACTCAACAGACAGGCATATGGCTTGCAGAACGCTAAATATGGCGAAAAGGCCTTTAAAGTCACAAAATGTTAATTGTCCACAAAAACCAACTATTCAAAATGTTTAAATCAAATTAAAAAAGGCCAGACAAGAAAATAGCAAAAACAGATTTTGCCTCAAGGGAAAAACCTAAAACATACAATTCAAAACAGAATCAGAAAACATCCCTTAAAATAAAATAAGGAGCAATGCCAGTAAGTTTAATGATAAAAGTACAAATAAAAAAACAGGAATCCAACTTAAATAAACACTATGCAAAAGCTTTTATGAGAACAGCACCTTCTCCATTTATAATGATGAGTGCATACAGGAGACCTGGCAGTGTTAAACAAAAGACATTAATAAAATGCAAAATAAAATAAGCAATAAACCCAGCATTAATCAATACACAAAATATAGGCAAACAAAAAACATAATTAACAATGAAGTACATAAAATAGTATTTGAAACATAACAAAAAGATTAAATAAACTAAAAATAATCTAATCCTTGGGTCACATAAGAAATGAATGCAGGGTTTCATCCCTGGCTCAAGTTTATTTTTTTTTATTTTTCTGTCTTCTTGTTAATTGTGTATTTGTTTAGAGATAAGGTTTCTAAAAGTCACATTGTCATATACCTTTTTGGATTTTATTATTTAAGTATTTTCTGCATTTCTTTTATGTATATTACATATTTTTGCATACTTTATATTTTTTATTTTACTTGTTCACTTTATGTTGAGTCTGGTGGCACTAAGGTTCAAAATGGGTGCAGGCCTCAGAAGTCCACAAAAAAAGCCAGATCTACCCCCTTAGCACGTCTTGGCCTACAGTATCAGATAGACTTCACCTTATGCGGCCTTGCCCCAAATTCAGATGGCATACTTGTGGCCTGCACAAACCAAAACATGAGGCTAACATTTTGAATGGTAAAAGTTTCAAAAATTACCTTTAAAGAAGGAGAGGGAAAACTGCTTTGAAATGTCTGTTCCAAAGGATAAACAGAGAATTTATTAAATAAAAGCAAGGCAGGTGAATAACAGCAAAAAACAAGCAGACTAATTGTCCTTGCTCGGCAGGAAACAGATAACTCATTTTCTGAGACAAAGTGGGAGATGTGTGCAAAAAGCAAAACAAAACAAACAAAATATAAACTAAGTGACCAAAACGCAGAAGAGAGACAAGAATTAAAATCAAAAATCAGGCAAGAGCCAAAACTAGGCAAGACACAAAGATCAATTACCAAAGAGAGTCTCTTTTTTGTGTTTAAAAGATTTATCTGCAGATCAGATAAAGTTTGGTTCAACCGCTGACCTTTTATCCCATTGTGCCAATGAACTCAAGATCAAGTCCCTGACCCTAGAAATGCAGGAAGCAACCCTAACGGTGGCTATGCCGTTATGGTGTCTCATAAAGAAAAGCAATAGGGCTCTAGAATTCAGCCCTGATCATGATGCAAGTCCACTAAATTACAAAATAGAGAAGCAGCATCTCTAGTCAGGGATGAAACCCTGAATGAATTTGTTACATGACCCAAGATTGATGCTGTGATACATTTTCAGAAAGCATTTGAGCAGACCTTGGAGACTTGAGTTACTGGTTGAAATGGATGGACTAACTACAATTTTGTGCTAGTTCATATGATGTTAATTGTTGGTTTGAGTCATCTGTACATAATCATCTAAATCATAAAAATGATCAGCCTCCTCATGTTCAAAAATTTTATTTAAAAATTACAATGCTGCTGAAAGTGTAACCTTTATTTTACTTTAGTTAAATTTAATTTGACAAAAATACTTCTGGATGTGTTTGACATTTAGAGCTTTATAATTGTTTTGAAAAACTTCATCCACTTTTCTAAGATATCCTTGCAAAATATGTAGCTCAGCCAGGACTAAACTACTCGTTAGGTCCCATTTGTTTTTTTGGTTCAGTTTTGGCATTATGTTATGATTCCTATTTGAGTCCCACTCGAGCCAGGGATGAAACCCTGAGCAGAGCAGAGCGGCTTCTGGTCCCAGCTAAAGTATTTCTCTTGGTTAGAATAAAATGCAGTGTTTTGGATTAAGCTGTGGAGAAAGTCAAATTTTATTATAACTATAAATCTGACAAAACTCAATTTTTCTGAATGCAATTAAAGGAAAAATGTCAAATAGTAAACAATTACACATTTTCTTCTATTAATTGAAGGAAAAAACACCCACTGATTGTGACATTGGTTGGGGTGACAACCTGAAGCTGAGGCGCCCCAGGAATAAACTTAAAAACTCCTGTATATTAGATAAGTTGAAAAAAACAACAACAAACTAATTTAAATCTAGAATGGAACCAGACTGAGAAAATCTGGTCACAAAACAAAATCTTCCAATGATGTTAAAAATATGTAAAAGTTAGGATCTGAGGAGTGAAGTGGAGAACTTGGACTAATGATAAGCTTTCTCTGGTATGCATTGAAAAAATGTTTTGATTACTTCATGTGATTTTTTTTTTTTACATATTTTCGGCACTGAATTCAAAAACGAGAACTGTTCCTCTCCATCATGTACTGTAAGATTTTTTCACAAAACACATTTTTAGCAGTCAATGCAACAGTCGATCTTTTACTGCAATGTAACACGAACAAGGCTTTTCTTAAGTGATTCTTAGGTGCACTACAGGCAGCCACTACTTTGTTAATGCTGCTTTGTAGGACTTGGGATCAAACAAAGCATTCCCTAAAAGTTTTGCTCCACAGCAGTAACTGATTAACAGATTCACGAATACTAGTGACGGTAGTAGAAATTACAGTGAACATGTTTGCCATTATTAAGTTTTGCACATATTGGAACCTGCGTTTTGTAGCTTTTATGTGTCATTCATCGGCAAGAGTTTTAAAAACTTGCAGTCCTTGCTTGCCTTTCTCTTCCGCCGCCGCTTTTAGAGGGAATGCGTCTCGGCGGGCTTTCTGGATCTCAGGAGCCAGCCATCCTCTCGGCGGTGGGCTTTATGTGCCGCCGTCGTGCCCTGCACGCGCACACGCAAACCGGGAGCGGCAACCAACAGAGTGCGCCTCGATGGAGTATCAGTCCCTGTCAAGGAGAGCTCCGCTCTGCCACCGCCTGACTTCCAAAAAGAACCTCCCACTGCTGGCCGTATGTATTTATACATCTTGGGGATGTGAGATGCGAGGCTTACTGCGGCAAGCGACCCTCTCTCTCTTCGTTACGATGCTGAGGTAAGTGGGTACGAGTGCTGTCCGGTTTCAACAGCAGGTGAGGCCGCAGCCCTGATGTCATCCTGTCACTTTTAATTCTAAACCTGTGATGACGCACCCAATGTGCTAGACTATCACCTTAAATCGCGCCCGCGTTTCACACAATATACTGGGCTTTCTTATCAAGAAGCAGCGAGTGCTTGGCTGATGTCTGCGTGATGCTGTACGTGATCACGACTGCGTGCCGTCTCATATCGTTTCATTGTTCAAAAATAAAAGCTGCACTTGCTCTTTATAAGAGTACTTTAAGATTACGTGTATACCGAAAGAGGACTATTTAAATGCCTCATCTATGATTATTTACCTGTCTTTGCTGGACACTAATTTCAATCGAGATGACGTGCAGTATAGTACTCCGGGTTGGGGTGGGGTGGAAGTAGTGGGGCATCAAAGTATGTTACCATTGTTGAGAGTCTGAAATCGGCGTGTGTGTACACCGTGAAACTGAGGAGCAATCTTAAAAGTTGAAGACATTTTGAGGCGAGGTAATGTGTAGCCGTGCCAAATCACGTGTGGAGGATTTGAATGTACTGTAAAATGCCACACGCTTTACTGTGCATTTCAATAAAAAAATTAATAACGATTTCTGTTCAGGATTTATTACTAATGCACACTCATTGCGTCTATTACGTGTGTGCAGAGTGTAGTTCTGTATGTTTAGGGGGCTGGGATGAGTGGAGTGTTTCCACGGACCAGGAAAAGCGGATGGGAAGTTGAGATGAGATAATACAGGTATTGTAGCAAAGTCCTGGCTATCGCGTAGTAAAGTAAAAAGGAAAATTACATGAACAGCCTGTCATTCTGGCGTTTGTGTACCAGGATTGTAATCGAACAGCGTAATAGGTAACAATAACCCCGAGGTCGCGAAAGCGAAATTGTGCAGTAATTGTATTATTGGAGCAATCATCTATCTGTCTTATGTAGTGACTTTCATAGCGATCTTAAATATTGTATTTCATGCGTATCTGTCTTGTATACTTCTTTTCATAATTGTTATACATAAGCTAATAGCAAGGCCAGAATTTGGTATGGTACATAGCTCAAAGTGTGAAGTACAAAATAAAGAGTTTATTCTAAAGCAATAAGTATAACATACTTATCAGGCAACATCTGGATGGTGTGCAGTTATGCCTGGGTAATACAAATGAAATAATGCTTCACTAAAGAAGTTCCTGGGAAGAGCAGCTAGACTGATTCCATGGCCTAAGAGAAAAGATTGGAAGTGCTGAATCATTTTGGTTTAGAAGACATGACGGAAGTGCTGAAAATTATGAAATGAGTTAATTTACAGCATTCTGGCTATGTTTTCAAATGACTTCTTCAACAAGAACACTGGAGCACAGTTTGCTGGTAAAGGGTAGACTGCAGATTCGTTAGAAGGTTTGTCTTCACTCAGAGAATGTAAGGAATGAATTATCAAGTGGGATAGTAGTTTATAAGTACCTTTAAAACTTGACTGGGTGACATTTTGCTGAAGTCAGGTAATTAGGGATTGACAAGATAGATAGATAGATATTAAAAAGAACAGGCCAATGTATCTATCTATCTATCTATCTATCTATCTATCTATCTATCTATCTAT
>JANRMT010062842.1:6616012-6641771 GCA_026402145.1 Polypterus bichir lapradei | reverse complement strand
GTATTTATCACATATTTTCTAAATCATGTTCACGTCTATCTGTTTTAAGTAATGTGAATAATTTTTCTAAAACTGTTTATTCAATTTCCATTAAATTTAGGTTAGGTAAGAATTTGAATTGTGTAAATAGAATGGGACAGCTTAGTCATTTTGAGACAGCATAGCTATTAGCTAAACAAACATGCTTGACGGACCAAATGGTCTTTATTTATGTATCTATCTCAGCCTGAAGGCTTGAAGAATCTTCTTCTTCTTTCGGCTGCTACAGTTAGGGCTTGAAGAATAGCATAGTGTAAATACTAATATAGATAGAATTTGACGTATACCGGTAAATTAAAATTGGTAAAGTAGGGTAGCATGGTAGTGCTGTGGCTACAACTAGTACCACAGATTTCCAAAGACCAGGGTTTGACTGACTGGGGTTTCTTCAGGTACTCTTATGTTATTCCACAGATGACATTTTAGATAAATTGGGAATTCTAAATTTGTTTGGTGGGACTGAATGTGTCTTATAATTGATGACTATCCCAATAGAGGGTTGATTTGTGCTGTGGATGCAGTGCTACACAAACAGGCTCCAGGTCCTTTCAAACATGCAATTGAAAAGAAGGAAAGAATTGATCCTATCCAGTTCAAATTATCATTGTTTGCTTATGCAATGATATTGTTCAAAATGTGGCAGACCTAGTTTGGATTTAAAAGCAAATACTATATATTCCATACAGTGTTTCTTTGTTCTTTTTATATTTGTAAAAGGGCTGTCCAGCAAGGGGGTGTAGTTGTTGGGCTGCCATGGCGTTCTGGTGCTTTAAGGTTAATATTAGATCTGGGGTTTGATAGAGAACTGAAGCCACCATGGAGTGGTCTGTTCTTTTATTCTTTCTGCATATGAAGGCTAGGGCTTGATCTACTATAGATGTTATTCTGAGGAGGTTTGAAGTGACCGCAGAACTGCTAACAGACTGGGGTTTAAAAACCCCATCTGCTCATAAAACTGGTAAGTATGGCGTGAGGAAGTTAGGTGATAGGTGCTTAACTCATAGGAGGAAGGAAGGCCAAAACAGGAAGGAGATGGTATGAGAGGTGTTGTGAAGGGATGTGTGGAGTAATAAGTGGTAGTTAAGAGCATTAGACATCTAATGTGTTATATTAAGGTAGAATCCTGTCTAATTTGCTTCTGTTTATTCTGTCCACTTTTGTAATAAAAGGCACACATTTTTATTCCACTCTGGACTTTTTTATGTCCTTTTTTGTTTCAGGTCAGCTTATGCGTACCCCCATAAGCCACAACTATATTTAATTATTGTGTGCTATGCGGGCTGTAAAGTGAAAGTGTGCTTAATAAGAATAAATTGAATTAAATCGAGTAATTTCAAACTGTTGTACTACTCTCAGAAGACATGGCTATTTTCCCAAAATGTGAGTAATCTGAAAATCTTTCATTAAGACTTCAGTATAGATGGCCACATTCTAAATTTTCAAGTTACAAATAGAACAAGGCCATTTATTGTAAATAATACCACTTTGCCTGAACCTGTGTATTTAGCTGCATCCTGCTGTAGGTATCAAAATGAAAAGAGAAAGAATAACTTCAGTTATCAGTTAAATGCTGAAATGGCAATAAGATCAGCAGGCAGGTTTGGGTTACTAGAAACTATGTTTGGGTTTTAGTACAACAGCAGGATAAAGTTGGAAGCAAGCAAACTGATAAAAGAGCTGCAACTGAGAATGCTAGGGGACGCCGTTAATGCAGGAACCTTCAAAACAAATAATGCAACAAGGCATAGATGAAAAGGTAAAAGAGGTAAGTATTTGCTCACTGGATAACTGTACTAAAATGCTCCTTCAGGTTTATTTGTTTAAAGGGTCTGAATAGCATACTGACCTTCGCCACAGAGTGGTGAAATATTTTACACTTGTCTCTCTTTGAATGAAAAATGTAAACAGCCAGAAAAGGAAAACAGTTGTGATGGAGTAGTACAGACGGTCAGCGTGCCAGTGTGAAATTAAAAGGGGAAAAGAAATAAACATTGCGTAAAGGATTATTTAACAAATCAGTACGCGAGTGAAGGGATTTGTTTCTGTCACTGCACAATGGCACATTCATATCAGGAGTTTAAAAGGTTTGAGCCTCAATAAAGCACATTATAATTAGCTTTTGTGAAAGAGCGACGACTG
The DNA here is from genome assembly GCA_026402145.1 of Polypterus bichir lapradei. NCBI lineage: Eukaryota > Metazoa > Chordata > Cladistia > Polypteriformes > Polypteridae > Polypterus > Polypterus bichir. The sequence continues at coordinate 6,639,593 of JANRMT010062842.1, read as the reverse complement.
AGTTAATGAACTTTAGCAAAGCAAAATAAACTATGAGCCATGTGAATCAAAAACAGTACTCTGTTTAATATGATCATGGCTGTGTGCTGGACAGCAACAATTTAATTCTGCACAGTACTAGGACAACTGAAAGTCAATAGCAGAAAGGAAAGCCCGAGAAGAGAAATGTGCTAGCAATGTAAGGGCAAAAAATAAACATGGTAGAGATACAGCTTAGACACAATCACTATAAAGCACAAACTATATTCCGATATTTGACATAGGGATTTCTCACTGACATGCTGATAGATGTGGACCACTAATGTTACCTTACAATGAATTTGTATAGTATGCTTCCCTTCATTGGATGGATTTCTGTAGTATTTCTGAAATGGTCTCTTTCTGAATCTGCTTGTCTGCCTATGTCTACCTCCTTCCTACCATGTTTTTAAAATTTCCTTCTACATCATGAATACATTGTTGAAACGGCTGTTGTCTTATATCATAGAAACTAACTGTGCTCTAAAGCTGTTCATCAGTACCTGACATAGTTTGATTTTTGCCCATGGTCATTAGACTCCCATACAGTTTATACCCCCTTTAATTCATCCATTTTCAAAAGATGTTTTATCCAGTTATAGAGTCAGAGAGCTGGAGGCTGTTCCTAACAGTTCTGAGGGCAAGTCAGAGAGCAGCGCTGGGTGGGACACCAGTTAATTGATGGACATGTTCATGCACACTCTCACATTGGGCCAGTTTAGAGGTGCAACCTAAAGTACATGTTTTTGGGATGTGGATGGAAACAGGAATCTGTACACATAGCACAATGTTCAAGTGCCATACAGACAATAACCAGTATTTAAACAAAATCACTGGAGGTGTGATGTAGCAGCTATAATTTATAGTAAATATTAATGTTATTATTTCATTCAATTGCATTTGTTTTTCAGAATAGAATTAACTGTCTAGGTGAATGTTTTCTAAACCTAAATACATTCCTCTTCATCAAATGTACTTTAAGCAGGTCCAGTAAAGCTAAAAGGTATGCCAGAATTGATAATCTGTTTTTGAGCTTGATGTGTTGGACCTTGGAGAGATGATCCATTATGATCACAATGTCTTCTAATATATTTTTGATTTCACTTAAACTGCAAAGGCAGATATTACATTCCTGTTTTTTTTTTCTTTAATTAAACAATTTAAATTAAAAATTAAGACAAATATGTAGTGAGAAAGATACTGGTAAATGTTTTGGGCTAAGTCTAAGCACTGGAAAAAAATAAACAAACTGGCTTATAAATACACAAGGCTCCTTAAAATGGTTACTGTCGCATAGCAACCAGTGTTACTTTTGGAATACTCGCACATAATATAATCTTGTGGGATACACAAGAAACACATAATAAATGTGGCAAACAAAAAGTGCCAAATGAAACAAAGAGGTGTGTACAAATGAAAAACATTTATCATATAATTATATTGCATTCTATTTACCTTCAATATTTTAGATCCTGGCACAGTAGAAAAAAATTACTATCTAATTTCATTTCAGTAAAATGACATGCAGTTATCCCTGACTTTTCCAATATCCATATTTGGAAAAAACAAGTTTACAATATATTCTCTGACAGTTCACAAAGATTTTACCCCTTGCCCTATTGACACATCCAAAACGCTTCCATTGTCATGGTTCCTAATAAATTCCAGGTTATAAGAAAGACGATAAGAAATGTTACAAATGAGACAAGACTATTCAGTTCTTTAAACTCATTTGGCTAATAGCTAAGTTCACCAAATGTGCAGATACTTTTAAAAGTTGTTACGGTTCCTCTTTCAGCTACATGACTCAGTATTTAGTTCCAGACTTCCATGACCTTTCCTGGCCTCAGTCTTAAATGCGCTGCCCATAATGCTCACTGCTGTCCTTGGGTGTGTGATGCAATTCGCTATTTGATGAAAATAATTCAAATAATTTTTTTATGCCTTTTGAACATTTTGAAGGCTTAGGTCCTCAAGTTGCCTTTTTTATTCAAGACTAAAGAAGTTTAATTTACTTACCCTGTCAGAGCGGGACATGGACTACTCCTCAAATGTACCTAGTTTCTCTTCTTGAGTTCAAGTTGATTCCAGTCTGTATAGAGTGCATGGCTTATAACATTGCTGCTTCATTTACTTTAAACAGTGTGGCGATTAGAACAATACACAGTACTCCAGATTGCATTATACAATGTGAGCATAAAATCCTTTTACTTATTCAACACTTTATACAGTCTAACGTAACATATTTGCTTTTTTAATTACTTCTGCACATTGCCTAGACAATGAGAATTTTGCAAAAATGTTAATCAGTAAATAATTTTCAGAAGTACTTTCCTGAAAGTCAGTTTTGTCCATTTTTAATTTGTATTTAAAATTTGTTTGTGTGCACCAGGTGCATGCAGCACTCTCCAATATTTAACTGCACTTTCCAAATGTTTGACAAATTTTGAAAGCTGTTCAGTCAGTCTGTCATTTTCCAACCTGCTATATTCTAACACAGGGTCACGGGGGTCTGCTGTGTAGGCACTATTCCATTTACCCTTACTGAGTTATTGAATAGTTGTCAGAACCTCTGAGGCTAATTTCATACCTAGGTACTCTCATTGGCTGTTGTGCTATTAAATCCAATTACTTTCCTGCTAAGAATATATGGAAGATCTCCTTCTTTAACTTGACTGCTCCCTTTTCCATAAGTGTAAAATGAATTGGTCTTATATCTGCTGCCCCAGTAGGTATCAACAGACTTTCATCCACAGCTCCTTATTTACATCTCCAAAAACTAAGATGTTCAACAGAATTCATTCACACTCCATGTTTTTGAAAAGGGTTTCTGGGGATAAGAGTTTAATTCACTAGATGTTCCTAAAACATCTTTACAACCTGTTTGTATTGCCCTAGTCTTTCCAGCTGCAACCCCAAGTGTCTGTGCCAGTTTCTCACTAGGTGATCATAACCTTGTGACTAAAAATGCATTTGCAATTATATCACATTTCAAGCTGTAACATAACCAAATTTTTAAAAATTAAGCCTGGAACACGGAAACATGCATGCCACCATTTGTGTAAGACAAAATGATAGTTTACTGAGTCACAGAGTTGGTTTCAAGATCTTCAGCACTAATCCAAAGCAGTGGCATGCAAAGGTTTTGGCACCCTGGCTCAAATGTATATTACTGTGAATAGTTAAGTGAGCAGAAGATGAACTGAAAAAGTTAATAATGACACTTTTCTTTAATATTTTAAGCAAGATTATACAGGTTAAAAATACCAAAAAAATTAAAAGGGCCTGAAGCAAATGTTTGGGCACCCAGCATGGTCAGTACTTAGTTCTTGGGAAGTATCACAGCTTGTAAATGCTTTTTATAGCCAGCTAAGGGTCTTTCAGTTCTTACTCGAAATATTTTCACCCATTCTTCCTTACAAAAGGCTTCTAATTCTACAAGATTCTTGGGCTGTCTTGCATGAACTGCTCTTTTAAATTCTATCCACAGATTTTTAATGATGTTTAGGGTGGGGGACTGTGAAGGCCATGGCAAAACTGTTCTTTGCACCTTTTGAGGTATTCGATTGTAGCTTTTGAGGTGTGTTTCGAATCATTATCTTGTTGTGGGACCCATCCTCTTTTTTTACAGATGGTGTGATGTTTGCTTCCAGAATTTGCTGGTATTTATTTGAATCCAATCTTCTTTCTACCAATGTCATGTTCCCTGTGCCATTTGGGGGAAACACAAACCCACCCCCCGCTTAATAGTTAGAGGAGTGTTAATTTGTTGGAATTCTGCAACCTTTTTTCCCCAAACTTATTGTGGCCATAAAGTTCTATTTTTATTTTATCATTTCATATCACTCATTTCCAACATGCATCAGGCTTGTTTATATGTTCATTTATAAACTTCAGGGGCCTCATGCATAAATGGTGCGTACGCACAGAAATGTTGAGTAAGAACTTTTCCACGTTCAAATCGTGATGTATAAAACCTACACTTGGTGTAAAGCCACGCACTTTTCCACAGTACCTCATACCATGTCGTACGGAAGTTCTCCGCTCGGTTTTGCAGACTGGTGGCACCCAGCGTCAAAGCAGTGCTACTGTTCCTGTGTGGTTTATCTTTATTTCTTAGAGCCACATTCCTGCTGCGGCTTTATAAATACACTGAAACTAACCGCATATTGTTTATTAGTGTAATGCATCTGATTGTAATTAACCTGTAACAATATAATGGTCCAGGGAATAGCCATAATATTCCATATACCATAACTGCTTTAGCATTGTTACTCTCACTGCACCTTTTTTTTCTTCTTTCAGCTGCTTCCGTTAAGGGTTGCCACAGCGGATCATCTTTTTCCATATTACTCTCACTGCACCACTCAGAATATTTATATCACTGTATCTGAGTGGGGAATCACAGCAGCAGCTGATCGGAAAGAGAAATATTGGTATACAGCATCAAGCCCACCCTGCCTCAGCCACGGCAAAACGTTTCAAAGCCTTTCCTGTATGGACCTCGCGGTTCAGAAACAGTCAATCAGTCCATCAAGTGCTCCTTGTAGAACTGTTTGTACCTATAAGTACAACTACCCCACAGTAAACTTGCACTAGTTATAATATTGCACAACCTGCGCCACTTTATAAAGCACGTATTTACATATGATGACGATATCATTTTTAAGATGAAATGCAGCAAAATATGTTGATTATACTCGTATTATATAGATAAAACTTTAACTTAATTTAAATAATCTATATTGTTAATAATTAAACATGTGAGAACACGGTTCTGCAGTGCTAGCTAGTTCACGGATTGATCGTACCTTGTGCTGTATTCTTTCTGGGGCTGACGCGACACTGGAAGGATAGATGGACAGAATAATTAAACTTGTACTACAACAATATTTCAGTGTTCCTTAAAAGTTTTCAAGAATCGTTGTTGTAAGCTTACAGATGGCTTAACGTCTATTACAGAGCTGATTGTGTGGCGATTGGGTATGTGGAGAATGAAAAGTAAGGACAGGAATTGGAGATTAGTACGTTTGAAAGAGACAGTACTGCTACAATAATTTCATCAAAGATCGCGCACAATCACGCACTGTATTCCCCTGTTTAATAACATGCTTTAACTCCTATCATCATGAAAAAGATATCACATATACTTCTCAGTATTTTAATTATTCAGAGAGCTGTAATATCATGAATGTAATGGATTCTGTGTCCTGTCGGAGAAAGAGAAAGCGGAAGCACGTAGTGATTCACACACATAGAGCAAAAGATCAAATACATTTAACGTGCTACTTTAATTACGATGCGATTTGAGAAAGTGGTTAATTAAACGATTTTAAGATGAACTTTATGATGTTCTACTTTAATAACAAAATAAACTACGTAATTAAAGTGGAAATTTCGAGATTGAAGTTGACATTTCGTGCTTTTTTCCTACTGTGTGCCTTTTGTTTTTCTCTGTACCCTAATAAGCTTTCATATGACACTCAGACGGTGGGCTACAACTCGCCTTTTCACGGCGACTTTGATATGTGATAACTTCTTTTTTATTTTGGGCACTGTGCGACTATGTCAGGCGATCAGCTTCCTTTTGTTGTTTATACCACTGTTTAAACCAACAAATAGTACGTTTTTCCTTTGCCTCCACTTGGTATTCGCTGAAATTCTTCCATTTTCCTTCTTGCCTTTTCCATTGTATTTTCACAGAAGGCTGAGCTTAAGGGCGATTTATATTGATTTGCATATTCATAGAGGCGTAATTCTGGGAGGAGTTGGGGGCGGGACAGAAGGTGCATGCACGAGCGTTACTTTTCACGCTGAACGGGTTATATGAAGCGGAAGAACGTGGAAGTTGGAGTGTGCACAGATTCCTGCATCTAGATTTTTCTGTGCCTAAGCACATTTCGGCTTTTGTGCTTATGTCATGTTATAGTGCGAATTCTACGCACGTCGTTATGCATGAGGCCCCAGGTAGTGGATTTTGTGCCTTGGAAACAGGAAAGGTCTTCTTCTGCTGAGCTCTACCATGAAGGTCATATCTATTCATAGTTCATATATTGTTGCTGTCAAATAACTTAAAGACTATTAAATTTTAAAACTAAACCCAATCCTTAATCTGAAATTCAGAGTAAAAAATGTAGAAGGATTCCAAGCCCTAGAAATCAAATCTAAAGCAAGTACACATAATTTGCTTTTGCAGTTATCCATAATCTTGGACAACTTTATTTTTACTACGTTGATCTTTATACTGGTACTCTGATGATCTAATGTGTTGCGAATTCTGTTTGTCATGCCATACCAATAGGAGTTGTTGTTAACAACTACTAAGAATCTCAAAATGGCTTAGCGGTCACAGTACAAAAACAGTATTTTCTTCTTCTTCTTTCGGCTGCTCCTGTTAGGGGTTGCCACAGCGGATCATCTTCTTCCATGTCTTTCTATCCTCTGCATCTTGTTCTGTTACACCCATCACCTGCATGTCCTCTCTCACCACATCCATAAACCTTCTCTTAGGCCTTTCTCTGTTTCTCTTCCTTGGCAGCTCTATCCTTAGCATCCTTCTCCCAATATACTCAGCATCTCTCCTCTGCACATGTCCAAACCAACGCAATCTCGCTTCTCTGACTTTGTCTACCAACCGTCCAACTTGAGCTGACCCTCTAATGTACTCATTTCTAATCCTATCTGTCCTTGTCACACCCAATGCAAATCTTAGCATCTTTAAGTCTGCCACCTCCGACTTTTTCTCCTGCTTTCTGATCATTGCCACCATCTCCAATCCATATAACATAGCTGGTCTCATTACCGTCCTGTAGACCTTCACTCTTGCTGATACCCGTCTGTCACAGATTACTCCCACTCTTCTCCACCCATTCCACCCTGCCTGCATTCTCTTTTTCACCTCTCTTCCACAATCCCCATTACTCTGTACTGTTGATCCCAAGTATTTAAACTCATCCATCTTCGCCAACTCTACTTCTTGCATCCTCACCATTCCACTGACCTCCCCCTCATTTACACACATGTATTCTGTCTTGTTCCTACTGACCTTCATTCCTCTCTAGAGCATATCTCCACCTCTCCAAGGTCTCCTCAACCTGCTCCCTACTATCGCTACAGATCACAATGTCATCAGCAAACATCATTGTCTGTCAACGAGTCCATCACCATTGCAAATAAGAAAGGGCTCAGAGCCGATTCCTGATGTAATCCCACCTCCACCTCAAATGTCTCCGTCACTCCTACTGCAGACCTCACCACGTTTACATTTCCCTCATACATATCTTATACAACTCTTACATACTTCTCTGCCACTCCAGACTTCCTCATACAATACCACAGCTCCTCTCGAGGCACCCTGCCATATGCTTTCTCCAGGTCCACAAAGACGCAATGCAACTCCTTGTGGCCTTCTCTATACTTCTCCATCAACACCCTCAGAGTAAACATTGCATCTGTTGTGCTCTTTCTTGACATGAAACCATACTGCTGCTCAGTAATCATCACCTCACTTCTTAACCTAGCTTCCACTACTCTTTCCCATAACTTCATGCTGTGGCTCATCAATTTTATCCCCATGTAGTTACTACAGTCCTGCACATCCCCCTTACTTCCTGCTTGCTAATCCGTTGCACTTCCTGATTCACTATCTCTACATCATCCAACCTCTTCTCTCTCTCGTTCTCTTCATTCATCAGCATCTCAAAGTACTCTTTCCATCTGCTCAACACACTCTCATCGCTTGTGAGTATGTTTCCATCTTAACGTACTAGCCGGGTCTGAATATGCTTTTCTTCAGGTGGAGGATCTGTTCTGAAGTGCATGTGGTATGGCTGCCAGTAATTAATCATAAAATAGGAATTGTGTAGAATCAGAATAAAGATAATTTTTAGAAATATTTTGAGCCTGGTATGAACAAGTGCCTATGCATTAGTATCCAGTCTTTGTTGGTTCTTGCTACAGGTGTAGGCTTTTGTTGTGGACAACAGAGTAGTTCAAGAAATAAATTAAAGTGGGAACTCATGTAAGTGCATCTCGTAAGAATGTTATCCAGTGGCCTTTGCGATGTTCTAGGAGATATTTTCAAAAAATAACATCAAAGTACTAACCACTTATTTGAATATTTAATGCTTTATGGAAGCACATAAAATAAAAAAATAAATAAAATTGCAATATGGTGGAAATGTTAAAGATGTGAGTTATATTTTCCATTTTATATACAATAAATGAATAAGAGTTACTGTATATTTCCAGAAATGATTTTTAGTACAGAGCTAACATTGACATTGTGTAACATTAATATGGGTCACATATTCTAGTCTAGTCAATTCCTCCAGGCATTCACTTGATATATTTAGCAATTCTGTGCTATTTTGGCTTACTTGACCCATTAATTTATGTATGTTTTATTAGAATGAACTGGAAAAGTATTCACTTCCCAACAGTGTCATTAGACTCTCAAAGTCTGGAACTTGTATGCATTAGATCAGAAAATGTTATACTTTGGCTCATTGTGTGTTGTGGAAGCTGCTACAGTATGAGAGTGTAGCATTAAATAGCTGCTGCCCTGTGTTCGTAGAAGCAACTTTGTATTTGTATTCTTTCATTAAATCAAACCAACTGAAAATGGTAATGAGTCTCTCTACTTTCATGCTTATAATTTTCCTGGACAGTAAGAACATCCAAGACATATACAGAGAATCCAGTTTGAGCACTGGAGGCTTGGGTACTGTTTTTTGTAGATTTGTAGGTGTCTTTTGACTTCGTTTTGAATTAAGTTCAAAATGTTATGAAATTGGATTGAGAACGATCACCTCTAGATGAAAGTTCATGATTGTCATTATAATATCAGTCCCAAACAAATTGGTTAATAGCAGTGTTTTTCAGGATATTCTCATTTAAACAAACTCTTTAACGCTAATTTTAGTAACTACACATACAGCTTTGTCAGACAGTCGCTTTGTGGTGTTTGTGATATTTACTGTTGTGAGATTTATGCTTGCATCAGTATACTGTATTGAGGAAACATTAAGTGGATATTAACATTTATCATATGTGCTTTCATTATATTTGTTATGTTTTAGTAGTTATGCTAATGAACATTATTTTGGCTTTAAAATCCCAAGAATTGTCGTGGCGAAAAATTGTCACCAAGAGGCTTTTTTACCTGAAAATGAAGGCTATTACGACTCAGGATAGGCAAATAGAGTTTAAAGCTTTATTGCAATAAAACAATAACACGGACTCAACCCAATTCGGCCAAATCAGATTGAGCCCTGAACAGATCAGAACTCAAAATTTATATAGTCATTTCTTATCACTCCGACCTCGCTCAATTAGCTCATTTGCTGTTTTTCTCTGACTCCCTTCTGCACCAGTCCGGCCAATATCTTGAGTTCTCATGGGAACCATTATTATCTCCTGACTTCCCCTGCAGCTGGCCTCCGGTATTTTTACTGTCTATTGTCCATCTTCAGTTTCTGTTTTGCTTATTTTTTATTGACCAAGGCCGGTACAGACGTTCCCTCTCTTCCATTTATGGGCTTCCTCTCGTCACTTCCTCTTTCTCTGCCTTTTAAGCTGGTTTATTTGGTGCCCAAAGCTAAGCTTTAATTAAAAAGAAATATGGCATATGCCTTTATTTAATCATTTGCTTGGCATGCTTGACTTACCTTAATTTCTGCAATAAAGTTAATTGTAATATATTTTTCTATATTTATTTATGCTAGTGCTTGAATATACTAATTTTATTTTTCATGCATTACATCATCTTGACCTCGTTTGTAGTAATACCTTTTGCTGTCTCTGCTGATTCACTATTCCAGCTGGCTTCTTACATGCCTACCAAGGCCATTTTTCACTGATATCGTTCCTTAGCTTCCTAACCTTTTGAACACAGGTGCACACACCCCCCCTTCTCCTGTCCTCGACAGTTTCTGTGCGTTGTTGGCTTTCTATTCTGTCCTTCCTTTTCCCATATTAGATTTTGCTTCAAGCTTAAAAAATAATGCAATATGACTGATTTTTATTTAAATATTTGCTTGACTGTTAATTACTATTGCTATTTATGCTAATATATAAATGTTTCTCTTCTATAGAATCAATATGGTCATACATGGTCTGCCTCATGCTTTAAAGCATTACAGTATGAGTTGATGTCTGGCTAATGTGCATGTTGTTAAACAAATACATTTTATTTTAGAATGAGCATATGGAGCATATCAAGTGATGTTCCGATTGATCGTCTGCCAATCTAAATGGGATGACTTTCACTACAAATGTCATCGGTAAATTGTTTGATTACAAAAACCTGTTTTTTCGGCATCTACTTTCCTAAGCTTTTTCAGTTTATCTGTAGTGTTCTTTTATGTGAGGTATTGTGGTAGTTGAGTTAGCGTACGTCTTTTTCTGCTGCAAACTTCCAGCAAACAGAGGGGCAGTGAGGCAGATTTTATCAGAGAAAGATAACACCAGAATATTAGCCATTACATTAAAGAAAATAAAGTAATAAACTGATTAACAGCAATCGAAGGAGCTGTCCTGTGCAGTTACACAAACTCCAAGAAAAGCTACAATAATAAATTCAGACCATTGTATTTTTTCCTTTATTTAAAATGAACACAGCTTGTCTGTGTTTGGACAGTGTGTGAGCTTTTGTTAAGTATAGCAAATCACATTTATAATTTAGAGAAAGGTAAAGAAGAATTTAAAATTGCTGCTTAGTAAACAACAGGCTTGGTAGCTTAATGGTAAAATGTGTCTTTTTTACTTGTAAACTTGTTAAGCATATTAGCCTTGTATATTCTTGATAAATATCACATATGTACAGTATATTTGATACATTTTAGTTGTTTAAAGATTTGTACTGTTTATTGTTTGTTTGTACGTGTCTTACAGTATAAGTTGGGCGGCACGGTGGTGCAGTGGGTAGCGCTGCTGCCTCACAGTATGGAGACCTGGATTCGCTTCCCGGATCCTCCCTGCATGGAGTCTGCATGTTCTCCCTGTGTCTGCGTAGGTTTCCTTCCACGGTCCAAAGACATGCAGGTCAGGTGCATTGGTGATTCTAAATTGTCCCTAGTGTGTGTGCCCTGCGGTGGGCTGGCGCCCTGCCCAGGGTTTGTTTCCTGCCTTGCGCCCTGTGCTGGCTGGGATTGGCTCCAGCAGACCCTTGTGACCCTGTAGTTAGGATATAGCGGGTTGGATAATGGATGGATACAGCATACGCTTTGGTAAGAAACAAATACTACATACCATTAAAATGGTAATCCATATTTGTAATTACACCTCAAGAATTAGGAATGTCTAGCAGGTATACTGAAGAAAAAAAAAACTGTATAAATATAGAAAATGTATATTTTAAAGGCAAAAAAGCTGTAGTGCAATTAATGATTACAAATGATTAAAAAATTAAATGATTAAAACCTGCTTGTATATTTACAGTACATTTAAGCAATGTTTAACTGCTAATAGCAATTAATTGAATCAGTGTGTGAGAATATATATCTTTTGTTAGACAAATGGTGAAAACTACTTTTTGAAATTAAGCTTTGTTTCATATAAGTACATTACAAAAGAAATTTAAAAAATATGACAACTTGTTATTATGAGAAGCATTTTCTTTTCTTTAATGCCATGTGTATTATGGGTAAATATTTTCTTTACATATTTTACTAGTTAATAGTATGTATTTTAAGGAAATTTTATTTATTTTAGTATTTTATGTTTATTGAACAATTAGCCTACAGAATTTAATTTTGTTAATAAAACAACAGGTGAACAGGTAACAACTGTGGTCTACAGTTTAATTATAAAAATACCAAAGTTGCCTCGAAAGCTTGCATATTGTAGTCTGTTCAGTTAGCCAATAACAGGTGTTGTTTTGCTTGACTTCTCATTGCATCCATAATGGCTAACAAGGTACAACACCCTACCACTACAAAGTTAACACATTAATATACAGCATAACACTTCTCTGCATCTGGAGCTAAGTGTAAAAATATTTTAAAGAGATAAAAAAAAAAAAAAATCAGAATCGGTATTGGTATCAGAGTTGGACAATCCAGTAACATTAATCGATTGGTATTGACCCTAAAAACCCTGATCAGAGCATCCCTAAGCAGATTATTTTGTTACTTGTATAGAAAAGCCACAGATACAGATAACACAGTTAGAATATGGATGGATATTTGAAAGGTCTGTTACCTTCAGATAAATGCAAAACATCCATTTCTTTTCTGGGGCTATGTGTAGTGTTGCATTAAAAACCAATTGGTTTTGCTATCATTTGTAACACATTCATTCAAATGTGTAATGCAAGTTAAAGCAATTACAACTCACAGCTGGTTGTTCATATATTTACATTACTAGCCTATTAAAGCAAACACAAATCATATATTTGTATTTTGGAACGAATTTAGAATAAAATAAATGTTGCAATAGAGAAAGCCTTTTCCCCTGTAGAAGTAATATTTTAACGTCATTACATTAAAAAAAGCAGGCCTTTTACAATAATAGATACAATACCTACACTCCTACACTGAAATTCAATCATTTTATTTATTTTAGAGCCAAATCCAGCCTGTGGGCCACCAATTGAGCAGTGGAATAGCAGAGTTCCAAAGAGTCTTATTCACTATTGAAGGTAGTGGAAATCATTATGCCGAACAAAGTGTTAGTCCAGCTGTGACAATACCGTGGGGGTAACCTTGTTGTGGCCATTCGGCCTAGCATGATGCCAAGGAAGCCAAAATATAAAAAAGTATGTGTATGTTATTTAATAAATACATGTAAGTAATTAATGAACAAAGAAAAAGAACAAAATTAATTAAGTAAACTGTAAAACATCACAAAAGCAGCCTTTGTGGGCTTATCATAGTGGGTGTCAATTTACTTTGGTAAATCATTTTACCAATGGTCATTGAATTTCAGGACACGGGTACTGGCCTTTTTTTAGATTCTACCATGTTCTGGCCGACACTAATTAAAAAATGAAAGGATCCATAAGTGAAGGTACAGCTATAGTTGTAGGAGACACTAATAATTTGGGCCATACATGAACTTAAACCATAAAAACCTGGTAGCAATAGATCTATGAACTTCCCTGCAATATTCTACAAAAGGAAGATGTCCTTTCCATTTGAGTTAAAACAATCAATTTTTCAATTAAAGGAATTTTCCACACAAAATGATATTTTGTTTATATGCCATTTACCCTATGAGTTGAAGAGAGGACTCTTGACCAATGAAGGAGGAGAGGTGGATCTTCAGTTCAAAAACTAGATCCTATGTGACTTGTATTTCATGATGCATGCTGATTTTTACAGTTTTAGCAACAAATGTTTGTGTTTTGTCTGTTGTAAGTAAACTGCAATGATGCATATATAACATGAGATTTATTTTTTCCATGGACATTTTTCATAATGTTTATGAACAATGCCAGTGGTCACAATTGACCTGTATTAATTATATCATACACTTTTTTATCTTCATTCTCCATGAAAACGCAAGAGTAAAATTTTTTCTCAGCCATCTCTACAAAACACATGGGGTAAGTAATGTATAAAATAATATCATTTTTGGGTGGAGTATTCCTTGAAGACATGTGAATTTCTTCTTTTCATCTTGCTATTATGTGTGCATTAGTTGGAGTTCTTTTTTTTCATTGGACCTTTAATCCCTATTTGTTCTATGCACAATCATGACAACATTAAATGTTATCATTTGGAAGCTTGGTTGCTATTATGCCACATGTCACTAGGGAACATGGCTTACAAAGCCCATTCCTTAAATTTTACTCAAGAGTTGTTTTTTTTTTTTTGATGGAGAATTCCTTTACACAAAGAAAGTTCCAATGCCTCCTAACAGCTCAACCTTAAACAAGATGGACGCCATAACACACCAGTGGTAGCTCACAGTGTCATAGAGACTAACTAAAAAAAACTGCAATGACTGTCACGTTACAAGGTGTTGATTTCTTGAATACTGACATCCAGGACTGTATGTTGTCTTCCATTTGGCAGGAGATTTTCTTCCCACATTATATTATGCCAAGGCCTCACTGTCTCTTTACAAAGAGATACAAGTTTCCACAGTCTTTGCTGAGTCACTTGCTATTAGTATCCTGGGAGAACATTCCATATATTACAGTCTCTAATTTGAGGTTGTCCCTATTAATAAACTTTGAGTAGTCAATTTTACTTCTGTATGGAGGTGCCGTTCCTGTTGCTCCAGCATGACAATATGTGTTGTCACTCCAAATGTTTCCATTTTTCTTCAAAGGTTCGCTGCTTTGGACAGTTGACTTTTCAGTCGTTATCCATGGTCTGTAAGACATCCATGTTAAAGGTGTGCATTAGGCTGACATCAGACATGATGGTACAGTAAATGTAATGCAAAATATTTGAAAGGTGATTGTAATACTTTGTACCAAAATAAAAAGACCAAAATAAATCATTAATATAAGGTTAAAAGTAGTGTTTCTGATGCTCAGCCATATTTTATTAACTGTAAATCTTTTTCTGGCTGTTTTAAGCAAACACTTTTTTGTGGCACTTATTGTATTTCAATCATTAATAACACCTGATTTAACTTGACATGGAGTATGATTTTTTTTTTATATTTCCCAGTAACTAATTCTGCCCTCATAACATCAAGTTATATGTTTACCTAATGTACCTGTAGCTACTGTGCTGTCAGAGAGAAGAGGGGAAAAACATGTTAGAGAAGACAATTCGCTGTTACTGTACTATTATACAATGTTTTTGGACTGCACTGCTTCTTTAGCGCTTCTGCCTACCAGTAAGGAGGCCTAGGTTTGTGTTCCGGGTTCTCCCTGTGTCCATGTGGGTTTCCTCCTGGTGCTCCAGTTTACTCCCACAGTACAAACACATGTAGGCTAGGTGGACTGGCAAAGTTGTCTTGGCCCTGGGGTGTGTGTGTGTTTGCTCTGTGATGGACTGGTACTCTGTCCGGGGTTTGTTGCTGCCTTGCACCATGTGCTGGCTGGGATAGGCTCCAGTACTGCCCACAAACCTGTTCAGGACTAAGCGGGTTACAAAATGACCGACTGAAACTCTGAAAAAATAAGAAGTTCTGAAACTACATGATACCAACAGGTATCAGGTAGGTTAGAAACAGAGAATTTGGGCCTGTTCAATTTATTGCTGCTACCTGAACCCTCACTGGGAAAAGAAAATGGAAAAGAAGGGATGACAATAGAGGACGATGCCAGGATTTTTTGTATATTCTTTAAAAATATGTAGCAACACAGGTCTGCTGTGGTGCAGCAAACATAAATGAGAATTTAGTTTTTATTTATTTGAAATAGTTTTATGGCAATGTGTTATTTTTCACATTTGACATCATTCAATGGTAATGTACTTGTTATATTTTGTAATGGATGGCCGGTTTCATATTCCGGCCCTCACCCCCAGGCCGCCAGGAGGAGCTCTCCCGAGAGCATATACGGGCCCCGAATTCCAGCAGGGCCTCATGGACTATGTAGTTTTTATGCACAGCCCTGCTGGATACCTTGGGGGCCACTGGGAGTCGCTGTCGGGAGGCCAGGGGACTCTTTTGCGCTCTATGACCCGGAAGTTTGTCACAGGAAGAGCGACGGACTTCCGGGGTGAGGAAAAGCATTGTTTACCCTGACCCGGAAGGAATAAGGACTTGTGGACTGTTGGATTGGGAACACTTCCGGGTCAGGGAATATAAAAGGACTGAGAGAGCTCCCAGACGGCGAGCTGAGCTGGGTGGTAGGAGGGCAATGCGTCTGGGAGTTGGAGGATTGTTATTGATTTTTTCTTGGAGTATTGTTTATTAATAAGTAGTGTGGAGTAGAGGGTGCTTAGTGCACGTAATTATTGTAATAAAAATAATTATTGTTGGACTTTTACCTGGTGTTTGGTGTGGTACCTGAGGGTTCAAGGGAGCACTAGCGCCCCTACTGCGACAATTTTATTTTTATATTTGTCTTTCTACTTTAAGGCATGCTAATGTGGTACAAGTTCACTGCCTTCATCTATAGAAAGTTAACATGATTTGTTTCTTTAAATCACACAGTGCATAAGCTGCAAAGGAATAAAAGAAAAGGACCTCTCTTGCATCAGTATTTACCAGGGCCAGCTCTGGCGCAAGCAATGCCTCTTCTTGAAGAAAACTCGCTGGCCAGGGACCTTCCACTGACCATACCAGTTATAGTTATAGGTATGTGTGTGTCTGCCTGTCTTTGTTTTTCTGTCTGAATCTGTGCTAGGAATTGGAAGGTTTTTCTTGACTATAATGGAAGCAGGCTAAAGAACTGAAATTTATTTGGTTATTATTAATTAGCAAGTTCAACTAAATGAATTTTATGGTTTTAAATATAGTAGTTTTGTTTGTTGTCTTGTACTAATGTGTAACGAGAATAAAAAGTCATTTGTTGCTATGGAATTTATAAAAGTCATTTCAATTAAATTTATGTTTCTGTTGGCTCTTTCTCATTACAGAACCTTAGACCATACGTAGTGAACATAGTATAATACATTTAAAAAAAAATCCCCAACAGCATTCACAATTTAGTTTAATATTTTTTTGTGTGTATAGTATACTACTTTACATACAGTATTTACCATTATAGGAGACACATCTGTATGTCACTCTCAACGAGGACAAAATGTGTCTTTATCCAAAAAATTGTTTACTGAATATCAGAACTAATAGTTAAGCTTAAAAGATAGGGTCATGCAAAGCAAAAAAGAATACACAAATTAAAAGTCCTGCTGCCTTTCTGGGCCTCATCAAAGAGGGTTTAGTCTTAGTCTGTTCAATGATAAATGGCTCACTCACCCAGTCTTCACAAATAGTGTGTCACCGTGACCAGATAACTCACGCTACTCCTTTCTTTGTGTAATCTACCTCCCTGCTGGCTTGAACCCTTGATCAACTCCCCTGCCAACTCTAAGCTCCAAGTGTTTCACTTCCACAAGGGTTCCTCCCCTGGCTGGGGTTCAAATTCTTTGTGTTCATGGGTGATTCTTTGATTTGTGTAAATGTTACTTTTGTTTCTTATTTGCTTTATCCCTTATGTTTGTATTATGCGCCTTGTGTTTTGTGGGGGTTCTCCAAGAGGCAGGGCCACCTGCCCATCACCGCAAGGGATGGCCCTCATCCCTATAAAGGCGTTGTAACCCACAATTCCTTGTGGTTAATTTGAATGTGTTTAGTAGTGGTGGTGATTTAGTTGTGTTTTGTGTATTATTGGATTTCAACTGTTCTTTGGATTTGGGATTTGTACTTACTCACCTTGGATTGCCTTTGCCTTTTCAGGCAGTTCCTTTTTGCCCTTTTGTGCTCTTTTGAGCTTCTTGTTGTTACAGAGCATTTTTGGAAAGAATACACCTATTTATATACAAAGCTTCTGTGGTTACCCTTTATCAGTAGCTGATTTTGACGGTTTTCCCCCTCTATAGCAGTTTTGGAAGTTGTTTAGGAATTTGTGCTTTAGTAGCTCTCAGGTTCATTATATCCAGGGCTTTGGCTATGAAACAGCTTTATGCTCCACTTCAGAGCTGTTTCTAGGGCAGTGCCTCAGTCGATTTCTGAGAGAGCCCTGTCTGTCCTTTTAGCAGGACCTTTTGTATTCCTCACTGGTACAATTTCTTGCCAATTTACAGACTGAAGAAATTGCTTTAACAGTCTTGGTGCATATGTTGACAAATGTCGATACCAAGGGTGGAAGACTGAAACCATTTTTTACGCATCAAGAAAAGGCGTCTACAGTGGATTTATGATATTACCCACTAGTTGGCAGCAAAGACTGTAAAATAAACTGAGGTTTGCACATTTCAGGCAAACCATTCTGTTTACTGCAGGACATCAAATAAGGCCTTTGCTTTTGCTTGCCAAGCAGGCTTATCGAACATTATTCTTGTTTTCTTAGTTGGCTAGAGAAATACAACATAGACTATAGACTGTAGTTAGTAGCAAAAGGAGAATAAACAGCTTCACCAGTGCAACACGTCTTGCTAATAGTGTGACTTAGCAATCTATGAAATTGCCTGTTTTGAATGGCGTCATGTAGTTCAAAATCATCATATGCAGAGTGTAGAGTGTTCATACATTTTCAGACATTTGTTAGTCTTGTACAATAAGAGTGATAAACAGGAATTTTCTCATCCTTCATAGATAGATAGATAGATGTATTGGTCTATA
Organism: Polypterus bichir lapradei; assembly: GCA_026402145.1. Lineage (NCBI taxonomy): Eukaryota > Metazoa > Chordata > Cladistia > Polypteriformes > Polypteridae > Polypterus > Polypterus bichir. Next base: position 6,621,383 of record JANRMT010062842.1, on the reverse strand, counting down.
GTGTATATAAATAATATGAGGTAGTAGCAATACTTTTTTTAAAGTTGTGAAATAAAAACAAAATAAACATTTATCACATCAGACCCAGGCATGTACACTACATAAAATCAAAAAGGGCACAGTATTAGCAATAACATTTGTTTCCCTTTTGACATATGAGACCCCCCCCCCCCCCCCCCCGCCAATTTAAAGGGGTGCTCATGACAAGCAAAGGATTTTTTTTCATAGAACTTAAACTGTTTCATTCACACAGTTTTAATCACTCATATGACAGGTTAAATTTGAGTTCCACAGCAAAACCTTTCCTGTTGAAATTCTTTCCCCACCTCCAGAAAAAAACTACCTGAGTAAATATTTAAGAGCAAAGCACCACATATGGTGTGAAAGTGGATTGGTACATTTATTTTAATGATTTGTCTTTAAAATGTCTGTATAGAGTTATTAATTATAATTATTACTATTGTTATTTTTACTAAATCTTATTTTCCATGTTTCTTTGTTGATGAGCTCCCATTGAAGAATTGGTAACAGAACATATAGTGCGGACGCCAAAACCACTGAAGTAACAACTAACAAAGTGGCATTTTTGATACCATTTTAACAAAGTTTACTGTCCGCCATCAATTACAGAGCAGCCCAGTAAAATGAAAAATAATATACCTGCAAACCTAAAACACTGACTTCATCACATTGCTGTGTGTGACGAAACAGCAGGCAGGCAACTTCTTGCACATGTTTACTGACAGACAGGTCGGCTTTTTGCATGATGTATGTGTTAAATCAAAAGAGGAACGGCATACAAAGATATGCAAAAACAAGGAGATTGGTGACAATCACACTAAGGGAAAACTGAACTCCACAAGGCACAGATATATTCATAACAGGGGATCTATATGATGGGCAGATGAATTTCAAATATTTTGCATGCCTACCTTTTGTTTTGATGACCGGTTACGTCATATTTAGCCCTTCGTTCATTATTCTGGCACAAGAGTAACCAGCCTCTCATTGAAATTCATGGCTGTCCCCTCAATGATGCAGTGTACTTAGAATTATTTTCCGGCGTGCGTCTCTCAAGTCTGACATCATTTTCACCGAGACTCCCTCACACCCAGCACAGTATACAAACCAGCCTTTATGGTTTGTACCAATGGCACATGACAGTAACCATTCCATCCCATGGTCCACTCATGAATGCACCTACTCATTCATACATGGCCAATTTAGAGTAGCCAGTTAACCTAATTTTGGGATATGGGAGGTAAACTGGGTATAAGGAAGAACCCCACACCCTAACACACAAACACACACACACACACATACAGGCATTGGAAAAACATTGTAACTCTGCACAGACTTTGACCAAGCCTGGGAATCAAGAGTGTCCTAGAGCTGTAAGGCAGTGGTGCTAAACACTAAAGTGACTAAAAAAATGATTCACTTCATGAAATAATCCATTGCTTTTATAACAATGTCAGCATTACTATGAAATTCAACGTGCATTTAAAGCCAATGTGTTTTATTTTTGTTTCATTCATATGCACACTCATGAATGTTTATATTTAATACTAGCAAAATACCCGCGCTTCGCAGCGGAGAAGTAGTGTGTTAAAGAAGTAATGAAAAAAAAAGGAAACATTTTGAAAATAATGTAACATGATTGTCAGTGTAATTGTTTTGTCACTGTTATGAGTGTTGCTGTCATATATATATATATATATATACTAGCAAAATACCCGCGCTTCGCAGCGGTGAAGTACTGCCTTAAAATTTTTATTAAGAAGAAAATTAAACCTTTTTAAACTGAGGGAAAATATACCAATAATTATTTGTTAAGGATCTCTTCGTATGCCACGTTGTCAGTTCGGCCCTCCAGTTGCAATATGACCAAGCTGTAGCTGTGCGCTGAGCTTACTCTTGAGCATGCAACGTACAGTCGGCCATGTGAACAGTAATCTTGTTTCAAATCTCACAGCTTGGATTGCTGCTGTCATAATCGGTTTGAGTTTCATGGTTTGTTTCAGTTACGACAGTATTTGTAGGACTTGTGTTGAAGAGACATTCGGCATCTGTCAAGCGTTGTAAGTATACAACCAGTTTCATTGATAACTTCACATCCAGCTTTTGAGAGTTTAAACATTTCTAAACATCAAAGTGTCCACTACTGAAATCGTCACCTGTGAAGCTAAGATGTTTAAGAGGCATTGGCGGTTGTCCAAAGGTGTAAAATATTTGGCCATTTCGGTACACTTAAGCATTTCACTCTTCTAGTGCTCCTGTGTAGTATAATTATCTCCTGTACCGTCATCAGTCCACACCTTGAACCTGTCCCAGTCATTCAATAAATAAGACACAATGTTCCTCCGGATATCAATAGTGAGCCTGATATGGCTGTGCAATATGTAACAAAGAGAATGGAAAAGGCAGGTGCCATCTCCGGGCATGGAAACCACTTGGTAAGTGACAGTTCTTTGATCGATGGTGATTACCTCGATAGACATGTTAATGGGGGTACGGTTGGAATGATAAAGGAAATGGGTACCTGAACAATGTAAAGTAAGTCTAAAATACCTACACAATAACTATAATCGTAATAAATGAACAATAAAACAGCGGAGAAGCCGTGGATTAAATAAAAAGGCTGTAGTTATCAGCAGGGAGACGTGAATACCGTGGCGAAGCAAGGAAGGGAATGTAGAGACCGGAGTGACAGACGGCCTTATATAGGCAGGCAGCCAACAACGTGGGAGGCGTTGGGATGGGGGACCCAACGCCACCTCACACGGTGACCGAGCTGCAGGCTATGGACGTATATATGTACGTAAGTAGGATTCAGTTAGCGTTGGGAACCCGCGTACCAAATTTCTTGAAGATGGGCCCATAAGTAACAAAGACCATTGAAAAGTTCAATATGGCAGCCGACAGTGGCATCATATCACCAAAATAAGTACCAAATTTCAGCCTTCTACCTATGAATAAGAAAGTTCAACATGGCGGACGTTGTTGACCGTTATGACCGTTACGCGTAGAATTTTGAAATGAAACCTGCTTAACTTTTGTAAGTAAGCTGTAAGGAATAAGCCTGCCAAATTTCAGCCTTCTACCTACACGGGAAGTTGGAGAATTAGTGACATTGGAAACTTCAATATGGCGGCCAACAGTGGCATCATACCACTGAAATAAGTACATACATCGGTTTTGGTTAGCGTAGGGAAGCCACCTACCAAATTTCGTGAAGATGGGGTCAGCCATCTATCTACACGGAAAGTTGGAAAATTAGTGACGTTGGAAAGTTCAATATGGCGGCCGACAGTGGCGTCATACCATCGAAATAAGTACATACATCGGTTTCGGTTAGCGCAGGGAATCCGCCTACCAAATTTCGTGAAGATGGGGCCATAAATAAGAAAATTCAACATGGCGGACGTTGTCGACCGTTATCGACTGTTATGACCGTTACGTGTAGAATTTCGAAATGAAACCTGCTTAACTTTTGTAAGTAAGCTGTAAGGAATGAGCCTGCCAAATTTCAGCCTTCTACCTACACGGGAAGTTGGAGAATTAGTGACGTTGGAAAGTTCAATATGGCGGCTGACAGTGGTGTCATACCACCGAAATAAGTATGTACATTGGTTTCGGTTACTGCAGGGAAGCCGCCTACCAAATTTCGTGAAGATGGGGCCATGAATAAGAAAGTTCAACATGGTGGACATTGTTGACCGTTATGACCGTTACGCGTAGAATTTCGAAATGAAACCTGCTTAACTTTTGTAAGTAAGGTGTAAGGAATGAGCCTGCCAAATTTCAGCCTTCTACCTACACGGGAAGTTGGAGAATTAGTGATGTTTGGAAAATTCAATATGGCGGCCGACAGTGGCGTCATACCACCGAAATAAGTACGTACATCGATTTTGGTTAGCGCAGGGAAGCCACCTACCAAATTTCATGAAGATGGGGTCAGCCTTCTACCTACACGGGAAGTTGGAAAATTAGTGACATTGGAAAGTTCAATATGGCAGCCGACAATGGCGTCATACCATCGAAATAAGTACATACATCGGTTTTGGTTAGTGCAGGGAAGCCGCCTACCAAATTTCGTGAAGATGGTGCCATAAATAAGAAAGTTCAACATGGCGGACTTTGTCGACCGTTATCGACCGTTATGACCGTTACGTGTAGAATTTCGAAATGAAACCTGCTTAACTTTTGTAAGTGAGCTGTAAGGAATAAGCCTGCCAAATTTCAGCTTTCTACCTACACGGGAGAGAGGTGACATTCCACGTCCCAAGAGCCAGTTTCTGTAGCCGAGGATCAGAACGCCAAGGTCCCCGCCGCCGGCCACTACCCAACTCACATTGCACCTGACCTCCTTGGCTCCTCCCATAGGTGGTGAGCCCATGGGAAGGAGGACCCACGTTACCTCTTCGGGCTGTGCCCGGCCGAGCCCCATGGGTGTAGGCCCGGCCACCAGGCGCTCGCCATCGAGCCCCACCCCCAGGCCTGGCTCCAGAGGGGGGCCCCGGTGACCCGCGTCCGGGCAAGGGAAAACGTCGTCCACAGTTTTTACTCTTCATTGGAGGTTTGTTGAACCGTTCTTTGTCTCATCCCTCACCTAGGACCAGTTTGCCTTGGGTGGCCCTACCAGGGGCATAAAGCCCCGGACAACATAGCTCCTAGGATCATTGAGACACGCAAACCCCTCCACCACAATAAGGTGACGGTTCAAGGAGGGGTCGCGAATACAAGCGGCTGAAATGAGTTTCCTCCGCAGGGTGTCTGGGCTTTCCCTTAAAGATAGGGTGAGGAGCTCAGTCATCCGGGAGGGGCTCAGAGTAGAGCCACTGCTCCTCCGCATCGAAAGGAGTCAGATGAGGTGGCTCGGGCATCTGATCAGGATGCCTCCTGGACGCCTCCCTGGTGAGGTGTTCCGGGCACGTCCAACCGGGAGGAGGCCCCGGGGAAGACCCAGGACACGCTGGAGGGACTATGTCTCCCGGCTGGCCTGGGAACGCCTTGGGATTCTCCCGGAAGAGCTGGAAGAAGTGGCCGGGGAGAGGGAAGTCTGGGCTTCTCTCCTTAAGCTGCTACCCCCGCGACCCGACCTCGGATAAGCGGAAGAGGATGGATGGATGGATGGATACCTACACGGGAAGTTGGAGAATTAGTGATGAGTGAGTGAGTGAGTGAGTGAGTGAGTGAGTGAGTGAGTGCTTTGCCTTTTATTAGTATAGATATATATATACTGTATATACATACACACACACATATACATATATACATATACATATATATATACATATACATATATATACATATTATATATATATACATACACACACATCCACATATATATATATATATATATATATAT